>OX371224.1:56434071-56994828 GCA_947310385.1 Nephrotoma appendiculata
AAGCGCTCAACCATACCGTTTGCTTGTGGATGGTAGGCAGTGGTCGGTGTTCGATGTGAGCCTAAGAGTTGCATAAGCTCAGCGAATAGTTTGGACTCAAACTGTGTGTCTTGCTCGGTCGTAATGTTGACCGGAACGCCGAATCTAGCAATATAGTTTTCGACGAGCGTTTTTGCAATGGTTTGTTCAGAGATGTCTTTTATGCAGTAGGCTTCTGGCCAACGCGTAAAACGATCAACGCAGGTTAACAAATAGTAAATCCATTAGATGGTGGAAGTGGTCCAACAATATCTAAATTGATATGTTCAAATCTACCTGGTGGAATTTGGAAATTCCCGTGAGGTGATTTGATGTGTCTTTGTACTTTGCATTTTTGGCAGGATAAACAAGATTTCGCCCAAAGGGTTACATCTTTGTTCATGCTTTACCAAAAATATCTAGAAGTGACGAAATTGCGAGTTGCTCGTACACTTGGGTGTGAAATATTATGCAAAGTGTTGAAGATAGTTCGGCGCTATGACTCTGGAATGTACGGGCGATTGTTACCCGTAGATATTTCACAGTAAATTGACAATACGGCTAATGGAAATTTTTCAATTTTCCATTTGGAAGTGCGCCGATTTGTAGAATTAGAGAGTAAGTCTTGTAGTTCTTGATCGCAATCCTGTGCTTTCGCGATCGTTGTGATGTCGTCGCGTATTGGTGCGGAGGCAAGTTTGTGGTCAGAAGTCCGAGATAGTGTATCGGCGACCACATTGTCTTTGCCCTGAATGTGTTGTATGTCTGTCGTAAATTGAGAAACATAATCTAAGTGGCGTGCTTGCCTTGGATTTCGTTTTGCTTTAGAGTTAATTGCCCTAGTAAGCGGTTTGTGGTCGGTGAATATTGTGAATTCCCGACCTTCGACAAAGTAACGAAAGTGTTTGATTGCTTGGAAGATTGCAAGCAATTCGCGATCAAATGCGGAATATTTTCTTTCGGCATCTGATAATTTCTTGGAGAAGAATCCAAGAGGTTCCCAGGTCTTATTATTGAGTTGTTGTAAGACCGCGCCTATTGCTGTGTTGGATGCATCAGTAGTGATGCTATATTTGGTTGCATTTAGTGGATGCGCTAAAAGAGCAATATTCTCTAAGCTGTTCTTGAGCTGAAGGAATGCATTTTGACATTCTTCAGGCCAAGGAAAATTTTGAGGCGTTTTGGGTTTTTTAAGAAGACTTGCCAAATGCGTGTGAATTGGGGCAAGTACTTCTGCAAGCTTTGGTATAAATCGGTGGTAGTAGTTTACCATGCCGACGAATTGTTGAATTTGTTTCACGCTTTGAGGTGCTGGAAACTCTCTAATGGCATTAATTCGTCCTTCGGACGGCAGAATGCTATTAGATGTAATCTTGTGGCTGAGAAAGTCAAGATTTTTCGTCCCAAACACACATTTTTCGGTGTTTATGTTGACACCGTAATTTGATAACTTTTGGAAAAGTTGTTCCAAATGTGGAATGTGTTGTTTCTCGTCTTTTGAGGCTACGAAAATGTCGTCGATATAGACAAAAACGAAATCAAGATCTCTCACGAATTTGTTGATGAAACGCTGGAATGTTTGTGCAGCATTTCTGAGTCCAAATAGCATTCGGGTGAATTCAAATAGGAATGTCGTCAGGAGCAATTGGGATGAGATGGTATGCTCTGACGAGATATGACCTTAGTGAAAATTGTGCAGCCATGTAGTTGCATGGAGAAGTTTTGAATGTGGGGGATAGGGTAACGGTCAGAAATTGTGACTGCGTTAAGTCTTCTTTAGTCCCCACATGGTCTCTAGTCGCTGTCCTTCTTCTTCACCATGTGCAAGGGACATGATACTGCTGAAGAAGACGGTCGGCAGATTCCTAGTTCCACCATATGTTGGAATTCTAGGAAAGCTGCTTTGTGTCGTATTGGATCAAGTCGTCTTGGTCTTGAAAATGGTAGATGCCCTGTAGTCACTATGTGGTGTACTACATTGTGCATTACCGGAGCGTTATAGTTTCGTGGAGCTGTTAAAGAAGGAAATTTCTTCAACAGTGCCCCATACCCATTGTTAAGTGTATAATTCAATGGTGATGGTGTATCAACGCGTGCTGATGTTGCGTTGATTGAGAGTTTAGTGGATGGATCAATCAATTTTTAATGAGATCCTCTTCTGGTTTGCCTTGTTGAGGGATCAACGCCGCTTGTAAGTAATCAGGGAGCTGCCTGATCCATAGTTTTATGGTGACGTTGACCGTGAAACTTTTGCCAGCCAACGATTTGATTCTGTGCAGTATGTCCGAAGGTTTTTGTTCACCAATATCGATTTTGCATAAAATCGTCTCTAATCTACGCTCCTCGGAGATGGAATAGCGCTCGATTAAGACTTTCTTAAGGTTATCGTATTTGTTATTGGGTGGAGCGTCTTGTACAATGTGAGGGACAACACTGTGTGCGCAAACTTCTGTTTGTCGCTGGTGATGTTGTTCGCGTCGAACAATATTTCGGCTGATATAAACCAAATCTTTGAGTGGTTTCCCAGAATTGTGGTAGCCGCATCAAATGTTTTGACGTGGCTAATTCAGGCTGGGCTTGCCCATTTATTTTAAGAAATAAATAATAAAATTGTATTATGCAAATAATTTATTAGCTTAGGTTGCTGTTGAGATATGAGCTGCTCCGATGTTGTTGCTCCGGCAAAATTCCAAAATTGAATAGAACGAAGATATTTTTTATTTTCATCATCGTCCAAAAAAACTCAGAAATCCAAAACCGGATTTTCTGGTTTTTGAATCCATTGAACATGCACCAAAATATTAAGGTGCACCCTATATAAATTATGTTGTAATGAACATAGATGCTGGCACTGCCATCTCTTGTGCAATGGCTTGATGCGTTTTACATGATTTTGGTTTTGCAAAATCAATACGATGTTTATGCATCTTTCAATGATTTGATTGTAGAGGTATTTTGTTGTGTAACCAAAATATAATTTTTCAATTATATTTTGCGTACACAAATTTCTTTTGTACAAGTATTGTTGTACGATTACTATGTACAAGTTTTTATGTACATTATTTGTATATACAAGATTGTTGTAACTATATTATTTGGAATAATTCTTTACATGGAGAATTGTCCGTTGAGAATAATTGTGCGGAGTTTCTTATAGTTGAAGAAACTACCCGCTACAGTACCTTTATTAAAATCTACTAAATTTGATAATGGGCGCTTTCGGGGCAGCCAACAGTTGAGATCATGTTGAGTAAAATCGCGGCCAATGTTCTGAAAATTTTTGGAACTATGAAGTTTTCAAATCAACCAGAGAGGGAATCATAAATCTCATTTTAATTATCACCTCCTTGCAAGCTGCGTTGTGTTATGTACAATTTGTGTATTTTACGTAAGATTGATTGCGTCAGGTAAAGGTGAACAACCCAAAATTCAGAACTCTATTTACACAATCACTATCAGATTGTTTGTATGATATCATTTGGTGAATGTTATCAGCGCACGTATATGTCGCTGTGACATTGATAATTGTCGCGGAATATCTAAAACGATTTACTTCCATAAATAAGACCACAAACTAATTTATTTATTTAGACAATTAATATTTATAAATTGGCATATATATTCAATTGTTGTGCGGTTATGTCATTTAAAATTCTAAATTAATAGAGTTCTCGGCTATACACATTACAATTACAGAACAATCAAACAACCAAAAACAAATTCTAATGATTTCTGAATTAATCAGACAACAAGTAATAATTAAGTATTTTGAAAACAAATAGCGCCAACATATCATACGAGAGACTAAATGAGCTCTGTATTTGATAAGATTTCAGAGATTTATAACCTTTTTAAGCAAATCAAATCAAATCATATCAATTCATTTCAAATCATATCAAATAATATCAAATCATATCAAACAATATCAAATCATATCAAACCATATCAAAACATATCAAATCATATCAAATCATATCGAATCATATCAAATCATATCAAATCATATCAAACCATATCAAATCATATCAAATCAATCAAGTCATTTCCAATCATATCAAATCATGTCACATCATATCGAATCATTTCAAATCATAATCATATCAAATCATATAAAGTTTTATCAAATCATATCGAAACATTTCAAATTATATCAAACCATATCAAATTAAATCAAATCATATCAAATCATATCAAATCATATCATCCTATCATATCAAATTATTTCGAATAAAATCAAATCATATCAAATCATATCACATCTTTTAAAAGCATATCAAATCATATCATATCAAATCATATCATATCAAATCATTTCAAATCATATCTACTCATTTCAAATCATACACATATCAAATCTAAAAAAAATTATTTCAAATCATATCAAATCATATCAAATCATATCATATCAAATCATTTCAAATCATATCTAATCATTTCAAATCATACACATATCAAATCTAAAAAAAATTATTTCAAATCATATCAAATCATATCAAATCATATCAAATCATATCAAATCATATCCAATCATATCAAATCATATCAAAACATATCAAATCATATCAAATCATAATCATATCAAATCATTTCATATCATAAATAGATCAAATCATATCGAATCATTTCAAATTATATCAAATCATATCAAATCATATCATCCTATCATATCAAATCATGTCAAATCATATCAAATCATATCAAATCATATCAAATCATATCAAATCATATCAAATCATATCAAATCATACCAAATTATATCAAATCATATCAAATCATATCATCCTATCATATCAATTCATGTCAAATCATATCAAATCAAATCAAATCGTATCACATCATATCCCATTGTATCAAATCATATCAAATTATATGAAATCATATCAAATCATTATTTGCATTAATTCGATTTTATTACTCCACAAATGGCGCCACAATTGCGTGTGTAAAGTTGTTTACCAAGTTTCGTATGATCAATGAGCCGGGTGGCGAATTACTTATAAAGTCATATCGTTGAGCCACGAATTGTGTTGATATTTTTAGTCTCCACAAATGCATTAATTACTAATGCAAAATACTGTTTTTATGTGAGTCTCATCAGCCTTAATTCAGTTTGCCCTGAATTTTGTTTGTCAAGTTCCTGAAATATGTCAATAAAGGTTCTCAAAGTACTTTCATACTGGATTAAGTACGTTGTGCCTAAATAATTCAGTACCTACTTTTGATTTCTTGTCAATATCATCCCTGAATGGACACCCAAGCACATCAAATCGATGAAAACGTAGAAAAAATAGATGAAATGACTATGCACGGTCTGCAAGAAGTCGCTGGTGATGTCGGCGTACCAATTGGCTCATGCCATAACATGGTTTAGGTATGAAACCTGTGTCTGAACTACAGAACTACTAATATGGTGTCGTGTGTTTTTTTTTGTTTCCGAAAGTAAAGAGAACCTAAAACAGCTCTCGTTTTTCAAGCATAGGTGAGATTAAAACGAATCAGTGAGAGAGCTGAAAGCTTTCTCATAGATCGAATTCGAAGGGTTTTGGGATTAGAAAAGCGGTGACATTAGTGTATAATAACTAATGAGGACTATTTTGAAGGAGATAACATTGATGTAGACGAATGAATAAAATTCTTTCCACAACACCAAAATTTCCGTTACTTTTTGAACATTGCAAGATCGTTAAACGTGCGATATTTCAATTTTTAAAGTCGTCTACGACCTGTTTGCTGATCTCTTCACCTAAAGGGTAAATATACCCGTTGTATTGTTTGTTCACCTTAGTGGGGTGAAAGGAGGCACAGCAAATCCCAGTGTACCCGTGTCAGCAATTGCAGCTGTTAACAAATACAATTACTGTTGGGTAGTTAGTAAAACCATAACCAACTATTTGCACATTAACGTCACATATTCACTTAATATATGTAACGTCAGAAAATGGAGTGGATTCGGAAAAATTTATGTTTCTGGTATGTAAGTGTTTAGTACAATTTGAAAAAAATTAACTGACTTTGTGTTAAAAACTAAAGGGTTTTGCAATTTGGGCGGGTCGATGTGCAGAATGCCCATCGTTGCGCCTGCTGTGTAGCACGTAGCCTCGTTCTTCTGGTAACACACGTCGCCTACCTCCATACCGTTCAATTTGGGCCAAACGAAATCGGTTAGCATCGTTTTGTAGTGCTCGCCGTTGCGCCGCGTGCAACGTTTGTACTAATGAATACTCATTTAGATAATATAGTTTTATCATTAGGATGTGCTGCTCAATCGTGTAACTTGTCATGGTGATTTGGCATCAGTGACTGAAAAAAAAACACCATATACGACAGACGTCACCAGAACAACAGATAAAACACTCAATTAAAAATCATTTGATATTGATTGTCGTCAGTCAAAATGAAAAATATTCTGAAGAAATTGTCATGACAGACACGAGACCCAAATCGCCGGTGATCATTTCAGCAGGAGATTGTATAATGAGCAAAAACCAATTTGAGTGCGAGGTGACGACACCAACTCACTAACCGAATTGAATGATTAAACGAATTAGAATTTTTTTTTTTTTTTTTTTTTTTTTTTTTAGCAACGGAGTGAGTTTTGCCCCTACGCCAAATAAAATCGACCTTCGATCATTCGAGAATCTTGCTGTAGATGCCGAAACAGCCTTATCTGGCGAGATAACCCAAATAAAATCAGTGTGTGCGTTACAAATAAAGAAAGGTATTGATAACTCTTCTTCTCCGACAAACTCTTCTTCTTCTGCTGCTTCTAATACTAACCTCAAAGTGATTGGTGCGATAAAGAAAAAACTACGTGACCATGACCTGATAGCGTGTAAAGCGGATAAAGGCAATACAATTACCGTGCTCACAAAAGTCGATTACTGCAATAAAATCTCTGATTTTATTACAGAAAGCAAAGCAATAGAGCTTGGCAGAGATCCAACTAAGTCTTTTAAGACTGCGGTTAGTAAGTGTATCAACCAATGCCAGAAGTTATTTGATGGAACTGGTTGGAAGTACTCTGTCATGAATCCGTCTGCCCCGATCCTTTATGGTTTACCAAAAATCCATAAGGAAGGCATTCCGATTAGACCAATAGTAGCGTATTGCAATGCTCCCGCCTACAAGCTATGTAAGGGTTTCATAAATTTTTTCAATTGTCATACTAATTTCTTTTCAGCTTACTCGGTTAAGAACTCGGTAGAATTGATTAACAAAATTCAAGACGTCGACATTCCTTTACATTCAAAACTAGTTTCATTTGACGTTGCCAGTCTTTTCACTTCTATTCCGATTAATACTTTGTCCCAAATAGTTTGTAATTACTTAGATAGGGATGTTGTAGATGAGAGCTTACGTCGTGAACTGAAGTTAGTTTTTGAGACTTGTACTAAACAAAATTATTTCTGTTTTGATAATACATATTTCAAATTCGCTGATGGTCTACCCATGGGCTCCCCTCTGTCACCTTTGTTGGCTGAAATTTTCATGAATTTCTTCGAACAAATGATCATATCAAACAACAATCCTTATTTTCGTCATATAATCTTTTGGTATAGATATGTTGATGACATATTATGTCTATGGAATGGAACTGATAGACTGTTAGACTCTTTCCTAACTTGGTTAAATTCTCAATATCCCACCATTGATTTTACGTTAGAAAAAGAAGAAAATAAATGTATTAATTTTCAAGATATAACAATAACCAGGATTAGTTCTACTTTAGACTTCAACATTTTTCGGAAACCCACGTATACAGACGCTGTTATCCCTAGTTCTTCAAACCATCCCCATAATATTAAAATGTCAGCTTTCCACTCACTCATAGATAGACTAATAAACATCCCTCTGTCAAATTCAAATTATAACACTGAGCTTAACATAATTCTTCAAATAGCAACGTATAACGGATATGCAACTAGGACTATATTAAAGTTATTGAATAAAAAGCTAAAGCGTAAAACTCTAACGGGTATTTATCCACCGGATAGTCCACCGCGGGAAAATTGGCGTCGCTTAGAGTATATAGGAAAAACGAGCCAACGGATTAGCAACATCGTGTCCAATTATACCAATATTAGTTTTGCTTTTTATAATAATAACACAATAAAGAAAATGATTTTTAACAATAAACCTAGAGTTGATCGCCTTTCCAAATCTGGTGTCTATAGGATCAATTGCAAGGATTGTAGTTTCTCCTATATTGGTCAGACTGGGCGCAATTTTGGAGTTAGAGCTAAGGAACATTTATCTGGTTGCAACCAATCAACTTTCCATAATCATTTAACGTCAGAAAATCATACAGCTAGCTTGAACAATTTAGATATATTACATATACAACCCAAAGGCAGACGTTTAGATACCTTAGAATCTTACGAAATTAGAAAATCAATATTTCTTAACCAAAATATCCTTAACGAACAGAGAGAAATCCGGTTCTCACCAATTACAGATCCCGCCCTTTTCTATACTCACGTACGCAATAATATACCTTGAATTTTGTTACTCAGCCTATGACTCATCGCACACCTGCGCGATCCGTAGATTAATTTTTATTGCTTATTTTTAATTTTTTTTTTGCCCTCCTTCTTTTATTTATATTTTGCTTTTATTGCTTATTTTTTATTTTTTGCCCTCCTTCTTTTATTTATATTTTGCTTTTTTCTACTATACAACAAAATTTTTTACTAACACAAATCAGTAGATACTCCTGATGATGACCTAACAAGTCGAAATCGATCGAGTGATTTTTTAAACTTTTTGAAAATTATTCAAAATAACTGCGAAACAAAAAACAAGTGATTAATAAAAATGTCTTTATTAAGAATTAGAAAATGTCAAACGTCTAGGGAGATCTAAGCAGACAGAACAATTTAAAGGCTCGAGTTCTGATATTCTACTAAATTGTATACATAAAAATTTGTAAGTCAACAATAATAGATTTAAATTCAATTAACAGGAAAGTGGAGCTGGTAACTTTTATCTTCCGGTATTTCTTGTTTGTTGCTCGTTAAAATTGAGACTTTAAATTTCAAAAATAAACTTTGAATATTACCATATTTTCGAAAATATATAATGCACTTTTGACTTCTGAGACAAAAAGTTTAATTTCTCTAGTAACCAGAAATTACTCATTCTTATAGTTTGTTAATGATAAAACCAGACGGTACTCCAAATTAAAAATATCATTTGGAATATCTTGAATTATTTTAAACATACTAATCTCATCTATATGTAAACTCGGATTTAAACTGGAAAACTATAAGATGACGAGTTCGTACCGAAAAATACCAAAAGCTCCATAACCTAACTCTCATCCTTACAAATCTTCTCTCCATCCAAGCGCCGTTGCAACACAAATGCCGTCCGATGACCCTTGTTGCCCTAACAGTCACAATTGGTAGGCCAACTGCAATCTCAACTTGCTTTAGTCGGCATCTCCTGCTCCTGTTGACCAATAAATGCATTCAAAATTTCAAGTAGTTCGTTTCATTCATCTTTAACTGTGTCAATGTCCTGCTTTTGAATTGCTCGTAATTTTCGAGTTCGCTCATCTGATTCTCCTTAACTGCTGTGTGCTCGCCACTACTCGTTTCCACAACACCGATCAATGGCACCTACGATCTTCATCAACCGGTCCAACCTTATTATCGTTAATAGTCATTTTCAACACCTGCTTCCCTTCGTTTTCTGAATGCTCGACCTTCTGCTCCATACCGCTTACATTATATTGTTCCGTTTGCAAATATTATGTCTACCTTCTTCTCTAAAATATCGTTGCTGTTTTGCGTTCTTTAATTCCTGTTTTCATTTATCTGAAATTTTGTGGCGTCTCCTTACTTTGATGAACAACTTTTTGGTTTTGTTCATTAAGTTTTTTATCCATTTGCTCAAGTTTTTGATGCATTTGATCAAACTTATGAGTTATAACAGCCAATAATTGCGCCATATCTGGCTCCACCCTCATACGTTTATCACCTAGTTTTTCCTCTATTACCTCTTCGAACTTATAATTATCCGAGTCTCAGCCTTGTTTCTCCATAACCTCACGCTGCTTAAATTGTAATTTTAACTCCATTACTGTTAATTCTAATATTCACAATCTTACCGCGGTCACCAATTCTGACGAATTTGCCCTGACAAATCCGGTTCGTATCACTGGATTGTGAACACAGTTCTCAATTTGGTGGTTTACAACAAACAGACAATTCTCGTACTTCACATCGCTTTCGCAATATTCTCGAAAATACCCGAAATGATTTCTTACATACTTACACCCACTACCATAATACTTGCACCACTGCGGAACATTCTTGAAATATTCTCACAACAATTTTCCCAAAATCCCCTAACACTAAAACACAACAATAAATAATTCCACATTTTTCCGCTAAGACTCATTGTGTTCATTGCACGCGTATTTATATACCTCGCTGCCTTTATGAGATCTTTTGCGGACTTTCGGCTTTTCTCCATACTAATTTTGCTTATAATCTGCAATACCACAAAAATGCTATAAAATCGCAAGCGGTGGGCGGTATATGTTGCAACAGCCCCTGGATGAAAAGGAGATGTGAGGAACATATCTTCGAAAGTGGTTACAGGATCTGGTGGAAAGTTGGCCTTTGGAAGAGGTGCAGAAACAGCCAACAATTATGATGATTGACAGTGATATGAGATGAAATGGGCTATACCGTATGTTGCTAACAGTTGAGAGGGTCAAGTGACTGCGGGAAAGATCGCCGAGGAAATGCTGACCAAAAATGGCGTTGCAATGAGGGCGTTGGCTGTTTGCAAGGAGGGTAGTATGGATGAAGAGATGTATGAGCAGGTGGTGCCGCGTACGAAAGAGATGAGTGGTATGCCAATTGCCAATAGTGGTGGAGTTAATTGTCGTCAAGGATGGGGTTGAGACATGGACTATGGAGAGTAGCTGCAAAGTTGGATGGCATTGGAAAGCAAGGAGGAAGGCGGATTTAACCTACAGAGGCCGTAGTTTGGATACTGTTTTGAACGAACGGGCTTAGGAGGGTGATAATGATACGATCTCGCTTATTGATTTGATGGGTAATAAATCCAACATGGATGAGACATTTATTCATCAAAAATTGCTCATTTAAAATTTAGAAATTAAACGGCACTTCTTGTGAGATTAGCGACATCCAATCAAGTTGAACAAAACCTCCGTGAATATTTACTTCTGTATAAATCTAAACGAGTCTAGAATGTTCCATCCGTATATAAATACGGGTGCAACACAATGAGTAACTCATTTGAAAGATTCGGTATGCGGTAGACTTAAAAGCGAAAGTGAGTAGCGGGAAAATAGTAAGTGTGGTGTTACCGACCAAAAATAGTATACATAAATGTTGAAGTTTCATCAATTTGAGATTTTATGAGTTTAAATGATATTCCACAAATTTTATCGTCTAAATTCTGTCGTTTAGTACATGCATCATTTGAAGAAGTATCAGAATCTTGAGGTAAGAGACAATTGCCGTTAATTTTTAGTACTATTACTCATATACATACATAAAAGGATTGATTTAACTCCTATCGGGAAACATGATTTATACCTATATCAATGATGGATACGATATTGCCTATTGGTTTGGTGGACAATTAATTCAGCTTGGGGGAGACAGTTATTCAACGAAAATTGATTACTAGTTTAGAAAATTAAAAACAATTTTTGAGTCGTGTAGTGCCATCTAGATTTAAGTAGTAGCATTTGAAGTAGTTTCATAACAGATTTGTGGTGCAGATTATAGTAGTCTAGAATAGAACATTCGAGAATATTGTATTTTATTGTACTGTATAAATCAAGGCGAGTCTGAATATTCCGGAAGCGATGTGAATTTCAACAGTTGATGTTGTAACCGTAAAATTTTATAACGTTATTGATAATCCAGTGATACGAACCGGATTTGACCGGATGAATTCTTAACAATTGGTGACAGAGGTGGGATTATTATTATTATTAGCAGATTATTAGCAGCGTAATTTATCAACGGTTTGTTGTAAAAAATGAATTAATATTGCGGCTACGTGAGGCTATGAAGAAACAAGGATTAGCCCCGGATAATTATTAGTTTGAAGAAGTAATAGAGGAGAAACTAGATGATAAACATGAGATGATAGAGGCAATTCCCGGGCATCTCAAAACACCCGTATTGCGCACATTTTGATGTCTATGCATCGAATTAAGATGAAAATGAGATAATATTTGACGCAACGAATGATTGGATTTGACAAACTAAATATAGAGGCAACATATGTTGAAAATGACTACTGGTAATACGGTGGCACCGAATGATGACGATCATGGAGTGAATAACCACTGGGCTTTGTGGAATCTAGTAGCGGCGAGGAGACAGCAGATAAAGCGAATCAGCTGAAGCAGCTCGAAAATCATGAACAATTCAACCGTTACATTGCCACAGCTCAAGAAAAAAGAAACGAATTACTTGAGATTTTGAACCGGATTTGACATGGCAAATTCGTTACAATATAAACAATTAATTTAACGATTATCAATTTTAAATTGAGTGCCCTCATTCACACTGTAGCAAGCTTAATTTTTTGCACTTATGGCGGTTTCTTTACGTTCCCGAGTCTCAATAAAGTTCAAAAATAATTTTATAAAAATATTATGTCAATACTTTTATTTGTAACCAAAGCAATTAAAGCAACCGGTTATAAGGGCCGTCGAACGCTTATGGGCTAAGTTTTTTTGAGTAAAGGGAGCTATGTTTAGAGATCACAGCTTCTCGATTTACTTTATAAAGCAGAAATAAGTGTAATCGAGCTCGTGGAGCTTATTTAAACCCGATCGCAGGCACGGGTTTTTTCAATTGCTGTATTTAAACCTGTGAAATAGAAGCATAGCTCAAAACGGCACGCTGTGAAATAGAAACATTGGGAAATGTAAAAATGTTTCCTCTAAAATTTAATTTACTTTTCATTCATTTCAAATTTGCAAAACGCGTTCGCATTTTCTTAAACTATCCTAAACTACGAAAAACTATTAGTATAGGCTTAAAGAGATTCTTTTGACTTAATATGGTTAAATAAGATAAAAACCAGATCGTGTTGTTTCTTTGGCCACTCAATCTCTATGAATTACAGTGGCTTTTCATCTAAACAAATTTATATACTATCTGCATATTTCAATCGCTATATATCATTAGAAGGTCATAGTTGTGTTTGTTAACATTATCGATTGCAACCAAATGAGAAAAATCCATTTTACATTCTACCTCTGATGCGGTACCTTTGGGTTAAAGCACCTAGGACTCATAAGTAAGCATATAAAGATGTTATTTTAAAATCTATCGCAAATTTACAAAAGGTTACAAAACTCTGTATTATACTCTCATAATACTATATAAACAAGAGACACATTTCATTGAGATTTACATAACAAAACTCAAAAATTTCACTCAATCAAATCAGTTAAAAGTTGACCATTAAGCAAACAAGTGTTTTCGAATTGCATTCGGAATTATTGTGAAATACTAAAAATAAGAAGAAAAAAATATTTAAAATAAAATAATGAGCGAAGCAGAGGGAACTCCCGAAGAAAATTATGATTGGTTAATCGAATCACTATTTGAACCGATCATCGAGAAAGAATTAAGTGATGATGCCCGAACTGATTACGAATTAAAGTTAACATCAATTAAACCAGCTGTTGGTAAAGGCGAGAATTATATTGGCCTTGTGACGCGTGTCGAATTAGAAGTCAAGTTCACAAATATGCTTGGTATGTATATATGTTGTGCTTGTGTATATATGTTAAACACATCACAGTGTATTATGTCATTACGTATACAGTCAATTGTTTCAGCATCATATAGTACAAAGACAGTACGCACGCCAATTTTAGAATTTTTTGAAACGGAAACTATTTATTTACTATAAGTGTCTCAATTTAATAAACGCATATTGTATCTTTCGTGCTTCTAGATCGCAAGCCAAAAACCTATAATTTTATAGTTAAATCCAGCACAGCGAACATCCAGGAATTCGAAGAAATGGGCGTTTTTGAAAAGGAGATCAAATTTTACGAGGAGGTTGCACAAAAATTTCAAAATTTCGACGACTCGATCACATTTTTGCCGAAATGCTATTCGATCACGACACAAGATCGACAAATTATTATATTGCACGATTTATTGGCGAGCGGCTACAAAATGCAAAGTCGAGTGAATGGTCTCGACTTGGAACATTGTACACTTTTCTATAAAACGATTGGCCAATTCCATGCACTAAGTGCGGCCTACTGCGAAACGTTTGGACGTTATTCGGAAATTTTTCATCAATCGGTGTATCGCATCGAATTTAAAGAAATGTTTTCTAAGTGGGAAAACCTTTTGTTTCCTGAGTTTTTAGACATTTTTGATCGGTACGATAGTTTAAAGCCGTATCGGGAAATATTCGTAAGTAAAACGACTATAAATATTTTGTAATCATTATTTGCTAAATTCCTGAAATTATTTTGTAGCATAAATGGAAAGATACCGTCTTTGAGGCAGTGTGTGATATTACAAAGGAGAAGGCTAATGAATTTAATGTACTAAATCATGGAGACGGTTGGGTGAATAATATGATGTATCGTCATGGCAAGGATAACAAGCCATCCGACGTATGTTTCGTTGATTTCCAGCTAGCTGTTTACGGTACACCAATGATAGACATTCTTTACTTTTTCGCCTCGTCACCAACCTTAGACGTACGTGAACACCATTTCGACGAGTTGCTTTACGTTTATCATACGAGTTTAGCGGAACACTTGAAGAAATATAATTATTCGAAACCAATCCCAACGATGCGTGAACTACAAATGATGGTGTTAAAGCATGGATTATTGGGCGGTTACTTTTTAAATGGAATTGCACCGGTCGTATTATTGGACTCAAAAGATACGAGGCCAGCTGAGTTTTTTATAAAAGAGAGTGATGAGGCCAACACATTCCGATATAATCTGTATAATTCTCCTCGTTACATTAAAACACTTGAGGTGGCGTTAAAATTTTTCCATCGAAGGGGTCTCTTAGAAATTTGAACTTGATCTAATATATAAATTTAATTTTAAAGCCCTGTGTTTTATTTAATGTTAATATAATATATGTATATGTAAATGTATATCGTTCATGCGTGTGTGATAAGATAATCAAACAAAAAATGTTTGATTTGCTACAAATTCAAAATTTGGGAATCTTGCTTATAAAACTTTAATTTGCAACATCATCATGATAAACGTTTTTTTTTAAATATATAGACAATTTCACAATACGATCGTTCAGCTTACGTCATAGAAAGCAGCATTTTAAAATGACCTTCTCAAGAGTTTGCCAAATTCGACGTTCTCCGGTTAGAAACATTATTTCTGCGATTCTTTATCTTCTATACTCTTGTTACCACATAAAAGATTCGCAACAAATATTTTTCGTGTACTAATCTTAAAAAGAATTAAGATCAGCTGTTTTGATTATTCGGATACACTTCTAGCAGAAATAGAAAAATTTAAAAGAAAACTATTGTTCCATAGATAGCTTCTCGTTCGTTCTTGTACAGTTGCGGAAAAACACATCTGACTTATAGTGAATGGTGCGTACGATCTTCCATTACATGATTATTTCTTCACGTTTCTCTACGTTAAGTCAAAATGAGGCTTTTCGAAAACACTGCGCTGTATTCAGAAGTGTCTACGTATAACACATGAAATTCGAGTAGAAAATTATTTGAACGACACAAACAACGAGATCATGTCAACGGACAAATAACCTGGAATATTCAAAGAAACTGCGATAGGCAGACTGTACACCTTGCATCGAAATTAAGATGAATGTTTCTTGGTTAGCATGCTGTTGGTAAATGTACTCGGTGCAACGTCTTACCAGCAATCGATCTGCTGCTGCTTCGTTCGATGTAGAATTGCATCGTGAACAAAGTACAATACGGTTGATTTTTTCGTAGGTGCAATCAAATATTTCTAAGTTAACGCTTGGGCAAAATTGCATGTACGATCAAACTATGCAAACTGTCAATGGCAATTTCAAAGCTCATGGGACCACATTAATATTGTTTACAGGAGATTTCAGGCAAACATTACTTGTAATTCCTCGATCGACACCAGCGGATGAAATAAATGCTTGCTGGAAATACTCTACTTTATGGCGACATAAAAACACGTTAAAATTAATTAAAAATAAGCGTATCCAGCTGTAAAACGATCGATCAGCTGAGATATTCTAACATCAATTTTTTGAAATTGGGTACAGAAAGGTGCCGGTTGGTCTGACCTCTGATGTTAAAAGAAGAATTGATTGAAAAAGTATTTCTCAATATTCAAACCAATTATAAGAATCACTAACATATTCAGTCTAACATTTAACACGAGATAGTCACTTACCTCACTAACCTCACGTACTCCAAATGACGATCGGCGTACCAATTATCATGTTGAGAAATATCAACCAGCCAAAGCTTTGCAAGCTTCGTAGAAGCAACAATCTTGACACGACCTTTCATAGGTGAAAATGTCCTTAGTGAGAGATGGCAAGTCCCAATTCCATTGGTTTTTACAATCACCACCAACAAAGCTCAGTGCTGATCTTTAGAATTGTGTGGTTTAGATATAGATACGGATTGTTTCTCGAAGGTTGGCAATGTTGCGTATAGTCTAGAATCGGTAAACCAGACAATCTCTATATTTGAACAGACAATGCAACATTAATATTGTATACCAAGAAGCATTGTGAAATTAAACATAATAGAAACATGCGCTTTCACTTTTCTTTATTTTTCATTTAACTAGATTGAGCCACACAAACGCGTGGCCTGGTACAGTTAGTAGGATAATATATACCTAATAACCTCCTAAAAGTTAGCATTTTAAATTTACACTAATTTAAGAAAGTGACTTATGTTGTAGTTAGGCAGATATTTTGCCTACCCAATAAAAAGTTTTGCCCACTGGTGTGGCGAATTTAACAAAATTTGTAATTTTGTTTCAAATTCTTACTCCACCAGATATCAATAAATACCAAGCTTTGAAAGGAGTGATTATTGAGTGATTGTGTAGTCAGCAATGCTCAAACACGACTGACCGCTGTTGGAATTGCAACTGGGCGATAAAAATCCATCGCTGCTCTTGATGGAAATGGAAACATCCATCGGTCAAGTCAGTTAACCAGTTCTACGAAACTTGTGCATGCAATGGCGCCCGCGTGAAAAATGTCTGTGAAGTTAGCCCGTAAACGATCCCGGAAAAATGCGATGGCAACACTAACATACACATATCACGATATTTTTCAACGTCATCTCGAAAAAATATTTATATCACGATATTTTTGAAAGTCATCCCGGAAAAAAATGTCATGACAGTTTTTTACTATATCAATTCATAAAAATTTATAAACAATTTGTATTGAAAACTGATGCCAACCCGGAAAAGATTAGGTCACAATAAATTTTCTAACAAGAAAATAAATAATTTTTGAAAACAAAAAACGTGTATAATATCAAAAAAAAACATGAAATGATATATAAAGTTAATAATATAGGAAAATTAAGTACAGTGGCACTATTCTGGTAATTCCCCGGGAATAGGGAACTGGGGAAAGATTTTACATAGCTTTTATTTATAAATCAGTTTTTTCTGGCCTACTAAGAAAAAAAGTTTGATGTAAATATTTGTAAATTGGGAATAAAATTTCCATACCGAAATTATCAGGGAAAGTTATTCCCAATTTTATTTTGTTTTTAAAAAAAATTGCCACAAACTTTTTACCTTAGTATGCCAGAAAAAAATTATTTAAATAAAATTTATATGTAAATTCTTTCCACAGTACCCTATTCCCGGGGAATTACCAGAATAGTGCCACAGGAGTAGGAAAACAAAAAACAAACCAAAATAATAATACAAGTGGCAAAAAAATTCTTTGATTTAGAGCTCCGCTATAGCCGTCTGAGTTCCTAGTAGATGTCCATTACCAGAAACCGGACTATATAGGTTTTGTAGTTCCGGGATTGGCCTGTTTAAATAATAAGAGGCAAAAAAATTCTATGATTGAGAGCCTCGCTATAGTCGTTTGAATTTAAATAACAAGAGGCAAAAAAAAATCAATGATTTAGAGCTTTGCTATTATAGTCATCAGAATTCGTAGATTTCCAATTTTCTCGTAATTTAGGTAAATTATTATTTGAATCACAAAATTAAATAGAAAAAAATATGTTTCCCCAACAAATTGTGACAGCTACTCAAAATCAAAACAAAAGCGAATGCAAATATCCGATCATTGCGTATACATATGCACAGCCAAATCAAACACAAATAATAAAAATACATTTTGGATGTTAGGTATAGTCTGTAAACGCGAAAACTATTTGTCATACCCTTGACAGACTAGCGTTTAGTTAAACGCGTTAAGCTAAACTAGTTTAGTTAATCTACTACAAGACCAATTAGATTGACACAGGCTTAGCAAACCCTGTTTCAATAATAAAATACGGTAGCGCTATGTTTGTCCGAAATCGGTATTAAACAAATGTCATTGTCATTGCTCAGTTCTGAACTACTCCCGTTATTATACAGAACTATACAGAACAACGATATTACAAGAAAACCATACAACTTTTATGACTGATTTTTTTGGTTATACATACATTTCTGTTAAATCAAAATTAAATTTTACTTTTAAATTAGACCAATTTAAAAATAGCTATCGCGAACTCTACTCGATTGTTTTAAAAAACAAACGCAGTTTTTATTTGTCATAGTATTATATTACGCACTCTACGGTAAGTGGTATGCACAAATGTGTATGTTGAGCCAAACTACATACAAAAATCAATTTTTGACATGATTCGTTTTCGGTACCCTCACAATTGTGATGGCAGGCAGGAAAAGGGATAGAACCTGGCCTGCCCAGTATACACAATTGTGTATGCCAATTTTGATTACGAGAAACGAATGTGTCAAACATAGAATTATGTATAAATTGAAGACCAGTATACACATTTGTGCGAACCAGTTAATTTTGTTTTGGTCAGAAAAATAACAACAACTATAATAATAATAAAATATGTTATCAAAAACAAATAATTAATATGTTATAAAATTTATGTGTTAACAAATTATTATGCTCTTTTTTAAGAATTCCCATTTAACTAAGATCCGTTAAAATACGGAAGACATTACAACCTGTCATTATTTACATACACATTTGTGTATGTTGCACTTAAATTGAAGCAAAAACTCGAAAGGGAAAATTCAAAAAGTAAGCGGCATTGTGTCACAGCACTAAATGGCATTGTCCTATTTATAAATTTTAACCTTCATTGTTCATTGATGGCGCTCTCGCCAAACCCATTTTTATGCGATAAACTTCAAAATATTCCGCGGTTCCACACTTTAATTCTTACAGCGTGATTCTTTCTTCGTTTCTTTCCTCTTCACCCACAAACTAATTTTTTAGCGGGGAAATTTTTGATTCTTTTTTAGTCAATATTTTTTTTTTGATTCAACTGATTCTCGCACTACTACGAAAATAAAGTATTTCAAGGCCATTTTATTTACAGGTAACCTGCTAAGAACATGGCATTCGAAGAACAGTAGTTTATATTCGTAAGTGTATTTATTAAATATTAATTAATCTGGAATTTTGACAGTTTTTAGAAGAAACCAAATTTGTGTGACATTTTTGTTGTTTACAAATTTAATTATTACTTATTATATAAACAAACCCACTTGTTCATATATTACAAATTATGTAATTTTTTATTTTGTCTTCATGTCAACTATACACTATAGCTATATATATCGCAAGATAAAATTTGTTAATCGGTTTTTATTTATAATGGTCGCCATTTCGTGTATTATTTTTCATAATAATTGTTCTTACTATCGTTATATTTTTATATCGTGATAGTTATAGTTTCATTATAATTTCTTTAATATATAATAGTGTTGCCATACTTAACTATAATCATTTTACGGGATGATTTTACGGGCTAACTTCACAAAGGTGTACACACGCAAGAGTTATTATCATTCAACAAGGAATTATTATCATTCAGTTCAACAAGGAAGACGCAAACCTAATTAAGCTCACAAAAGCAGTAAACAAAATCATTGATGTGCAAAAGTTTGTGTTTACAACTTGTAAACAACTTGTGAGACAGGTGCCGAGGTTTTGGTGATCTCACCAACGAATATTGAAATAGCCAATCCGTCTGCAGAAACATACTACTACCAATCTGTACGGCATAACAAAAATCAAAGCCGACTCGTACGCTCCCGACATCACAGAGCTGCTACATGAATTCCAAGCCATTACACATGAGACATGAGTCAACGAACCTTAATACTATAAAGCACAAAGCCACTCATTGTATTAAAGCAATCGTCCAATCATGTCACGCAAAAGTCTGACGCCTAAACACAGACAGAATATATTCGCAAGGTCCAAAATCGAAGTTTGGTTAGCGCAAGGAGTCTGCCGACCTACAAAAAGGAATTGGGTGAGTTCGCTTCATATGACAAAAACAAGACGTTAACTGACGATTATCGGGCATTAAACACAATAACAAAACCTAACCGTTAGACAATTCCATTTGTTACCGATTTCACACATCAACTTGAGTCATGCAAGTACACGAAAATCAATTTAGGTCGGGCTTATCACCAGGTTCCAGTTGAACAGCAAGGCGTAGAGAAGACAGCAATAGTAACATCTTTTGGATTGTCTAAGATACCACGGATTCGGGTTACGAAATGCAGCTCAAACAATTCAACGGTTAATTCATTCCTTGTTTCGAGCCTTGGCTTTTCTTTTACTTTCATCGATGGTCGTTTAATCGCGTCTAAAAACATAGAAGACCACATAAGCCAACAGAGTATACACTCTGCCTTCCTATACGATTTAGCGACGCGGGTCTGATAATAAACCTAGGCAAATATGCGATTTCGCAAAAGACGATACATCGTTCGTCGGTTTCCAAATCTCTACAAACGGCATATCGCTTGACAACAGAGGGACTCTTTAGATTTTTGCGCATGTTAATTTATCATCAAATACTTCTATCGATACGATATCGAACGCTAAATTCGCATTTTCTGTCGACGTATCGAACCCAACTATAGGTATAGTGTTACAGTAACTTACGGGAAAAGGTTGGCAACCATGGTTTTTCAATTCGTGGAAATGATACGTTGCCGAAATCAGTTACAGTACTTACGATAGAGAATTATAAGCAGCTTATTCGGCTATTAAACACTTTAAAAATTTTACGAAGATCGAGAATTTATTCATTTTCCGACCACAAACCATTGGCATTTTCGTTGCACCGAAAACTTAAACAAGGCTTCACCAAGACATCACCGACATTTACACTTTATCGCGCAATACACATCAGATATTCGGCAAATTTCGAGAGCTTGCAAAACCGTAGCATATACCTTTCCACATATCGAACAGATTGACAACGGGACCATGATTGGTTACGTCTCCGTTGCCGATGCATAAATGAATAATTAGGAACTAGCAGGGCTAATGGAATTAATAGCAAAACAAATTGACACAAAAAGTTTATTTATGCTGTGTTTTAATATTGGAGCACTATCCGGAGCCAAATGGCAATTTTCTATTGAAACTGCAGCTATTATTCACTGGTGCTGCTGTACTATAAAAATTAAAACTAAATTCATCAATAAAACAAACATTTATCACCTGAAATATATTAATTGACATTTATTTTGACATGACGTTATAAACAAGAATTCATTTTGCTGCGTTTTAAATTTTTATTGTAAGATTTAGTTTCTAATGGTTTCAGGGGTTTACAAAATAAAAGCCTTTTCAAATTTCCCATTGAAATGGATAGCGCTCCCGATAGCGGCTCCAGATAAATAAGTAGAGCAAGATATTTTTTTATCGATTTTTACCTAAAAAGTTGAATGAAAAATCTTAGTTTACAGTTAAATAAATTAATTATATGCAATAGAAAATTGGCTGCTCCGGATACAGCTATCGGGCGCTAATAAAAAAACACAGCATTAGCCAGCAATGAACCAGGAAATGGGCCAATGCACGTTAAAAGGGGCTATCATAGAGCCTTACCACCTTGCGAAACTAATAATTGTATTATTTGACGACCTTTACCTATGTTGGCGTGAAGCAACACCGATACTGAACATCAGGACAGAAACTATCACTGACGCATTAGTTAAACCTTGGATAAGTCGTTTCGGTATTTCGGTAGAGGCACACTATTCGGATTAGCTCTATTTGACGAGCAATCCAAAACATCGGATTTCAACATAAACGAACCACAGCGTACAATCTAGCGTGCAACGGTATAATAAAACGATGGTACCGTACCTTCAGGGACACAATTATGTGTGAAGCATTAAATTAGACAACATCATTACCACTAATCCTACATGGATTAAGAATCTCGTTTCGTGAAGATTTCCAAATTACGAATTCTCGACGTTCCGAATTTTATCGTAGTCTAGAACTAATGGCAGGTTCATCTGGTGCAGTTAATGCTCAATTACTGAAATCGTTATGGCTGAAACGATTACCAAATGCCATTAAAGCTGTATGGTAAGAGAGACTGGCCCAATCACAGAGTTATGTGAATTAGCAGATAAAACTTAGCAAATCACTTCACCTTCGGGTGCTACAATAAATGCTATATCAAAGTCAAATGCACATTTGATAGCGAACGACAATTTTTCAATTCAGAATTTAGTTCGGTCAATAAATGAATTGCACTCAAGATTTGATCGCTTATTGAATAACAAAAAGAGATCACGTTCCAATAATAGATTTAACCATAGGTCTTAATTCTCGAAATCAGAACGAGCGATCGATTCGACGAGCTTCGTCGAGATTTCAAGCATCCATTCGTGCTCGGAGATGTTACAAAACCAATACTAGGAATCGATTTTCTTATCAAATTCGGCTTAACGATAGATTTAAAAATCGTATCTTGAAAGACAACAAAACTCATCTGTCTATTGATACAATAATGACACAAGATGTATCGTGTTCGTCACAATCCAGTATCATTAACGGTCATTACGAAGAACTTCTTCGTAAATTTCCTACGTCGACTCAAGAACCAGTCACACACAAGGTCGTACACAAAATTGTAACGAACGGTCATCTCCCTTATTGTAATCCTAGAAGACTAGACGCTAAACGTCATAAAATCGCACATTCCGAAATCGAACACATGGTTATGTTAGGCTTATTTAGACCGTCTGACTCTTCAGTCTCGTCAGACTATAGAAGACTGAATGCAGTAGCCATACCTGATTGTTACCCTCTGCGTCATACTCATAACTTCCCTTTAAATCTTCGTGGTTGTACAGTGTTTTCAAAGATAGACTTGGTTAGAGCTTACCACCAAATTCCGGTAGCCACAGAAGATATCTATAAAATAGGGATAACAGTTCCGTTTGGGCTCTTCGAGTTTGTTAGAATGCCGTACGGGTTACGAAATGCAGTGCAGACATTTCAGCCGTTTTTAAACGAAGTTACCAAGGGACTGAAATTCATATTTGGGTATATCGATGACATTTTAGTAGCTAGCCGCTCATATGAAGAACATAAACGACATTTAACAATTTTATTCGGTCGATTATCTGATTGTGGAGTTAATATAAAACCCCGAAGTGTGAATTTGGTGTTAGTAGGATTGAATTCAACCCGAAGAGCCACGGCAATTAAAGAATTCCCATAACCAACCTCAGTAATGCAAATCCAAAAATTTATCGGAATGGTAAATTTTTACCACAGATTCATGCCACATTTAGCAGAATTACTTGCTCCGACAAACGACCGCATGTAAAAACTCTTAAACATGTAAATAAAAAGGTAATTTTTACATGGAATACCGATTGCGTACAGCTTTTGATCACATTAAGTCAGCCCTTGCAAATTGTGCTCTTTTAGCGCATCCAGACGAGGATTCTTGCTTAAGCATTACTACTACAGATGCTTCTAATGTAGCACTAGCGATTTATTGTGCTATCAAGCATTTCCGATATTTGGTTGAAGGTGGAATAGTCACAGTATTCACGGATCATAAACATCACTGACGTCGAAATCGGAACGTAGTCCCAGACAAGCGAGACAACAAGATTACATATCACAGTTTACTACAGATATACGCTATATTAAAGGTGATCGTAACATAGTTGCTGTCACTCTTATTAGACCTAATATTGATATTATTTACAAAAGCCGTCTGTCTATTCCGGATATTGACCAACTAATTTCCTGTCAAGGGGGATCACAAATGGAAAATGGCCCATGTTCGAGATAATATTTCAGGTCGAAATATTTGGTCGGAAATAGATGTAGATCCATATTTAATCAATTACATGGTTTATCACATCCTGGAGTTCGCTCTACTCGAAAAGTGGTATCAAATAAATACTTTTGGCCAAGGATGAATTCAGACACAGGCAACTGGGCCACACACTCGATCAGCAACTACTGGTGAATTCAATTTAACGTCCGGTCGATTTGAAAATATTTATTTGGATTTGGTTGGACCCTTACCTTCGTCAAATGGATGTTCCGAGCCGAACTTGTAGATGAACAGAATTTGCGACTTCCCGATAATTTCATAGCATAAGCCCATTGGAAACGAAATAATTTGTTGGACAACCCAATATTTAATAAAACTTATTGTCATAAAATAAAAGCTTAGATTAGCACACAAATTTCTGTATAGATGGCAATTATAACGTTTTGTTTAAAACTTGACTAAAACTGTTCGAAAAATTTAGCTACAACTATTATTCGAAGATGGCGTTAAATGCCAAACAGTAAATTTTTCTTTGCTTAAACAAAGTATCGACTGTGGTGTGGGCAAACCAAAAATGGTAATCAGAGTAATGTGATTCATGAAAAAATGATTCAAATTGCCAAAATTGTGTCGAGCAAATACGCGCCAAGTTTTTTTTACACATTATTTCTTTCATTTCAGGTCAATACATCCAATATACATAATTATGGGGTTTATGAAGAATTCTATATGTAGTTTCCTTGTTCCATTTACGACTATTAAACTAAATACTAACTATAGTGAAGCAAATCGACCGATTGGATGTTTAGATAACACGCCGCGCGAATTGTCATTTTAAACTCGAGTCACGAATAAATTATTCTTAATTAATAAACGATTACAAGTTGGTTTTCTATATTGTACTTATATTCAAAGTGATTATATTGCAGTATACAGCAACCTTGGTCATATATACCCTTGATGATACAAAAATATGTTGAGCCATCAACCCGCGCCGATTATTTCTTTCGTAACGACAAAATGACACAATTTCACTTATTAATCAAAAATGTTACATAGAATATTAAAAACTATATACATACGAATAAATTATAGTGTAACTACGGTTACCGATATAGCCAAAACATTATTATACTCCCATCAAAAGATAACGATAAATTAGATTTTGTGTATATACACCGGAGGCACTCTCTAATCAATATCCAATCAAATATGTCGCGCGCGTGTACTCGTAATACGTGTAAATGACCCAAAATGAGCAATGGAAATCCATTCTTCAATAATTGCCTGGTTACCCTTAAGCATATATTTTCGTCGGCATTAACATTGCCAAGGTAGTCATCCTCACGTATCATAAAATTTATGAAATTTGCATGTTGGTATAATAAATAATTCCAACTATTTTATACAACATTCACTAAGCAAAGCATATTTGAAATTATAATTATAACCTGTAAACGTGTAACCGTACAACCCATCTTGGCATTTATGGCCATGATTTAATTTGCACCTCCAAATATTTTATTCGCGCTTTACTAATGGATTTCATCAGCAAGCAATTATAGGTGTGTGAATTAGTATATATGCGACATGCATGAATGCCATTGCGAATGAATCATTTACGTATAAAAAAATAATTTCTCTGCAAAACTGACTTGAAACTGGTATATGGACCGACGTCAACAGTCATGTGAAGGGGAAAAATGTGTTGCGGAATTAGTATGCTAATGCGATCTATATTGGTTTAAATGCCGGCATTGCTTAATATTAATAATCTATACAAATTATAACTGTGGAGTCTTGGGCCGATTAATTTCCATAATTTACAATACGTCTTTATCTGGAATGATGTCACATCGACTATATGCAATCGCAAAGATGATTGTGTACTGACTGTTTGCGATTTTCTAAAGCTTTTGTTGATACATCAGGTATATAAAACTATAAACTTGCGGGTTCGGTCGACCTGAAAAATTAAAGCTAACTATGGTCAAATCGAGGTTTGGTTTTGATTTGAAGCTATAACTGGTTTAAACTCATCGATATTGTTTGTTGTGGGTGTCTGGAATTGGCTCATCGTGACGACTTGGAATCGGGTACCAGATTCAGAATGCGTATCAATGGTTCCCATTTCGAAGGTATGGTATGCTTTCGTCTCATGGTGAGCGTAAATTGACCGATGGCGAGGTTATCGTTGCTGTAGGTGGGAAAGGTAATCCGCCGACCAAATTTTCCAGAAATGGTGATATATTCTCTTTAGTTACTATGATAATGATTGAGACTGTTCGTTTTCATATCGAGTAATGTTCGTTCATGTGTGATTGATGATTAAAAAGTGCTGTGGAGTGAGAATTGCGCAGTCCGTTCGACGTGGCGCATAACATCGCCAGTTTAAGTACGCTTCGATCTGGCATAGCAGTGTCGTCAATTCCTTGAAACTGAGTAAATTTTCGCCCATGATGCAACGTAAAAGATCAATAAAGTTCCATGTGGTACTATCCTGAGCCAATAACGCAGTGATCTCAGGATTTACATCTCTCGCATAGGATTTGGATTTTGTCTGCGATGAATGTGTGGGAACGGTCCGGAAAGGGTAACACGATGTGATGTAAATTTAATTTAAAGATTTCGGCTTTTTTATAGACAATTAGTATTTACTATGACATTCACAATGTTTGCGACTTTTCGAGCCAGCAAAAAAAAGAGGCTATATTTACTCTTAAGTGTCATAATATACTACCACAAAAAGTAGAAAATTAACTCCCCCCTTGAGAACCTCCTAAAGTTCTTTATATAAAAAACCCGAAAATATTTATATTAATACAGACTAATTTAAACTTCTTAATTATTTGATGTGATGGGAAATTGGCATCCAGTTGCTAGCTCACCGTTGATCGATGGCGAAGCACACAATAAGGTTTTGATGAGTGGTGAGCCAATATCAGCTGTACACCACCGTATTGAGTTGTGTGATGTACTTGCAAATTAAGTAAATTGGTAAACTTGTTGTCTTTGGAACGGATAATCGGATACTACTTACTGCGGAGCTACTTTCTGAACCAAAGTATGCCGTCACCACTGACAAGAGGGCTCACAGATTGAAGTATACCCTTATTTAATTAATGGATGTTTCTCGGATTGACATCTTGTAGCGAAATGAGTTTCTTGAACCAGCTTAACGCATAACTCGAATGACCAATTGACCTCGGGTACGATAATGAAGCCTTTGAGAGCGTAATTGCTGTGTTGAAATGTTCGGGGTCGATGTTGACAGAAGCGTTTGCAGAAAGCCATGATGTGCAATATTGTCTGAGCGATGAACATGACGTGCAATATTGACCGAGTGAGTAAGTGGTATAAAGCGTCGTCGGACGATCTTTTCGTAACTAAACAGGACTTGACTACCACAGCAGATGACTGTTTAGTAAATGAGGATTCGGCACCACGAGACGTGCAATCTGTGGTGGTGGGTTTTCACAAACGTTTTGCAGCGATTAGGCGTGCTTCGAAGTCAACCAAGTACTACTTTCGCAAGTCGTCGATGGCACGTTCATTTTTTGAACTATGTTGTCTATCAGTTTGACGATGACCACACTTGCACAAAACTCTAGACGTGACAGCCTAATTGTTTTCAGTTGTTGTTTTCGAGTTGATCTTGCGGAAATAACTACTGTCATTTTGGCAGACCCATTAGCCATCGTTATATGAGCATACACAGCTACCTAGGCTTTCTCAGAGGTATCGATGAACCCGTGAATTTGAAGGTCATTGCGACTTGTCGAATAATTTATACAGCGATCGATTCAAAGCGCCTCCAAGGATCTCACACTATCGCTATAAGTGAGCCATCTTTGAGCTATTTATTTTGGGACATATTCATCCCACAAAACGCCGAGTACCCACAATTCTTGAAGTATGATTTCAGCCATAACTTTGGTAGGAGATACTCATTAGAGCGGATCAAATATCATGAATGCCTGCTTCAATATTGTTCCTTTGTTGATTGTTAAGAAGCTGTTGACTTTTCAAGGACCACTTCCGCAATTCAAAGCCACAACATAGGAGCAGTTCCAGGATGTCTTCTGAGACGGTTATCAAATCGTGGACGTAGATGTGACTTTGGCTTGACAATTGAAAATTCCTCTTGTTTTTTTCTTTGTTTCGTGCTATCTGATGGATGGTACGAATTGCACGATATAGAGTGCTCGGTTAGCATTTCGAAGATGTCTGGTTGAAGATTGGGACCATCTTCTGCCTTAGCGATACCTCTGTTGTAGATTTATGCAATACGTAGAATACCACGCGCAGTTTGCATTGTACTGTGATGGAGAAAATGGTACGCCTGATCCGCCGAGCTGTCGTCAAGCGAAGTTGACTGCTCTTTTAGAAAACCAACGTTCCATTTGTTGTAGTCGAAGAACTGGATTTTTTTTTAATGCCAAAATATAATGCGAACTTTATACCGAAAAACGACGGAACCAAGTTCGCAAGATATGTACAAAATTTAAAAAATGTAATTCTAATATTTACACTACATAATAATAAAAATAATATCAATATAATATTTCAATTTCAACTTCAATACATTTGACTAAAGTTCAACACTTTTAAGTAAAAACCCTGAATAAAAAGGAGATATCATCAGTTTGAAGAGGCCATTGTTTAACTTTAGGAAAAATGTATTCAAATGAATGCCTAACGTAAAATGGTAGTGCATTAAAAAGGTAGTTGCAGCAACAAGATTAGAGCGACGGAAGTGGTCGTTGTAACATCTTGGGATGTTACAGAGAAATTTTGTTTGCCGCGACAATTGTATCGAAAATCGCTTCTCATTATATATGTCACCACTTCGATTAAAAAAACTCTCAATACTTTAAAGACATACAAGTGTTTTAACGGCAAGATGTTGGTTGTAATGAATAAATTACAAGATGGTTCAGTTCGTGGTTTCTTTAGAAATATTCTGAGAATCTTTTGCTGGACATATAAAGGGTACATAGTAGCTGCACAACAACCACCTCAGGATGCCAGTCCATATTAAAATTTAGCCATAACTATTTTTGTCACCGGAATAGAACAATAGTCACGAATGGAGGTAGAGAATTCTAGCAGTTGATGACAGATACTGGTTGACTGAATTAACATGCGCTTTCCAAATTAGACAAGTGTCCAAGTGGATACCAAAATATTTAAACGAATCAACTGGTTCGATTTCAAAACACTCAGTGGCAATCATATGCACATTCAGGCCTGCTGTGATTAGTCACCCGCAACAAAATGGTCAAATTAATGTTACCCGACTAAACAACATGAATTTAGTTTTCTGGTCTAAAATCAGTCGATGATTGTCAAACCATGAGAGTGAAACTTTTAGATCAGAATTGGTCATCGCAATAACGTTACTGGGACAATTCCCACATTAAGCCAAAGCTATGTTATCGGCAAACCCGGTAGAATAACTATGAAGATTCGGTTTAAACACCGAGTTAGTATCAATAAGAAACAGCAGTTGGCCTAATACTGAGCTCTAAGGAACACAAACGCCAATAAATTGCGAATCGCTTAACTTATCGTTTATCTTAACTCTCACCGATCTATCATCCAAATACGATGCTAACCACTTATTTGAAACTCCCCATAACCATATATCATACAAAATACAGAGCAGAAGCTAGTGATCAACCATGTCGAAGGATTTAGCAGTATCAATAAACAAAGGACTGCAACCATTACCTTTATTTAAACTAATTATGATTGTATTTAAGAATTCCAACAAGGCCGATTCGGTACGCATCCTCGACGAAAGCCATGTTGATGAATACTCAGTACACTCGTTTTATCTAAAAAAAAAATTAGGACACAAAACTAGATAAATTTCTAACTCACTCGTAAGAAGTTCTCTGTTCTTTTGATTGATTGATTGATTGGAATGTGCGACCAAACCTAAGTAAGATTCCCGGTTGACGCCGGGCCCATCCGCACACTCTTTTACATATAACAAGATGGAGGGATAGGAAAGGTTTATTAATTATTATGGAAATTGACCCGGTTTCAGACAGTAAATTGTTTAGTAAATTGGTTTACCCGGTTTAGTAAATTGTTAGTTGAAATGTAATATGAGAAGGTTAGCACAAGACAACACAATTATTTTTGATTTTTTTATATAAATATTCAGCAATCAGCATCCTAAAAAAATTTATAATTAATTAAATTACAGTAAATTTCAAGAAATAAAATGTCATTATTATGAGTCAAATTATACTTGAATACAATAAATGTAATGTTCTGATTAGTATTAACTAAATTCAAAAACCCTCACAGTCTCCCGAAAAAACCTAGAAAAAAGAAATGCCACGATCCTTGGAAAACTATATAAGTACAGCAATATTTAACTGCATTTCAAATTTACTCTGTAGCTTCCAAGCTAACTGTAATTTCAAAAAGTCAAATATCCTCTGAAATATCAATTTTATTAGCAACCAGATAGCCATTATGATTCCTGCCTTGTCTGCTCTTCTGACTTGTAAATTAAAATTTTGTTTTTAATTAGAAAGTATGCTGGCTTCAAATAACTTCTGTAATCAAAAGTCTTCATTAGGACAAAATAAATTAGCTTAATCAGGAACTGCAATTAATAATAAACACCTGATAAATCTCGATAACTCTAAATTGCTCAACAAATTAAAATATAAAAAATATAATATTTTAATACTAAAATTCTGAATAATTGGATGAAGGAATATTAGCAAATTAGTTAATCTCTGAAATCAAACTGTGGAAAGAATCATTTTTATAAATAATGATAATAAAGTGTATCAAGAAAAACATGTAATGTTTATCCAGGAGTACTCGATTCACGCTTTTCTAGAATCAAAATTCAAACTCACTATGCGGCACATAAAGTTATTTTCGGAACGATCCCAATAGTCGAATCTTCTCCCTGTGAAACCTCTACTATTTACCAAGCGATCTTCCGCTAACATCACTAATCAACAACATTTATGACAAAGCCGTGATGAAACCATGACAGATTATAAACGTATCGTGGTAAATCTTATAGCTCAAAAATTTCAGCGTACGACTGATCATCCTAAATTTCAAAAATGATTCCACTCGCGCTAAATTGACGCTAAACTTCAACAAAAACATCTATAATATTCATTAAAAAGACTAATTTAGATATGTATATCTAAACCTCAGACAAGGGTTCTGTGTAAAACTGCAAATTTGCCTTCTTATATTAATAATTGATAAATACATCAACTCCCAAACAAAACAATTTAAAATGACCAAAAATAGCTTAGAAATATAGGTAACAATAGAGCCTAATATTATATGAATACAACCATCCGTATAAGCTGAGAAACATAATATTGAATGAACTAGCATCACAAACCGCAGACACCGACCTACTACTACTCATAATGAACCCATTTAAAGTACTCTAAGAAAAACACTAAAAATAAACAACAAGTAAACAATTTATTTATTTATCCTCGTCGCCACTGTGTATATTGATCTAAGATCTAAGATTCGATCGTTGTTTTTTTGTCCTTTTATTCAGCAAAACATTCACACACACACACACACAAGCACAAAAAGCAAATATATAATAAATATATTATAATTAGCTATATACCCTACTGGAAGGCAATCGACGAACTCACCGATGGGCCCAACATAAATCCCTCAACGAAGTCTCAATGAACTTTATTCCGTGCCCGGAACCAAAGTTATTTATATATCCAATGAAATCCTATGTGATCCAACGAATGAACCTCATAACGCATTGACGAACTCATCAACGACTCCTGTAGAGAAGTCACTGAAACAGTAATAAGGCAGTTCGTACGAAAATTCATGCAAGCAGTGTAATATAATCCATTAAGGGCATTTTGAATGATACCTTATGTTCAATATTTTATGTTTCAACCTCAAAACAAAAGACGTCTTCATTTCTGCAAGTCACTTTCAGTCCAGGTACACACATTGAACTAGCTCCATTGCACGTTCCTATTATCAAGAAAACATCCCACAATCAATCTAAAGATAAGCAAATAAAATCTGCGTCCCTAATCACTTCCAAAACCCTTACCAGAATGAAATGCCTACACAAGCTCAAAAAATTAAATTCGATTGAAACTGGATTTCACCATTAGAAAAGTAATAATAGACTCTCCAATAACGACCTTCATGAACATGTTAGTTATTTTTTGAACTTGTCGCCTTCGATAGCACAGTAAATAGAGCGCTTGCAATGTAATTCGGGGGTCCCGAGTTCGATTCCTGGTGGTGACAAAAAAGTTACGACTGGACGTTTTTAATGTGTTATGTGTTACATTGTGTATTGTCTTATATATCTCAAGCCATAGTTATCGGCTTTTCTCCATAAATATTTGTCTATTCAGTAGAACGCCCAATACACAACTTCAACTTCTCACGGAGAGAAAGATAATCGCAACACACCTTCTGTTCAGAATCTCATCAAGAAGCCCACCCATGCTGTCGTCATCAATTGTCCGACCTACAAAAAATTTGGACACATACAATCAAATAAAATTTGATGGCTTTTCAATACCAAATCAAAAATCCATACAATTCGCATGTCTGTGAGAGCTCCCGCGCCTCTGTGTTGGAGCCCCGATGAACATTTTCCGATAGGGTAATACAAATTGAAGTAAATAAAATAAAATGAAAACAAAACTGCCCTGATCTCGTACATTGTTTCTTCTTATACCTATCGATACTCACACATAGCAGAGCAACTATAACCACATTTTCGTGGGTATCGAAATGTAAATCTCATTGTACACCTCCAATGCTAATAACCATGTAAATATAATACATATAGCTACTTATGAGTAAATTCATATATAAAACAAAACATAGGATTCAAACAAAATTACCAAAAGCAGACAAAAAAAAATAATCATCGAGCAAAAACAACAACAAAAATTGTTAGCCAGTGTGATAAAACAAAACAACAGAATTGAAACACCCTTTCTTGCGCAAACGATACTCGAATAACCTACTAGATGAGAATACTAGTACTCTGCGCCTCTATGAGTTATTAAATACAGTTATTATGATTATATACTTAAAATTTATTTGTAAAAGTATGTACTATTAATGTAATAAAATATGTGTTAAAACAATCAAAAAAATGAAAAACACTTATCTTGTGCATCTTTGGAATCAGAAAGTCCTACATATTGAAGAATTACATACAAAATGTATAAGATGCATTCAAGCAACGGTATCAAAATACATACATATAAACAAAAATTGTTATGTACATATCCTACACCATTGCAAGCGCACCATATACAAATTAATATAACTGTACAATACGTACAACTTTTCACTTTACTGATTAAATTCCACAAAATATTATTAATATTATTATTTATTTATTTATTTATGAACACATATATATTAGTTAATTGATTAGTTAATCAAAACATATTTAAATTATAAATTATTTGTTTGTTTAGAGGAGAGACAAAAAAAACACGTCTTTTCTCTACGGCGTTTAATCGCCGACCCACTCGTAAGAAGTTCTCTGTTCTGTGCTAAAATAGATTTGACTATAGTGACGTTTTAGATTAGAGTTAGAATTTCGTTTACTAAAATCCAGCTTTTAAGCATTTTTGTTAAAAAAATGCTATATGGTTTTGGTTTGCCATCTGTCCGTCTGTGTCTACGATGAGAACAGATTGAAGTATCAACACTTATTTTCTCCACTAAAAGTTCAAGCAATTCATGCATTCTGTGTTTAGGGTGTTCGGAGATATGTAGGGTTTTGTTGACCCTCCCTTCTTCAAATTGATTGAATTTGTGTTTATTTATATCTCGTGTGGATGTGGGTTTGTGTGGGTGGTGTGGTTATGGGGGTGGTAGGAGTGTTGGTATGGGAGGTGGAGGGGGTAGTACTCTACTAAGGTGTTTTGGGTTTGGTGGGTGGGAATTTGGGATTTAGTGGATGAGGGTTTGTGTAGATGGTGTGTGTGTGTGTTTGAGTAAGTATGGAAGTGTTAAAGGGTGATAATATGGGTGGTACGGTGTATCGTGTATGATGGTGCGGGTGAGATGGGTTTTGGGGGTTTGAATTGGATAGTGGGTAGGGGTGGTAATAATGTTTAGGTGTGGTGGTTTGAGGTTGATTGGGGTATGTTGGGCTGGGTGTAGATGGGGTGAAGTGGGTGTGGGTGTAGGTGGACGTGGGTGGTTGTGATATTTAAAATAATTAAACCACAGTGCATAGATCCTTCTTTTGTTACACACGGAATAATAATATGTACTATTAATACTATATAGGCAAGAAAAATGGTTATAGAGTTTGGCCCGAACCTTTCCCGTTTTTTTTATATGAACTGAAAAACTCTTGGAATAATAGATTTCCTATTTTTTATATTCACATTGGCATTCTATTATAGCTTTCACGAAGTACTTACTGCATTATCAGGATGCTTATTTATCTTGGATCGCAGTTTTTTTTCATTTATTGATACGTCGTGCAAGGTCAAAGGAAATAGTATTAATCGAAATAGTATTCAAAAATATCTCAAGACCTAGCGATGGATTGTCGATGTTAAAAATGAAACCCCAGTCCAAATGATCCAACCTTTCATATAACAATGGCAGATTGAGCTCCTTTCTTCTTCTCGGGCAATTTTGGTTCAAACTAGAGCCTGATAACAGTAACTGAGGAACCTTAAACTATATCTCAATCAAATGGTGGTGAGAAATTCTTAGGTAAAAAGCCGCTGTTATACTTGAAAGGTCATTAGACCTAAGTCGATCAAAAATGTGATCAATGCAAAGCAAGACTTAACATTTATATAATCAATGCTGCTAAGAATATCAAGGTTTATGTCTCCAAGAACAAATGGATTTTTTTCCCAAAACCTCGGCCACTTTCCGAACATAAACATTTGCAGCTGTAGATTGAAGCTGATAAATGCATAAAAAACATATAAATCAGAAGAAAATCTCCACTCAACAATTAAGACATCGGCTGATGGTAAATTATAGACACTTAATGAGCAATCTAAATTTTCAATCAAAACAGACAGCAAAACCACATGCTGTATAAGATAGCAGAAAATTTCCAATTACCATAAAAACATACACCCAGGGTAGTTACAGGGGGGTTTTTCTAACACTTTTGTTAAAAAACTGAAAACATTTCACATTAAAATGACTTCAAAAATGTATGGAAGGCTACTGACGCCAAGTGTGAATCTTATGTTGCTCATGTATATAGAACATGATCTCAGCTACCATAAAAACATACACCCAGGGTAGTTACAAGGGGGTTTGTCTAACACTTTTGTTAAAAACTGAAAACATTTCACATTAAAATGACATCAAAAATGTATGGAAGGTTACTGACGCCAGGTGTGAATCTTATGTTGCTCATGTATATAGATCATGATCTCAGTTACTATAAAAACATACACCCAGGGTAGTTACAGGGGGGTTTGTCTAACACTTTTGTTAAAAAACTGAAAACATTTCACATTAAAATGACATCAAAAATGTATGGAAGGCTACTGACGCCAAGTGTGAATCTTATGTTGCTCATGTATATAGAAAATGATCTCAGCTACCATAAAACCATACACCCAGGGTAGTTACAGGGGGATTTTTCTAACACTTTTGTTAAAAAACTGAAAACATTTCACATTAAAATGACTTCAAAAATTTATGGAAGGCTACTGACGCCAAGTGTGATTCTTATGTTGCTCATGTATAAAAAACATGATCTCAACTACCAAAAAACATACAGCCAGGGTAGTTACAGGGGGGTTTTTCTAACACTTTTGTTAAAAAACTGAAAACATTTCACATTAAAATGACTTCAAAAATGTATGGAAGGCTACTGACGCCAAGTGTGAATCTTATGTTGCTCATGTATATAGAACATGATCTCAGCTACCATAAAAACATACACCCAGGGTAGTTACAAGGGGGTTTGTCTAACACTTTTGTTAAAAACTGAAAACATTTCACATTAAAATGACATCAAAAATGTATGGAAGGTTACTGACGCCAGGTGTGAATCTTATGTTGCTCATGTATATAGATCATGATCTCAGTTACTATAAAAACATACACCCAGGGTAGTTACAGGGGGGTTTGTCTAACACTTTTGTTAAAAAACTGAAAACATTTCACATTAAAATGACATCAAAAATGTATGGAAGGCTACTGACGCCAAGTGTGAATCTTATGTTGCTCATGTATATAGAAAATGATCTCAGCTACCATAAAAACATACATCCAGGGTAGTTACAGGGGGGTTTTTCTAACACTTTTGTTAAAAAACTGAAAACATTTCACATTAAAATGACATCAAAAATATATGGAAGGCTACTGACGCCAAGTGTGAATCTTATGTTGCTCATGTATATAGATTATATTTTCAGCTACCATAAAAACATACACCCAGGGTAGTTACAGGGGGGTTTTTCTAACACTTTTGTTAAAAAACTGAAACAATTCACATTAAAATGACTTAAAAAATGTATGGAGTACTTTCAACGATGGCCATTTTTTTGATGTTGCCCTGTGTTTGCATAATTTTGATTATGATAATTTAATTATGTTTTGAGAGTGCTTACACTATACATACGCAAATCGTTTTTTAAAGAAAATTAACTTTCATCGCTTCAAAACGTTTAAACGTACATTTTCTCTTCTTTTTCATAAATTCTCTGATTTTTCATAAAACTTTCTGCTGAGAATTTTTAATTTGCATAAAAATATCAAAAATTTTCTGCTGGTGTTAAAAAATATCAGCAGAAAAAATTTCATTTTTGTGATAGTGATGCCTCTAACGGTGAATAGCAAAACGCATTTTTTCTGCTGGAAATTTTCTGCTATCTTATACAGCATCAAAACCACAAGCCCTATACGAATCTTTACACGCACCAAACAACGTTAATCGTTTAAATTATATGAAGACAATTCATTAGTGTGATTTCCCAGAATGATAAAATTCTGCAGCGACATAATCAGCCCCGAAACATTGGGCGCTTTCAGGACACCCAACAGTTGGGAACATGTTGAGTAAAATCGCGGCCAACGTTATGAAAATGTTTAGCACTATGAAATTTTCAAATCAAATTGGCAGTGATTTCACTAATCATGATAGGGAACCTGAAGGCGCCCATTGAGTGGAACCGATTTCGCTCCGGCGAAACACTTAGCGCTGATTGACATTTTTTATCGTGATATTTGTCGAAGAAATCAGACAGCCTTGATAAGGATGTCAAAAAGGATTTTCGCCATTTTTGAATTCTTTTGCTATAATATTTGTTTTTTTCGAAAACGAAATTTTTCTAGGATTGACGGACAAGTTGCGATAACAGGAACATGTGTAGAGCACTACACATTACATTACATGTAACATCTACATCAAATTCTCGGCCAAATCGTACATTCAACTTTAACACCAATACCAATTGATTCGAATTGATGGAGCAAGCCCCTTCAACATATTCCATTTGGATGTATTTTACCAAATAGTGAACCATAGTTTTGTCGAATGCCGGATGGTCAAATCGAAGATGCAAATGGTGGATTTATACTTTTCGCGTCTTTTAATTTAACGCAAAAAGGTGAAATATTAAACGGCTTCGGCTGGGTCTCCGATTTCGAGTTTTTTAACCTGCAGCTTTTTTTTAACCTGAAACTTTTGAAATAGTGTAAGCATTTTCATAATTATCTAGGATGTTCGCAGGCGATTTATGTGGGGGCCTCATTATAACTCGTTGTGAGTGGCTATCTTCTCTCTCAGTGGAAAACATACCATGAACTCGTTTCCTATATGCTAAAGCAAGTGTCACGGGTCACTTATTTCGCACATATTTCGTTGAGATTTCCAACTGGTTCTTCTTCTTAAAAGTTGTGGAAAATGTATAATTAATTATAATTAGTAAATTGTCCGGGGGGTTTTTTTTTAATTTAAAGCAGGTATAGCTTAACATGAATTATTTAGTTAAAATAAATATTTTTTAATAAATTGTTGTTTGGTTGGTTAGCCTTGTGCAGTAACCAGTAAGTGCGAGCGCTAGGTATGGCAAAAAACCAAACATTAAAATTTAATGTTGTTATAGTTGCTTAGATAAAACAAAATGAGCAATTGGCATCCAAACCACGTATCCCATAAATGGTGTTTGCACGTACGTACATCGCAAATTTGCTTAACGTATACTTAGTAGTTGTTAGCGAATTGCATTAAAAAGACAATTAATAACAGTAAATGTCAATGTCAAGTTCTGTTTTATACCCAATTGTCCTTAATGTTCACAATATAAATTAGGAGTTAATAGCCACACTTTATCTTTACATATAAATTGACTCGCTTAATTACAAAATTTCATTTTCGAAGGAAAACCCAAAATATTTTATTATTCATGAAAGGGGAAGAAATGAGGGTGGCTATTATAGGGTTAATATTATTCATCATGTAATCGAAATTAAAAAGAAATAAAACTATTTTAATAAGAATAACATTGACCTGTATTCGGTACTATAACTTTAGACTAGTAGAGGTGTTTCTGTATACAAATATACGAATGATGGTCAATATAATCAATTCAATTAATATCAATTGAAATATGGAAAACACCCTGCACTGGGGTTCAAGATAGCCAAGGAATGAAATTGTCAGATACTAGAGCATTTTTCATAAACACCTCGAACATGGTTCAAAACACAAAATCTCACGTGACCAGCAGCACGTCTACCGTTTTAAATAAATTTCATGTTTATTGGAAATTAAACTACAAAAATTACGAAAAACTATAAATGTACTGTGTACTACCTGCAAGTACTTATAGTCAAATATTATGCTACTTAATAATTATATTTGTACAGTACAAACTATTATTGATTGTATAATAAATACTCGTACATAAATCGGCTAAATACACATGAAATGGACATAGCTGTGTTTGCCCTGCAGCAAAAAAATATAAAATAAATATTTGATTAAAAAATACACCGAATCATGCGAACTAAAAACTACTTTATATCGCATACACCTATAAACTGATTTTTATTGCAGACTGTTTGGTTATTTGAACCAAATTCTGGTTTATGTATATCAAACACATCCTCATGATTGAAATTCTTTTGTAGAGCAAAAGCACAACAAACGAAACAACAAAACGATTCAATGTATATTACCCGCCAAAAACTATAACATAACCAGAGTTCGTGTATGAGAGATTGCCAAAATAACACAATTTTGGCACAAAACTATTAAAAGACAAAGAAAATATCTTAAAGGTGTATTACACGTAATAAAGTTTTGAGAAATATTTTGTACAGCATAAACTCAGTAATCGAATAACAATGCAGTGGCACTTCTGTATATTAGATAAAGTTGTTTACAATGTATTTAAGGAGGTGAACCACAATGAAAATTATAACACGGCAATTTTAACCCAATATCTTAAATAACTTCTAAGTTCATTAGAGACAGAAAAAAATACTTGTACAGTAGTTAAACTCAGAAAAGTACTCTGGGAAATTGTTTAACTCGTCCTGTTTTGAGCACGATTTGCAATGAATTTGAATTCTAGAAAATTTTAGTTTTGGTGAAGCTGAATGTTGGAATCTCGGTTCAGCTCAACATGCCAGATTCGAATTAGTACGCCCGAACTCCAGAACTTCTCTAAAATTCATTTTTAAATCTCCACCCCAATTCGGCATTCCTGATTTGACAATAGTTAGTTAGGGTATGGTCAAGTTCCATTCAGGATGGTCGAATTGTAAAACTTCATCATAAAGGCACGTTAAAATCCCCATACAAGTTGACCTTAGTTTATTAACATACTAGCATCAGCTGTACGAACTAAATTAGAGAATTATCGGTTAGAAAACGTCCTGGTTCCATTCATTATAGCCGAATCCCGAAATTTTGTCGAAGTTTTGCACGTCGAATTTGACCATAATTTGTTGAGAGATGGCCTTATTCCATTGAGAATGTAAGAGTGCCCATCCAATTCTGGGTACCATATTTGGCAGTAATTGGATGAGGATTATAAAGTTTTATTGAGCGTTCCGTGAAATAATGAAAATGTAAAGCTTTTTTCATTAGTAATTTAGTAGTTTGAACTATTCGCACGTAATTTTAAATTCCACTGTGTGAAACCAACATTTGTTATGGTCAATTCAAACCTGTTCGGCCTATTTTGCCAATGACATTTTTTTTCATTTTACTATTTTCACGGAACGCAACTTGATCCCCTGTGCAGTATAATTATACTTGGTAATTAACGGAATATTCTTTGGTGACTAAAGTTGTTTTGCTTTGACAAAGTCTGCTTGGCTTACAACAACAATTGCAATGCATAAAGCCGAAGGCGCTTTAATGTAAACCAACAAATAATTTAGTTTTAAGAAAATAAAATAATTTTATAGTTATGGGGTTCACCGCAAGGCGTCATTTTTAATTAATTTTTTTAATCTATTTATATTTAAAACTACATAATAATCAATTATCACACGATCAAACTTAACATATCGAAAAACTAAAGCCAAAAGCTGTTGCTTTAAGATATTAAAGTAAAACCCGCTTAGTTTTACCAAAAAAAGCAAAACAGATTTAATTAAAAAAACATTTGAAATTTGGCATTGAATAACATTGATAATTTTCCAGAAACCATTGCCTTTGGGGTGCTTCACATATTTTTTGCAATCTTTCAAAAGATTTTTTTTTTGCGCTTTTGTTAAATAGCAAACCCTTAATTTAAGGGTTAAATACTAATGGATTTTAGAGTAAAATTTAATATAATTCAAATAACTATGATTTGAGGCTACGCTAAGTTGGGAAGTTGCAGGAGGATTAAATTAATAAATGCTTATATTATTTAGAAGCCGGAAAATATTAATTTAGAATTAAATTTCAGGATATCTACAGAAGCTATAGTGAAATAATTTTTCTTTAAAATATAATTACTGATTGCGTAGACTAGAATTATATTGTCATTGTGCTACTAAGGCTGTGTGCCAAACTTAAGGTAAAAGTCAATTTTAAGTAAATTTTTCGGTAAATTCAATTATTTTTCAAAAACTCTATGGCAAACTGATCGAAAAATCTGTCCTAAAACCGGTTTTTGCCGTAGTAAATGATTTACCTTAAGTTTGGCACACAGCCTAACTATCGACTTTACCAATTATTAAATTTTTTACCTTTTATCAATTTTGTTTAAGAAGCCGAAAGGTTTTAATTTAGAATTAAATTTGAGGACATTTACAGATGTACGTGAAATAATATTTTTTCTCAGGTTGCTGATTAAGAGAAGCAATTGTTGAAGACCAACCTAGTGGATTATAATTGTGTTGTGCTTTACGATCTTCATCAAAACGTCACTGTAACCAATTAGTTGTGAGTCAATTCATTATAGATTTTGCTCATTCGAAGATTATCAGATGATCATTGGTTGTCCACTAGAGCGAATTTAAATATACTGGGAGTTCTGGTTCACAGATGATGTTCTGGATCTTGTCAGATTGTATGGGATGTCAAAACAAGGGAACAAATTGAAAAACTAAATAATATTAGGGGATATGGAAAATGAAAGAATGTCAGCCTTAGGCTGCAGGCCAATAGTCGGGTAAAAGTCAATTTTTAGTAAATTTTTCGGTAAATTCATTTATTTTTTGAAAAACTCTATGGCAAACTGATCGAAAAATCTGTTCTAAATCCGATTTTTACCATAGTAAACGATTTACACCACTATTGGCCCGCAGCCTTAGTAATCTTTTCGATAAGTTAAAAAAAAACAGAAAACCTTTTTTCCGTTTACTGAAGCAAATTACTCTTCACGGAAACCTGGAAATTTAGTTACTTTCACTTGTCGGCTAAGAATATTTTCTTAGAAAAAATGGGTTTTTGCTATTCACCGTTAGGAGCAATACTATTACAAAAAAGAAATATTTTCTGCTGATATTTTTAAAAATCTGGAGAAAATTGAAGGATTTTTGAAACCCAAACGAAAATGTATTCTTAGGACTCCCAAAATATACTGAAATTACCATAATGCAAATACCTGGCTGTACATTCTTTACGTAAAATTCAAGAAATTTCGCTTTATTGTAGTAAATTAACTTCGATGGAGATTAAAAACAAATATTTATAGTTTATCTTTTTAATAAGCTAGTCGACAACTGTGTGAGGCTGCTAGAGTAAGGACAATTGATTGCTTAAAGTATGAATTAAATCTGCAAATCTACAATTAAAAACGAAACAGTAAAAATTTTGTATGAAATGATCAATTGTTGTTAAATATTGTAAAAATTTACTTTTTTCATTTTAAAACATTTAAACGGCGTCGGTACGAAATCCCGAATTACAAAAGACCGAATTATCAAAATCCCGACAAAAACAAAATCCCTACTTTCAAAATCTCGATTTTCGAAATCCCGATTATCCCGATTTTGCTGAAACCTTAACAATCCCGACACAAGTCAATATAAAGTGCGAGCTCTTCGTCAATATATTTTAACGTTTCTGGAATGGAAATTTCATTTAAACTTTCCGGCTCTTTCAGTGTTGTGGCTGTCACTCGAGCAATTTTTTTGTTTTTGTACTCCGTTTGAAGGCAAATATAATCTACAATCATGGTCACATTCAACAATAATTTCTCTTATTATTTGAGAAGGTTCCAACCCTGGTACTTCTGTCAAACTTTTTACACTTTCATTTGACTTAAAAACATGTTTTTCGGAAGCCACTTTTGGTTCCTCTTTTCATTCATGTTTTCATTCTTCTAGTGTTGTAGTTGTTCTTGGTTTACATAATAGGTTTTTCGGTTGATCTCGCAACACCATCGATAAGTGTGATTTTCGCCCATCTTTTCGAGATGGTAAGCGTAGCCATCAATAATCAGCTTGTCTTTATTTTTGTTCGTTTTGACCGTTCGTTTTTTTTTATTTGTTTAAATTGTTTTGCTTTATTTTTAATAATGCCCCTAAATAACACTTTTTTAGTGTTACACTCTCTCTCTCTCTCTCTCTCTAGTTTTACATCCCAAGACGTGATTTTGCCGCCCGCACTATGGTCCTCCATTCGTCTCGGTCCATCGCTCTGGTCCTCAAGTTTCGACATCCTATAGTGTATCTAGATCTTGTTCGACGTCGTCACGCCAGCGCAGTCGGGGTCTTTCTCTAAGACGCACACCGGCTGGTTGTTGATGGAACCCTTTATTGGTCATCCGTTGTTGTGAGAACCTTGTGACGTGGCCGAGCCATGCTTTATCTCGTTCATGCGAATCCGATATTCATTGTTCGCAACTTTAATTGGACCGAAGATTGAACGAATGACCTTCCTTTCGAAAGTAGATAACAATCTACAATTCTTAGTGGTCATGGTACAGCACTCGCTTCCGAAAGCCAGCACAAGTCTTATGAGTGCTTTATAAAGTGCGAGCTTGCACAAAACAGCTTGTAGAAAACACGTTGTCCGGCAGTGATTCGGGCTTTTATTTCTGCCTGCATGTCATTCGAAGATGTTATAACTGATCTGAGGTATTTAAAGTTTTCAACGCGATCAAAGTTATCGCGTTCAGTTATCGAGATGATCCTGGATGTTGATAAAAATTTGGTTTTGCTACTGTTCACCTTCAAACCAAGTCTTCTTGCGCAGCGATCGAGCGATACGAAACTGTCTTTGATATCGCTAGATCTTCGGCCAAGAAGCACGATATCATCTGCATATCCAAGAATTTGGCCTGATTTATTAAATATACAGCGCGAAGTTTCGATGTTGCTTTTTCTCATTACGTACTCAAGCGCCAAATTGAACAGCACAGGCGCGAGTGCATCTCCCTGTCGAACACCAGATGTTATTTCAAAGGAGTCTGACACAGTTCCTTCGATTACGATTCTATATACAGACCCAGACATTGTTATGTTGCACAGAAAAACGCGTGTTACACTCCATAGTGCTAGTACAAATTCTTGTTTTGATTTTTTTATTGCTCTTCATAATTTAAAAAATATTTTAAAAGTTTTTAAAATTACCTGTAAAGCTAATCCCACTATTGCGTTTTCTGTTACGGTTATACTAAAACATCTGGCGGTAAATTATGTAAGCATTATGAGTACGACTTACGAGTTTCGACTCAAACTAATTTTGACAAATTGTCAATGAAAACAAGAAAAAAATAGATAGTACGACTTTTATCTCGAATTTATAAATGTATACGACTAAAATAACAACAAAAAGTCGAAATTACAACAACTCAAAATGCTTTAAATAAAAAGGCCTTTTGACGTCATTTGTCGTAACTCGTAACTCGTAATGCTTACATAATTCGCCTCCTGGTGCATTTAAATCCTTTTAACCCTTTAGAAAATATTACTGACATAATATTATGTTAAAAATACATAAATTTGTTTTCATATTTTAAGTCGTTACAACGAAAAACATCCAACAGGCCTACATTTCTAAAACCCCAATTAACAAAAATATAAAATTCTTAATTCCAATTGACAAAATTAATTTAATAATTATTATTATATTATATTATTGAAATAATTATTCAATTACACTTGAACCTCGATTATCCGGGATCCAATTATTCGTGAACCCCGATTATCCGGGATTATTTATTCTCTTAGTTAATAAGTATGAATTTCATCTGATTAACCGGGATTTTTTTTAGTTCTAATAAAAATCATTCGATTAACCGGGAATTTTGATTATCCGGGAAGTCGCACTCATCCCGGATAATCGAGGTTCAAGTGTAATTAAATTAAATTTAATTATTCTTAGAAACTATTACTCAAACATGATCCCCATTCCGCCATTCCATTCTTTGATTGTTTCCTTCACCTTCACCTACAAACTAACAACAGTTTGTAGGTGAAGAGGAAGGAAACGAGGAAAGAATCACGACGAAAGAATCAAAGTGTGGAACGGCGGATTGTTTACCAGATTGATTAATCTTTGTTGTGATTCTAGAAAACAGGGTTGCATTTTTTTTGGAATACCGAACCGTTCACCTACAAACAACAATAATTCCTACTAACAAACTTGTGAACGGTACAGTCATTAATAAATAAGTACTGTAGCAGTTTGAGCAAATTACAAGATACCTTTGAATAAACCTTAATTAAAAATTTCGTAATTATAAATTATAATAAATTTCAAAAAAAAATGTATACCCTTGGAAACTTTTTGGAATTTTGTGTATTGGAATTCTAAAATTTGACAATTTGTATAGAAATTTTGTTTTTCTGGATTTAATTTTTTGGAAAAGTTTTTATAGGAATTGTGGTTTCTGGAATTTTGTTTTTAGGTATTTGTTTTTTGAATTTCGTTTTAGGAATTTTGAATTTGACGAATCTTACCCAACCCCTTTACTACATTCCATCACTCATTACAAAAAAAAATTTTAAGCCTGATTTAAAAAAAAAATTGTGATATAAATTTTAGTCGGCCCGCGGGTGCCCGAATTCATAAATTGTTTTAAAAAAAATTGGGTTTTTAAAAATCGTGTTTTTGAAAATCGGGATTTTAAAAATCGTGTTTTTGAAAATCGGGATTCTGACTTCGGGGATTTTAAAAGTTGCGCAAACGACCCCAACCCGTATTAATTTACAAACTTTATTTCCCAACAACTTTATTTTCTTCAGCAATTCACTAATTTCAATCTTTATTACGGTTCACTAATTCACTTTCACTCTTTACTTAATAACTTGCACTGTTCACTATGTTAAATTACAACTGTGTTTGCGTCCCAAATTGCTAATTGTTTCAGATTATTCTATTTAATGCATCTGGCAATGTATGCGTATTGCAATTATAAACCACTTGCGTGTAGTTATATTTGGGAACATTCTGTGTCATCAATTCCTCTGTTTTGATGAGTATCACCGTTGTCAATTCCAGAATTTTCCATGATGACTATCGCTACTGTTAAGTTTACACTTACTATCGGTATTACTATATTCCTCCATTCCATATGGAGTGCCATTCTAAAATTCAATATGGACCAGTTTTATCATAGTTGTGGCGCCTAGTTGAACCCGATATACAACATCGTTAATCTTTATGATTTTATAAGGAATTTCCCAACTTTGTTGTAGTTTCGGTGATATCTCTTTTCTTTTCTTGTATTTTATAGCTAACCTAAATCTCTATGCAATTTCTTCGCTATCCGCTCTTAGATCTTATCGAGTTTTCAGTGTATCGCTGCGACTGTTTCGGTTTTATTATAATAGGCAGGGTTCTCTGCCGCACAACAGAGTGGCAGGTGAATTTCTTGCCGTATCATTTACTGCACTGCGATGCCCAAACGTTAACAGTGGTATACATTGATCCCAGTTATCTTGATTGGTATTGACTTCTTTCCACTGATGTTCTTCTACCGTCCGGTTAAACCTCCCTACGATTCCGTCTGATCGTGAACGTAATGGTGTAGTGCCTTGATCCGAGTCTAGTTCTTGCCGGTAGTCCGAATCTGCAAATCCAATTATTCGAAAATGTGTCGGGTACTGTCTGGGTTTCCTGATGCAAAGTCGGATAGGTTTTCACCCACTTGCTGAAATAATCCATACACAATTTATCGATCTTTTGTTTCTGGAAGTGGCCCGGCGATATCATTTGCAATTGGCTCTGAATTTTTCACCATTTGCAGTGACGGTAGTATAATTTGTTGTTTATTATTGTCGTCTTTAACTGATTTCCCCACTTGTCTGTGTGGATGTGTCTATTATAAAATCTGCGTAATGGTGTTATATGATGTCCATGTTTTATTTCGGTTTTTAGGATTGATTGACGTTTATTATAGGGTGCTCACCGATAGGTGTCACTTCTGACTGTTGTGGAGACGTTTGGTATTTAAATACATAGTGTCCCCCCGAAAGGTTTACTATTATTTTGCCTATACAGTTTTTTTAAATAATAAAAATAGATTAAATGTTTCGAGATCGTTTATTATTAAATACCTGTAGAGCGAACTATGTATGAAAAACAATGCCGGCCAAATGTTCGCCTCTATAAGCCTTACACTTGCAGGCTCTTTTGATTACATTTTTCATCACTTTTTCAGGCATTTCATAATATTTCACATTTCATAATATTCCATCTTAAGTTCAATATTATCTGGTTTATTTGCATAAACCTTAATTTTAAGATAACCCTATAAAAAGAACTTGGGAGCAATTGAGTCGGGTGACCACATCACCAGATTCTAAAATTAACTGGAATGTGATACCAACTGTAACAATTCCATGGTTTCTCTACCAGTAAATGGGATGTGGCACCGCCTTATTGGAACCATATGTTCACCAATCCATTGGTATCCAATTCTAGGCTAAAAAAGTTCTTTATCATGTCACGATAACATTCGCCAGTGACTGTAACATCCGAACGATTGTAGTACAATTTGCTCTGCTATTGTCGTCTTTAACCGATTCCCAGATTCTTACTAGTATGCCATCATATATTCTTCAGTGCCACTGCACCCAATAACTTTTACCAGTAGTGTTTTGAGATGCAATTTCATATAAACGCGGTCAACCTTCTACCAGCCTTACTGACCCAATTATGACTCATCAGCCTCCTTGTCTTTTTTCAAATGTTGTTTCTCCCAAATTCACAACTATGTTCCGATTCAAACTTGATTTGTGCAATAAATGTGGAATAGTTCTTTACATTTTGTCTTATATATTGCTTTCACTGACTGCACAGAGCCTTCTGTGTTCAAATCTCCCATTCTGGTCGTGTTGCGCTTTCAATTTATTTCTAACATTTATGCTGTTGCTCTATAGCTACGTTATTTTTGCGGCCTCTTACTATTATGAGTCTAACTTAGTTTTTTGGATGCTGTTTTTTTGCAGAAAAAATACGTTTATTTCTAAGAAATGGTAAATTTTATTTTAATCAAAATACTTTCTATCGTTATCTATGACTTTTGACCATCTTTCTGAAAATTTATGGATTCAATCGAAAAAAAATTTGTTTGTCTTTTGATGCGATCCATTCGTCGAGCCATGGTTTTTTATTTCTTCGGGGGTTCTGTAGTGCTGGTCTTGAAGATCGCTTCGCATTGTTTGGAACAAATAGTAATCTGATGGGAGGCAATCTGATGAATAGGGAGGTTGAGATCTAGGTTCAATCAATTTTAGGTTCAAATCTATCCATTGTTGTTGGTAGTATTCATCAGTAACAGTTTCGTTCGGTTTAAGCAGCTCATAGTACACCACTACTTTCTGATCGCCCCAAATGCACAACGTACATTACTTCCATGAATGTTTCGTTTTACTGTTGATGTGGATGGTTCGCCTGGAGGAACCCATCATTTTTTGAGTTTAGGATTGTGGTAGAAAATTCACTTTTCATCGCCAATCACAATTTGAGACAAAAAATGCCATCTTCGGTGCGTTGTAGGCAAGGAATTGCAAACTATCAAACGCTTTTCAATGTTGGCTTAGTCAGTTCACGTGGTACCCATATTTTCCTCCTTTTTGAATCATTTTATGGCATGTAAACGTTTGCTTATGGCTGCTTGAGTGACATTTAACTGTTTCGCAAATTCTTTTTCTGATTGAGCTGAGTTTTTCTTCAATAATGCTTCCAATTCTTCATCTTTCAATTTTTTTGGTTGACCAGAACGTTCTTTGTCACTGACATCGAAATTACCACTTTTAGGGGTATATCCTCTATCCGGTCGCAAATTAATTATTTGCGTTCAAAAATATGGTTACTAGATTTATTTTGCCATGCCAATTCCCACATCTTTTAGAATTAATACATAAAAATACTGCTACCTCTGAAAAGGCGTAGCGGTCTTTTCGTAGATTTCTACTCTACAATCGCAAAATAAATTTAAATTTAAAAAAATGTGTCAATTGGCATGGCAGGATATACCCCTTTTAAATCGTTTAAACCGCGTTCACTAAAAGTTTCTTGAAGCAAACGAAAACTTTCAGTAACTTTTTTTGCGCAAATGCTGTTTTGTTGGAATGAAATATGACATGTTTAAATGGGATTAAAAAATATGTTGCTTACGCTTTCACGAATAATGATAAACTTTAATGTGGAATGTCAACACTTTAAAACGCCGTAGGTGTCGTTGAAAAAGAATGTTTAGTACTAAAGTTACGCCATCTCTTAGAAAAAACTAAGTTATACACCCAATACTTGACCAATGGGTAATTTCTCTTATCTCTGAACACTTTCTGCTTCTGGGTTTATCTGCATGCTACAATTGCACGACCCTCCGTTGAGGCCTTCTGGACGCCCACTCTTTAGCAATCAACTCTATTTCCAGACTCATCCTCAACAATCGTAATGGAATCTTCTACTGGGCGTCTCATAGGGATCTTTGCTCCATTTGATATAAGCCAATTACTATCTCTTTTTCTTGGTTGTTTGTTCTTGATGAGTCCTCTGTGGTTTTCTTTATTCCCCGTATCTGCTCTTCTCGCCAATTTTATATGACTTCAATCGCTTAGTGTTAGTTTCTTCAACCCCTCTCTAATTATTTCCTTTATTTTCACGATATAGTGGGAATCTAGGTGCCCTATTCTAAAGCCAACGCTAATATGCTTCATTCATGGTTTACCTCTAGCATTGATCCTCAAATACTGTTTCAGTCAAGGCCCTTGACATCACTGATAAACGCGTTCCCTTCATTATTTCTGTTTTCAGATTTCGCAGGCTTTCCCAACGTAGTTGCTGCTTGTTTTGTAGTTATATGTTACATAGCTCTGCGACATGTGACTGCCCATATCTTAGTTCCAACTCTGACATGACGCTCTGTCATGAAAGTATGACCTTGACCAAGTCAAGGTTACTTATAAGGTTATTCCTTAAATGTCTCCTTGGAGATTGCAGCATTATTGGATTCACTAAATCCAACCGAGTTAGATGGCTTGGCGTACATCCCAAGGAAGACCTAGGCTATGTTTGCGCGACAAAGTCAAACAAAACCTGCAAGAAATAGGATATCAAAACTGGAGGAAGGGAGGAACCGAGGTAATTGGACGAGCGTCGTGCAGGCGGCAAAATCACTTTATTAGATGTAAAAGCTAGGACAGGTTTTAAGGACAGCCAAATTTACTTTGGACCACTTAAATCGAACGTAAAATTTTCTGAATTTTTTCGGTAACCAGCATGTTAATGCACAAAAATGTGTTTTTCTATTTGATAGAACCTAATAGCGTCTTAGTATATACGCCACTTATTTTGGTTTAACGTATTTTCCAAGACAAATTCAGAAAATTATTTTGAATTATAATTAATTATAGAAATCCATTTTCTGAACAAATTCAGAAAATTTATAAATTTTTTTACAAATTATTTTTATAAAACGATTTATGCTAAAATTCGTTCTATCGAGACATTCTACGAACCACACTTATTTTGTTACTGTTGCAGAAAGAATCCAATCTAGAAAATTCTACAGGTCATAAGTGAGACTACTCGAACCTTTTAGAGTATCTCAAAAGTAGATCTCATGACTCTGTATGCGACCATTATGTTATAGGGATAGTAACGTTGCTTAGGATTTGTCTGGTTTTAAGCTACTTACGAGTCGATTAATTTTATTAGTTTCATGTCGACGCCGTTATCATAAAATACTAAATCTATTTTTAATTTTTTTTAACCAACGGATAAACCAAACCAATATTGACCATACATATTATCATAAATTTATAAAAATATACACGCAAACCATCGTCATCTAAACAATTTCTCAGAATCGACAATAGTTGCGTGGTCGAAAAATATTATGACGATCGTGTGCCACCACCTTTACAACTAATTATCCACCACAAAACTATTTAGTACATTGTGACGTATTCCCGTGCGGACAGACCGCAATAAATTCAAAACAAACCACGATACATTTTTGGAATCAATGACGTAAAGCTAAACTACAATTACAAACTACATAACGTGTGTACCGAGTAAAAACTAATGTGCACGAGGTAAACCGCTTTTTTGTTGTGTTGTATGCGTAAATAATTACACAGTGTTTATACAGTGTGAGCTCGGTAATGATAATCTATTGTATTTACCCATGATGAGGTGTTCGCATCCTTCCGGCATTTTATTTCAACTGTAAGGAATAGGATCCTTGTATAAATCAAATTGTAACATCTGTCGTTATAATATGGACAGATGAATCGAGAGGGGTTACACACAAACTATAATTCGCTCTACACTATATCGTGCTTGCATTGTAGTAATATTTTCTACTTTGAATTTGAATACATTTTTCTACAGCTACTTCGACCTTTAAATTAATTTAAATTCGTGTGCTCGTATAAATGTTTGTTTGTTCGTGTGTGTGTGTTTTCAACAAATTGTTGTTTTCGAACCAAACACAAACAGTTTTATTCAGTTTTACTTGAGACGTTAAATAGTGAACAAGGAAAAAAAGCGGTGGAAACAAAAAAGAAATCGCGGTCGCGAAATAATTGAATACTCATCCGTTTACACTCTCTTTGTAGTGTGTTGGCAAAGTTGTTTAGTCCAAATTAGTGTATGTGTGAAAAAATTATATAAATAAATTTATTATTGTGAACCTTGGATTAAATAATAATAAAAAAAATTTAATAAGATTTACAAAAGAATTGAAATCATAAGATTTGTGTCTTAATACGGAATATTCTCAGTGTTTAGTTTAAAATTTGTGCTACAATATGTCGCGCGATAATAAGACAATATCGTTAGTGGTGTGCTCATTACTGTTAACCTCAGTGTTTATAGACTCAATAGAATGTGCCCGCAAAACAAATACTCGACGCGGTGGTAGTAGTAGCAGCGGTGGTTCACGTACAAGTTCATCCGGTTCGTCCGGGTCAGCATCACCATCGCAACAATCTCGACCCCAAACAAATTCGCATGCTGATGTTGCAAAATTAAGTTATCCAAATTATAACTCACAACCTAGTGCACCGAAAAGTAACAGTGCTCCAAATGCCCCGCCGCCGTATCAGGCGCATAACGGACCACCACCCGCATATGCACAACAACCAGGCACGTATCATGCTGGCGGAAATGCGGCCCCACCTCCATATCAACAGGGACTAGGTGCAGGCCACGCCGCCCCTCAGTATCCAGTAAATACGGGATACCAACAAAGTGGATACAACCCACCACCACCTTCATATAATGCTCAACCTGGATATCATCCACAGCCAGGATATCAACCACAACCTGCGTACCAACCACAACCAGCTTATCATCCACAGCCTGCTTACCAACCAGGTTATCAGCCTGGATATCAACAAGTACCAGCACGTAGCAATGTGGGAACTAATTTGGCCATTGGAGGAACCGCTTTATTAGCTGGTGTTGGAACAGGAATTGCTGGTGCAGCACTTTATAACACATTGAAATCCGACAAGGACGAACCTAAAGCTACAAATGCTGAGCCAGCCCAAACTAATAACGCAGCGCAACCCGCTCCTGCGGCACCCGCCGTTCCATTAGCAGGTGGTACTCAACCTGTACATTCAGAACAACCAATGGGTCCAGTTCAATACCAACCACAACCTGGTTATCAACCTCAACCTGGTTATCAACAACCCCAACCTGGATACCAACCACAACAACCAAGTTATCAAGGGCAACCCATGGTCCCATACAGCCATGGTGGACTAGTTTTTGATCCAGCCACGAACACAAATGTCAATTGTACTGAAATCATGATAATGGCTAATCAACATCAACAACCACTAGTAGCAGTTACCGAAAGCACTCCTGCTCCGACAACGACTACGACAACGACTTCAACCGCTGCCCCAACACACGTTGAAACATCATCAGATTCAACAACCGAAAATGCGAATGCAACATCAACCAGCGTTCCATTAGCACCAATGCCAACTACAATGCCAGCGGGTGACACAGGAGCAGTTACTTCATCGGTGGCACCGGCTCCACTTCAGCCACTTGCGCCAGAACAACAAATGCCACCTCAACCAATGCAACCTCAACCAATGCCACCTCAATCAATGCCACCACAAATACCAGCCGTATGTTTAAATCAACCACAAATGGTACCTATGGGCCCACCTCCGCCAATGGTACATGATCCTACACATATGGCAGCACCTTTAGCACCATACCCAGGTGTAGCAAATCCACCATTAGCCCCATACCAAAATCAACCACAAATCAACCAACCAGTTCAATATGTACCGCTCCAAAATAATCCACCATTAGCCCCGTACACCGCAAATGTGGACACGGTGCACACAAATAATCCCGATTCGAATACCGCCAGCAAACAATCAGAACAATTACGAGGCGGTAGTTTTGGTACAAAACTCAACTATTCATTTATCTCAGTACTAGTTCCTCTAGTAATTTCTATATTGCTACACTAAATTTGTAAGCACCAGATTTACAAAAATTAATTCAATTAATTGTGATTTATATAAAAAAAAACATTTTATTATTATTATTATTTATTTTTTAAGTTCATAAAAAGTATTACAACAGTATGTTTTGTTATCGCAAATGTACGATAAAACCGCCAAGAAAAGATAATTGAAATCCATCTAAGAGATACGAGCGTTAATCCGAATAAATTTGCAAAGAAATATTTTTTTTTTATTTGATTTGATTTGATTTGATAACGTGCCTATTTTGAATTCATGTTTAATTTAGTTAAATTAAATTTAAATTTTTGTTGATGAATTGTAATTATTAAATTAAATAAATTTATTACTTTATATAGAAAAAAAAACAGGAAATAATCTTTGTAAATATAAATATTTAACAAAACGAAATATAAAACGAGTGAGATGTGTAAAAGGAACCAACAAATTTGAATGCTTTTTATTTGATTCATGTATGGAATTTAGGGTTTGTGCGAAATTAAGTTTGAGTAAGTATTTTAAAGATAAGCTTTATTTAAATTTGGAACATAAAAATTAGCCGTTTAAAACCAATTATAAATTGTATATTTTCACATAAATTTAGAAAACAAAGTATGAAATTGAAACTATTGCGAAATTTGAAACGCTTCTAGAAAATTATTGTTTTATAATCTAAATCGAAATAATACCGACAAAATATTGAAATTTGCTGTTTCTAAACTTCATTCAATTTTAAATCTACAAGTCGTTTGTAAACGTCTGTTCTATCTGTAATAATTATATGTATAAATATGAAACCGTGAAACTGGACAAAACCAAATCTAAGAGGCAACCATACAAAATTCAACATTCTTTACCAACTTACAGTTTTAAATATTTGCTCTTATTTTAACAGTTGCTTGATTGTTAATATAGAGGTAAACATCAGGTTGAAGCAACTCCTGGTACGGAATTTTACCAAAAAAAATTACGGGTTCTAAATTTATCGAACTAACTTCGGGTTGGTGCACAAATTTAATACACTTTGGTGTGCTTGATTGTCCTCAACTTAAACAAATACATGATTTGGAATAAACATCGGAATTAAGTAGATCTTATTCGAAATTTTGTCAAAAAGTTTTCAATTTTTGAACCAACAATAGTTTTTATTTTTGGTACTGTTTATCAAGAGGTTCTAATCTACTTCATTTAAGCCGGAATCGTATTGAACCATGAGCGCTGTAGCCGCTCAACCAATATTTTTGCGGTTGAAATTTTTACCATCATTTAGTTCAGAACTAACCTTATGATACTTTTGAAGGGGTTAGGTTTCGGGGCCCCGGTACAAATTTTTCTAAAATTTTAACGAAAATGAGTTTAGGAAAAGAAATTTTATATAAAATTATTGTCATAGACGAATACGAGGAATCTGTCTCTGGATCAAGGGTATTCACCTTATTCATCCGATCAAATTCAAACTTTACCTATACAGATATTATCCCAAAATATTTTTTTAATATTATAATAATTTGATTGTTCGTTACTCTACTTTTATCTTGAATTTATGGAGCCCATATAAACAATAAAGTATGGTATACACTACAGGCCAAACAGATAAAGAATCTTAATTTAATTTTATCAAATTCAATTCATTTTTTATTCGAAATAGTCACAAACTCGGGCAATTCTTTAAATTGGTTGCTCCAAATAAGTTTTACATACTTTAAATGAATGTTACAGATCATTATCGTGTGTGTATACGTAAATTCTCTTACGATTATATTCTTTTGCCCTTTGGACTAAGGGCACAGCATCTTATCTATATATTGATAGATAAGCGAAGCGATGCATTCGTCTCTTAACTTCAGCCAAATCGCCTACTTTGTTATCTCCAAAACAACATCATATCATTACAGAACCGGCTCCGTGCTTAACAGTGGCAATAAATCAATCCGACTCAAAAGTTGCAAATTTCGACTCGTCTGACCAAGAGATTTTTTTCCATTGAGAAATTTGTCGGAACAAAACTGGAAATAATATTTACCAGAATATATGATTCAAAACTACATTGAGACAAGTATCATCAAATAATCAAAAAGCAATCATTCGGGCAGCCAAAATATCTTCTGGGGGCCAAGAAAGACGTGTTTAGCCAAAGAGAAGAAAAATGCAATTTTAACGTGATGCAAACTGATCCAGTAACAGGGAGTGCGATGACGGAAAGGAATGCCTGTATGCATTTTTATGCGTATAATAGATTATTATGATGGTATTTCACGATTAGATTTCAACAATCAACATTCTGAAGTGCCATCAACTTTTCAACCAATTCGTTCTTGAGTTGTAGTCTAAAATCGAAAGTGAACAATCTCTTTTCATTGGCTTCAATAAAAAAAAGCTTCCTTCCGAGGACTATATATGTATTCACTTGCGCAATGTAATTGCGAATGGTGGAAACATTGCTGACAATGGGAAATTGGTCATATTAGCACCACGTTCATGGGAAGTCGAAAAAACGTGCACGATGCTCAGGATGTCATAACGTACGAGTATGGGCAACGATTTGGACCTACAGATCTTTTTATTTCGTTTATTTGTAAACCACAGTTGATATTAGAGTTAGTCTTCTAATAGGACAATCATCGTCTCATCGGCATGATCTTACAGCTAGACTTTTCAAACAGAAACTCAAAAAACTGAAGGAGCTCTAGTAACTAGAAATTACCTCTACTCTATAGAATTGCAAAAAAAGAGACATTACCACAAAACTCAAATTTTAATTAAGTTAATTTGGTTAAAACCAGAATTACTCCAGCTCAAATTGATAGTGCAATTTAACTTGCATGAAAGGTTGAAGTTAATAATGTTTACCCTAATAATACTGAGTATTATTATTTGAGAATCGGTGTAATGGGACACTAGCAGACCAAGAAAAAGCTTAGTGAAGATATACTCTGAAAAGCGACAAGAACATAACTTGATATGAAGATACAGCTTTCAGTAGACATTTTTAATAAAGCACTCATATTACTTGAGAATAGATCCATATCCAGTAATAATAAAGACATTTATCAGTGGATGATCAAAGAGTGGCATACACTATAGTAATCCAATACATTATAGAAAATCGTTACAAAGGAATTATTTTTCTGCATGCACGTGGAAGCAATTGGAAAATTATTTCTTCTTTAAATTAGACAGCAGAAAGTAATAGGACTCGCGGATGCATCATCTGGAATTGCATTAACTTTAGTCAATCCCGCGCACAACACATTCAACTCTCAAACTACCATTGAATTTGAATCGAGCAGATAACTTTTCTTGCAACATAGCACCGAATTTATTAATTTACACTGTACAAAGACATGAACAATTATTATCTGGTATGATCGTACCATATCACGATGCGTGATTTGCGAAAAAATAACCGACCACTGAGAAGAGCTCTTATATTACAAGCAGGAATTTCGTTAAACTATAAGACTATATCTAGTCTGACGTGCATGTAAATTTACTTCACAATGTTAGAGCTTTTGGATGTGACATGTGAGATATTGTTTGTACAACAAGCGAGTTTTTGGTAATGAAAGTTTTTCCAAACATTTCCAAACAACTTGAAACCCAGGATTAGCTTTGCGACCGTGCAATGCTAACTCGTGTAATTCATTCACAACTTCCTGGTCTACCAATTATATACAAATCTATTGACATAGTTATTGAAGTATTAACTGTTAATTTTGTGTTTTTTTTAATGCTTTGGTGTCTCCCGGAATTCCACCACGATTTCTGTTTTCAATGAGGGTTGACAAATAAAATTTCCTCGTAAATTGAATCCACCGAAATTTTGCACCGCAACACGGCCTTGTGTGGAGGAACTGATGCCGATTGTTGTTGAAGCAACGATTATTACTAGTAAAAGTAAAAAAGGGAAATGTACTAATTCCCCGCACTTCAATGATTTCCACCGATTTCCCTTTCGAATTGAAGCGACTATAATTGCCACTGCGCATTGCTTTCACAATGACAATCAAAGCCCATAGGCCATCACTAAAAATTGCTGGTGTAAATTTAGGAAATTCGAGTTTTTTACATGGTCAACCAAGTACGAGTATATAGTTGCTTCTCCCAGAGCGGAAACGCAAAAATTTTTTATTGATTTTCTCACCAAATGAAATACCCAAAAATATTATTTATCCAGATTATTTACAATAAAAATTACAAGTTACTAAAATATTTTATTTATTATTCACATTGCTCATCAAAGAAATTGTGAATGTTAAAAATTATTGTAAAGAAGTTAGATTGAAACATAAGGAAGTATTCTAAAAAGAATTAATAATGAAGGTTAGTAAGAAGGAAGTATAATTATTAAAAAATTGGTAAGAAGTGCCAAAATTAATTATAGTTTTCCCACAAATAGGATGTCAAATAATATCATTAGAAAATGTTCTATTTACTTGTTCGTCTGTAAGGATTCATTCCCAAAAAATATCAATATTCGGTTACTTTGCAATAATGGGAAGGTGATATTCTGGAACTGAATTCAGCGGCTGATGAATTTCGAATAATTCCAATTTATCCTTATATGAGTAATTCAGCATGTATGTTTATTAAAACAAACATGACAAGGATCTTGCTGTTAGATATTAACAGGGTGTCTAGAATGTTATAGAAGTAAAATATTTAATAATATTAAGACACCCAGTGTTTTGACAAGGTTCGTGCGGAATTTTAAAATTTTCAAGGGTACTGGGAAAGATGATGTATGATGTAAAAAGAAAACCGCGAAAGAATGGGGAGTGCTTCGACCCCAAAACAGATAGCAAATATTATAAACAACCAAAACATGTAAGTGCTAAGGTGCTAAGTTTTAGTCCGATTTTAAAACTGGTAACTTGGGAAATATGGAGCTCCTAATCAAATTTTTAACAAAAATTTTTGAATTTTTTGACTTATAGATGGCTAATGTGTAAGAATCACAACAATCAGTTTCGAACAGACGAGATTAATGATTTTGAAAAAATCAGTCTTCTCATCAGGTCGCGACGACTGATGTTGTTTATTACATTGAAATATTTTCTATATATGTATATAGAGCAATACCATGTAGTTGTACTACTAGCGAATTACTGCGTAGCGTACGAAATTTTGATTCTTTCACATTTCCATCTATATTCTATTTTAACAATTAACTTTTCGAATTCACGAATTTTTTATATTTTACTTTGGTTTTTATCAATTGCAATGGTGTATTGTGATTGTTCCGTATATTGGTCTATTTCAGCACTCTCGAATTAATTACACAACCGTAGGAAATTCTTCCATTTGCGTCAATCTGTATGACAACGACCATGATAATCGACACCTACTTATACACAATCAACTTCGCAACCACCCCATACATTTTTCTTTCCTTTAACGCTGGATCGCGGATAAATTTGAATTTTTTGACTTATAGATGGCTAATGTGTAAGAATCACAACAATCAGTTTCGAACAGACGAGATTAATGATTTTGAAAAAATCAGTCTTCTCATCAGGTCGCGACGACTGATGTTGTTTATTACATTGAAATATTTTCTATATATATAGAGCAATACCATGTAGTTGTACTACTAGCGAATTACTGCGTAGCGTACGAAATTTTGATTCTTTCACATTTCCATCTATATTCTATTTTAACAATTAACTTTTCGAATTCACGAATTTTTTATATTTTACTTTGGTTTTTATCAATTGCAATGGTGTATTGTGATTGTTCCGTATATTGGTCTATTTCAGCACTCTCGAATTAATTACACAACCGTAGGAAATTCTTCCATTTGCGTTAATCTGTATGACAACGACCATGATAATCGACACCTACTTATACACAATCAACTTCCCAACCACCCCATACATTTTTCTTTCCTTTAACGCTGGATCGCGGATAAATTTGAATTTTTTGACTTATAGATGGCTAATGTGTAAGAATCACAACAATCAGTTTCGAACAGACGAGATTAATGATTTTGAAAAAATCAGTCTTCTCATCAGGTCGCGACGACTGATGTTGTTTATTACATTGAAATATTTTCTATATATATAGAGCAATACCATGTAGTTGTACTACTAGCGAATTACTGCGTAGCGTACGAAATTTTGATTCTTTCACATTTCCATCTATATTCTATTTTAACAATTAACTTTTCGAATTCACGAATTTTTTATATTTTACTTTGGTTTTTATCAATTGTAATGGTGTATTGTGATTGTTCCGTATATTGGTCTATTTCAGCACTCTCGAATTAATTACACAACCGTAGGAAATTCTTCCAAAATTTTTGTTGCCAAACCTTTGCGCCCAGTTCCACTTTTAAATTTTGGTGCACCAAATTTGGTATAATTTCTCATGATAGCCATTATCTAATTTTGAATAGTGGTGAACATCGGAATCAAAGAGTTCTTATTGGAAATTTTGTCAGAAATTTACAGCTTCTAGGTTTTTGGATTAACTTAACTTGCTTTGGATAAACTGAAATTTATGTCTCAGTCTGATTTTCAAGGAAAATCAAAAACATGGAGCTTCTACTCGAAATATTGTCATATATTACATTTTCCGAATTTTACACTAATTTACAGGTATATTTTTTGGTGCACCAATCTGGTACATTTTCAATACATACTTCCAATTTTTTACACAAACGTACAGTTTTATGTTTTTGACACACAAATTTGTTATTAACCCAATATGCTTCACTTTAATTAATTTTATTTACAATTTAATTTTTTCGTCCACCAAATATTGTATAATTCTCAAAATGCTCTAATGTAAACATTACTCTGATTTTGAATATCGTTGTCCGTCGAAGTCAAGCAGCTTTCTTGATGACCTATAATTTTTATACACTAAACATTAAAGCTGTATGTTGTTGCAAAAATTGGGAAACTCATTAATTTTAATAAAATTTAGAACAGGGTCGATCCCCTTTATCACCCTTATTCCAAACTAGACTACAGTTTAAATAAAAGGGTCATGAGAAAGTATGGATCTATGTACAAATTGGAAACTGTAATTTTTTTTTACAAATTTTCGAACAGGAGCTATTTGTTTTCTACGGCAATCCTGTTCAGAATTAGTTGACTTAAAAATTTTGAAACTAGTTTGGCTAGAGTGACATGAGACAATGTTCTATTATTGGGTCTACAAATAAATTTCCGACCTTTTTTACTGAAATAAAAGAGATTACATTTTGTAGAGAATGAAAGGATGTTTTATTCAAAGTATGCTCCTTCGGAAGCTATAACCTTCGCCCATCGTTCAGGCAATAAACGGATTGCCGAAGGAAGAAGTCTGGTGGTTTCGAGGCGATCCAGTCATCGACCCGTTTTTCGACGTGTTCATATGAAGTGAAGTGCTGCTGTGCCAGGCCTGATTACATCGACCGAAACAAGTGGTAATCAGAGGGAGCAATGTCTGGTGAATACAGTGGGTGGGGTAGAATTTCTCAGTTCTGCCTATCCAAGTAATTTTTGACAGATATAGCAACATGTGGCCTAGCGTTGTCATGTTGCAAAATAATCTTATTGTGCCTTTTGTCCCATTCTGGCCGTTTTTCAGCTAGAGCTTGCTTTAAAGACATCAATTGTCGTCGATAAACTTATCCCGTAATGATTTCACGCTCTTTCAGCAGCTCATAGTAGACGACACCCTTCATATCGCACCAAATACAGAGCATCGCCTTCGAACCATGGATATTTGCTTTTGACGTCGACGGGCCTGGTTCACCTGGCTTGACCCACGCTGGTTTGCGCTTTGGATTGTCATAATGGATTCATTTTTCATCCCCAGTGATGATCCGATGCAAAACCCCTCCTTTGTTGTCGTTGAAGCAACAATCCGCACATGGTTTTCCGACGTTCCATGTCCCTTTCTTTCATTTTGTGTGGCAGCCAATTTCCCAGTTTCTGAACCAATCCCATTGCATGTATATGTTGCGAAACACATTTTTGGGTATTATTCAACTCTTCTGCCAATTGTTTTTCAGTCTGACAAGGGTCCACATTAAGCAATTCTTCCAATCTGTATCTTCAAATTTTCTTGGTCTGCCTTTACGTTCTTTGTCTCTTACATCAAAATCACCAACTTTGAATTGTTGAAACCACTCTTTGCATGTTGTTTTCGATGGCGCATGTTCACCGTAAACTTCCACACGCAAACGATTTGTTTCCGCTGCACTTTTCTTCAACAAAAAATAATGAAGTAAAACTTCCCGCAAATGTTGTTTTTTGGCACAAAATTCGACATCTTAAATTACATAAAAATAATTGTTGTTTACGCTTTGAACAAATGCCACTAGTAATTATTGAAGCTTGACATCTAACCTCCAAAAAACATGTATTGCCCGATTGAATAATATGCAAGCAGTGATACTAACGACACATATCTAAAAAGGTCGGAAATTTATTTGTACTCCCAATATAATTCTCAAAATGCTCTGACGTAAACAATACTCTGATTTTGAATAGCATTAAGGCGGTGATACATGTACAGATTTTGCCTTAAAGGCAAAAAAATTTACCTTATACAAAATTGAGAAATGTTCAATTTAAAATTTTTGCCTATAATGCAATTCAAGATGGCCGACTTTCAAACAATCAGCGCGCATAATTTTTATGACTTAAAGGAAAAATCTGTACATGTATCACCGCCTTTACTCATCGAAGTCAAGCAGCTTTCTAAATTGACCTATAATTTTGAAGCTGTAAGTTGTTGCAGAAATTGGAAAACTGTTTAATTTTATTAAAATTAACAACAGGGTCGATCCCCTTCATCACCTCTATTCAAAACTAGACTACAGTTTAAATTAAAGTTTCATGAGGAAGTCTACAAATTGAAAACTGAAAATTTTTAACAAATTTTCGAACAGGATTTCTTTGATTGCTATGGCAATCCTGTTCAGAATTAGATGGCTTAAACATTTTGAAACCGTAATATTTTTGACAAAATACCGTATATTCTCTCTTTAATTGCGATGGCACCCATATTCAAACTCAGAATACAGTTTAACTATAGTGACATGAGACAACGTTTCATATTAGGTGCACAAAAATTAAAACCAAATTTATGCAAAAATTTGATATAAATGTCATTTTTTCACAACATTTTGACAAATCAGACTATGGCTTAATTTGAGCGTCACGAGAAATGGTACAAAAATTAAAACAGAAAGTTCTTGCAAAAAAATCGAGACATTTTCAATTGCAGGCGGTAAAATCCCTTCATGGGATGTGATAGCTAGAGAGAGAAAGAAAATTACAATTTCAATTATTTGAGCATCAAATTTTCTACACATTCTCAAGTTGCTCAAATTTAAACGGTGGTCTAATTTGTAAAGGGACCTAGAGAAATTAAGGAACTTTTATAAGAAATTTTTATAAAAATTTACATTTTACTTCGTAAACACGAAAAGTTAGTTGCAAAAATAGAATATAGATGATAAATGTGAAAAAAAGGAATCGAATTTCGTACGCTACGCAGTAATTCGCTTGTAGTACAACTACATGGCATTGCTCTTTATATATATAGACTGTTAAGAATTTAATTCGCATTTTTCCAAAATTATGTTGGATTGTTTGGGTGAAGTTAGCTTTGCATTCATAATACTTTTAGCGACTGTATATTTTGTAATTAGTGGATAAGTACTTTTAATTATTTGATAGTATAAGTGCATATAGGGGTAGATAAAACCGATAAATAATGAAAAGAAAAATTGCAATACTCGACGAGAGAATAATAATAAAATTTCGGGTTTTGGGCAGTCAAGAATTAGATTTAAAACGAAGAGGACGAAAAGTACAAGTAATGTATTGTACCAGTAATTCAGGTGTTGAATTAACACAAGTATCGGTGATATAAAAGATATAAAGACAATAATCCACGTTAATATAAAAGTTATAATTATAGTTCTAATAAATAGATAATAAATAAATAATAATACATATAGTTATAAATATAATAAATAAATAAATAGCATAAAAATAAATAACATTAAAAATTAATATCTAAGTGCTCAGTTAAACATTAAAAACGTGGTTAAAAAACTGTTACCGCATAAACTTTTTGTGACCTTCTAATCGATCGATATAAAAAAAAAAGGTTCATGTGCTATTTGTACAACGGAAAATTGTAAAGTACCTAAGATGAGTGACACAACAAAATTTAAAACCTAATAAACATTTATAATACGATAACTAATAAAATAATTACTAATTATAAAAACTTGGTATCACAGTATATGTTAAATATGTTTAAACGGATCCGCAACGCCGCTACGATTATTTGGATTTACGCGTAATATGGATACGACGAAATCAGCTGAAAGGGGTTTTCCTCGAACATCGTTCAAACCTTTAAGTATTGCATTTTTATAATATCAAGTTATTAGTTTAGTTAAATTCTTCTTTTGTTCATAATTTTTTATATTAGAATTAAGAAATTTATTTGAAAATTTATATTAATCTTTCTATGGCCATAATTAATTTTCCTAGATTTAAGTATTAATACTGTATTGTGAGTTACACAAGTTTTTTTGGCAAAGCTAATTTTACCAAATTATTCTTCTTATTCTGAATTCATGTATGTTTGATATGAATTTCATAATTATTTAATTGTAAAACAATTTATTTTGCTCACGTTACAATTAAGCGAATATCATGATCGCGAAGAGTGATGTTTTTTTTGATAAGTTATGTTTTTTTTTTGATTTTTATTTTTTTTTATTTAAATAAATAAGAAATTAAATTTATAATATTTAGAATGAACTCAATTTCTTTTAATTTAATTCCGTAAATCATTATGGTTGCTTAAAGTTCCTCTGTTTCCACTGGTAATGTATTCTATTGGCCTCCTCTTTGTATTCATCCCGTCTAAATAACATCAGCAGCAATAATCAAGCTCTTTGTTCGGTCCACAAAAGAATCCCCCCAGCCACTGAAGCTAGCCGGCTGAAAAATGCTGCGTGGAACAACCGAACGAGAGTCTGTAATACGTTAGTTTCATGTTATTTTTCATGGCAGGAAAAGAGCGTGTTACAGTGGCGCCCAAACGGTATCGTTATCACAAATATAGGGGATAAAAATGAAATTTTTTTTGTTTGTTCAACATGATTCAATTTTATTTTAATCGGGTTTTTTATTTAAAATTTTTCTTGAATATTTATTGAGTGGGGCTTAACATTTATTCTGTCTTCTTGGACATTTATTTTGTTGATTTAATGTTTTAATTATTCCTCTTAATAGATATTCAATAATCAAAAATTTGTTTTCGATCCGCTAAATTGCGGTTTATAAAAAGCAAATTTCTATTTTTTTTCTCAGTAAGGTATTGTTTCCATATTTTTTTATGTTTTTGGAATATATTTTCTATTCCTCAAGATTTGACTACAATACTGACATGTGTAAATTGCATGCACTACCTAATTTTGTTATACGTATAATTTCCAATTAATAGCAGTTTGCAATAGTGTTCCGTTATACACACGTTTTGAAACATCATCTCATTGATTACTGTTGTAACTGGCTGCTTCGAATGCTATAATTTGCATATATTGTTTTCTGGATAACGTCTAATCCAGTGTAATACTGTTTGATTTTATTTTATTTAATGATAGATGTTTTGAAGGATAGCAATTATGAGTAGTAACGCATGTTGAACAGACATTTTGATTACATATTAATTTTTATATCAATAACTTTTGAGACAGGACCAGTTAAAGGCATTACCAGTGGAAATTTGTTAATGGTACTATATCTTTTACATTTATCTTATTACGTAATATTATATTATACTAAATCTTCTTATAACATATTTTTTTTTATTATCATTTATAACATTTCCATTTTTATATGTTATATTTTTTTTGTATACGTTTCTAATAATTTAGTTTTAGATTCCCTTATTTTTGCTCTTTGAATTTACATTTTTTTTTTTGTATCGAACGCTGTTCGGTTTTTTTTTGGTAATTTTGTTTATGTATTTTTAATTTTCTAACAAACACAATTATAATCAATTATATCTGCCAAAATGAATCCGAATTTTTTGAACATCGATGAAGTCGAAATTGAATGTGCCGTTCGCAATATTAGTGGTACTATTCTAGAACAATTAAAATCTTTAACAGAAATATTAACTCAAGAAAATGAGAGTAATGTGTCGGCTCCTAAAACTCCGCATATTGCGGCCCGGAAATCTCCAAGGAGAGAACTTGAATTATGTAACGCCAAACTTCAAGCCTTGAAACCTCAAGTTGAGGAAATCGCCAAGCTTAACGTAGACGAAAGAGAACCTAAACTTAAAATGTTGAGTACTCGTATAACTCATGTATGTGGTCGTTTCGCGCGTTTGTCGCATTCTTCACCCAGTTGTCGCAGTCAAGCAACTTATATGCTAAGTGCTTGTGAAAAAATGTTATCCATGATCGAGTCACTATTAGCCTCTAGAATGGAGATCGACGAATTTGAGAAATCATTCACCGACGCTATTTCCGAAGACCGAGTCACAGACGCAAACTCCGAAGACGGAGATAAGGGTATTCGAGTCACGGGAATAAATGACAGTGATAATGAGTATGCGACGAGTTCTGATTCCGAAAAATCCTTATCCAGTCAAAAACATCCCGGAATTTCCAATTCAGATGGTCACAAGCTTTCACTGAGTCGAAAGTCTAACATAGCAGGTTCCTCGAGTGAAGCAAGGAAAGACCGAATAAGCCCGGTTTCGGAAGTGATTTCAAAAGACGAATATAGAAATTTGATAGAATTCGTTCGCAAACTATCTATTATCGATACGAAAGGCGGCGAACAAACGAACGCTCGAAAAGTCCCCGTCAATACACCACCCGTCATTACTTCAGCTCGGGAGACAGTAAAATCAAAAGGCGCACATCATCCAAACCAAGCCCTAAGCGTAAATAAATGGAATATTAGTTTCAGTGGATTGCCGGACAGTCAGCCTATCGAAAGATTTCTCTATCGTATTGAACGTTTGGCATTAAGTAATCATGTTTCCCATGATAAATTGGTGAACGATTTACACCTACTTTTGAAAAATCCAGCCTTGGAATGGTACTGGTCCTCGTTGGAGAAAAATGGAGATCTGCAATGGGAAGATTTGAAAAAAGACATGCTTGTTATGTTTCAGGATAGGCGAAGTGACGCAGAAATTCGCCAAACCATTGCATCCAGAAAGCAGAAGCCCGGAGAAAGCTTTCGAGATTTCTATATGCATGTTCAGGAATCCACGTTAGCACTTCGTCAACCATTATCAGAAGGTGATTTGGATTTCATACTTCGACGCAACATGAATGCTTCTCTTCAATATAAACTAGCTGGTCGTCGAATTGAATCGGTGGCAGATTTATTAAATCAATGTGCGGATATCGAAGACACGTGGAAACGGTTGGCTGCGGATCCGTCTCATAGAGCACCTCGTCGATCAGTCAATGAGTTATTCATCGATAAATCAAATAACTCTAATATGTTATTTGCACCAGAACCACAGCCTGTGAAACTAAGATCCGTAAATCAAATTCCCGAGCACAACAGCAATCGTTTTGATGAAGTCTGTGCCGTCAATCCGTATCAGCGCAATAATCTATATTCAAACACGCAGTCATTCGGTGATTCAACACAACACCCATTTATCGAGCATCAATTAGCCAATTGCAATGAAATTTGTAGGATCAATACGATAAAACCACCGCATGCTTACTGGCAAAGAAATTCTGAGAATTTGCCGCAGAGTCAGTTTTCCGAGAATAGCGTAAATTCATTTCATGATGTATGTGCAATTGATCCGTATCATCGTGGCACACAATCTTCAACACCTCAGTCTTTCGGTCATTCCACACGAAGCCAATTCAATAGGCCATCATCAGTTCAGCAACAACATTCTTATCCTCAAACAAGGAACCATCCGGGTGACAGATATTGCTATGGATGTGGGGCTCCTAACATTATAAAGCCAAACTGTCGAAACTGTAACTCTGTGAATACGGAAAACTCGAACCGGGAAATGAGTTTGACTGGTCCTCAGATTCCCAGACGTATAGAAACGACCAGATCATTTCAGAAGGAAGAAGCTGCTACCAACACCTGCCCCGAGTTGCTAAGGCGGCAAACCTAAACAGTAAAACAAAATTTCAAACATTAAATCAATTTTATCCACAACATCACACCAATCCATTCTTATATGATGATAATATAAATAATCAACCATACCATAGTTCAATTTGCAACAACCATATAACTAATCCATTTATCAATAATATTTTCGAGTTTCCGCAAGATAATATTAATCCCGACTTTAAGAAAACGTTCCGGCAACAATCCACTCAAACCGACAATATTTCACCTAAACCGTATAATCGACGGTTAAAGTACTGGATGTTGAGAAGAAAGATCAAGAAAATGATTTCCGAATCTGTATTTGAAAGCAGTGAAGATAATCGCCCGTACGCAGATGTGCTTATTGATGGAACACCATATCGAGGCTTGCTTGACAGTGGTGCAAACATCAGCGTGTTAGGATCTGGCTCTGAAACCTTTTTACAAAAATCTCACGTTAAAGTTCACCATCTACCCTCGTTTCTTAACACTGCTAGCGGAGAAAAACAACGAATAATTGGTCATGTCTTACTACCCGTAAATTACCAAGGAAAAACAAGAAAATTACGGCTTCATATTGTGCCTGGTTTAACTCAGTCGTTGTATCTCGGCATGGACTTCTGGGATTTGTTCGGTTTAGCACCAGCGTTGGTAAATGAATTAGATTGTGAAGAAACGATTCCTGAGCTTAACACCCAACACTCACTTACATCCGAACTTCGTGCTAGGTTGTCTAGAATTATTGACAGTTTTCCATGTTCTACTCGTAATGGTTTAGGTCGTACTCATCTAATCACTCACCATATCGATGTAGGTAATGCCACTCCCATAAAACAACGATACTACCAGGTTTCTCCAATTAAACTCGCTGAAATTTACGAAGAATTAGATCGAATGTTACAGTTAGGCGTCATCGAAGAAAGCTATAGCTCGTGGTCCTCTCCTATTACGGTTGCACGGAAGGGAAATGGTAAGGTAAGGTTGTGTCTAGATGCCCGAAAAGTAAATGCAGTTACGGTAAAAGACGCATATCCGTTGCCATTGATTGAGGGATTATTAAGTCGCTTGGATCAGACCAAGTATATTTCGACCATCGACTTAAAAGACGCCTTCTGGCAAATCCCTCTCAATGAAGCTTCCAGAGATAAAACTGCCTTTACTGTTCCGGGTCGCCCCCTTTATCATTTTACAGTCATGCCCTTCGGCCTATGTAATGCGCCACAAGCATTATGCCGATTAATGGATAAAGTAATTCCTCACCGGTTGCATGACAGAGTATTTGTTTATTTGGACGACTTGCTTGTTGTATCAGCTGAGATCGAGGAACATTTTTCTCTCTTAAGTTACATATCTGAATTGTTAAAAACGGCAAATTTAACAATAAATGTTGAAAAGAGCAAGTTCGTACTCAAAGAAACTAAATATCTTGGCCATGTAATTGGAGATGGAATTATTCGAACGGACCCAGATAAGGTGGAATCCATCGCGAAATATTCCGTTCCAAAAACTGTCCGAGAACTCCGTCGCTTTCTAGGCATGGTCGGATGGTACCGGCGGTTCATTTTTAACTTTGCAACTATCACCGCTCCTCTTACGGATCTATTAAAGAAAAACCAAAAGTTAGCATGGAATGAAGCGGCCCAACATTCATTCGAGACGTTAAAAACCGCACTAACGTCCGCCCCAGTGTTACGAAACCCAGATTTCACGCGTCCTTTTTATGTGCAATGCGATGCTAGTTCCTGTGGTATTGGTAGCGTATTGTTCCAGGTTTCTGACGAAGGCGAAGAACACCCAATTGCGTACTATTCGCATAAATTGAATTCCGCACAACGAAAATACAGCGTGACCGAATTGGAATGCTTAGCGGCTGTACTAAGCGTCAAACGTTTTCGACCATTTATAGACGGATATCTGTTCACAATCATTACAGACCATTCGAGCCTGCAATGGTTGATGAATCAACGCGATTTATCGGGACGCTTAGCAAGGTGGAGTTTACAACTCCAAGGATACAACTTTAAAATAGAATACCGTAAAGGTAGCCAAAACGTTGTTCCCGACGCGCTATCCAGAGTTGATATCGACGCATTGTTTAAAGCTACGGATGCTGTTACTTCATCGTTGCATGTAAACCTCAATAGCGATGCTTTTAATCAAATTGACTACGTACAAAGAATCAATGCATTGGAGCAAAATTCGACCGTTGAGTCAAACTTTCGTACGTTGAATGGTAGGCTGTATATATTACCAAACAAAAATATAGATCAGACTAATGACCTATCTCAGTGGAAACTAGTTATTCCAGGCAGTTTAGTTCCCACATTGCTGCACCAAGCACACGATCAGCCTTCAAGCGCTCATTTTGGGTTCGCTAAGACAATAGAATTGTTACAGCGTCACTACTACTGGTCCACTATGGCCCGGGATGTAAAAGAGTACATCCGAAATTGCGAGACCTGTAAACAAATAAAGGCGACAAATTTTTCTACTCAGCCTGAAATGGGGTCGTATCATGAAGTTTTCCGGCCATTTCAAAAACTTTATATCGATTTTCTTGGTCCATACCCTAGAAGTATTCATGGCCATACTTACATTTTTATTGTATTGGATCAATACACCAAATTCGTTATGTTGGAACCTATGCGGAACGCAACCACTGCTGGAGTAATTTCTTTCTTAAAGAATCGGATTTTTAATATCTTTGGAGTGCCGGAATGTGTGGTAAGCGATAACGGTAAACAGTTTAAATCAGTCCTGTTGAAGGATGTTTTTAAACGTTACGGTATTCATCATCAATATACTCCCAAATATTCACCTCAGTCAAACGCATCGGAAAGGGTAAACCGTACCATTATTTCCGCTATAAGAGCTTATGTCAAAGACGATCATAAGCAATGGGATTCGCACCTTCAGGAAATCAACAGCGCTCTAATAAATGTCACTCATGGCTCAACAGGGTTTTCTCCATACTTTTTGACTTTCGGTCAACATATGATTTCGCATGGAACCTCATATTCATTAATGCGGGACTTGTATGTTCTTGACGATAGGTCTGCTTCTGTCATGGATATTAATCATCGGTTGTCTGCAGCTCAAGGACTGGTTTTAACTCATCTCCGAAATGCTTATGATCGAAATGTGAGTAACTATAATTTGCGAAGTAAATCTCGGATCTTTCAACCAGAGCAAATTGTGTTTGTTAGAAATTTCGTCCAGAGCAATGCGGGTGTACATTTTTCAGCTAAACTAGCTCCCAAGTTTGTTAAAGCTAAGATATTACGACGGGTCGGTAACGTTGCATATGAAATTGTGGATTTTAAAGGAAAAAGTTTAGGAATATATCACGCGAAAGATATACGCTAACTTTGATTTATATAATTTAAAATGGGGAAAAAAAATGGAACTGTTTAATTGTAAATGATGAGCCCGACATGAGACGTCTCAAGGGTGCTGGGTCTTCCCCACGATTGTTAAGAATTTAATTCGCATTTTTCCAAAATTATGTTGGATTGTTTGGGTGAAGTTAGCTTTGCATTCATAATACTTTTAGCGACTGTATATTTTGTAATTAGTGGATAAGTACTTTTAATTATTTGATAGTATAAGTGCATATAGGGGTAGATAAAACCGATAAATAATGAAAAGAAAAATTGCAATACTCGACGAGAGAATAATAATAAAATTTCGGGTTTTGGGCAGTCAAGAATTAGATTTAAAACGAAGAGGACGAAAAGTACAAGTAATGTATTGTACCAGTAATTCAGGTGTTGAATTAACACAAGTATCGGTGATATAAAAGATATAAAGACAATAATCCACGTTAATATAAAAGTTATAATTATAGTTCTAATAAATAGATAATAAATAAATAATAATACATATAGTTATAAATATAATAAATAAATAAATAGCATAAAAATAAATAACATTAAAAATTAATATCTAAGTGCTCAGTTAAACATTAAAAACGTGGTTAAAAAACTGTTACCGCATAAACTTTTTGTGACCTTCTAATCGATCGATATAAAAAAAAAAGGTTCATGTGCTATTTGTACAACGGAAAATTGTAAAGTACCTAAGATGAGTGACACAACAAAATTTAAAACCTAATAAACATTTATAATACGATAACTAATAAAATAATTACTAATTATAAAAACTTGGTATCACAGTATATGTTAAATATGTTTAAACGGATCCGCAACGCCGCTACGATTATTTGGATTTACGCGTAATATGGATACGACGAAATCAGCTGAAAGGGGTTTTCCTCGAACATCGTTCAAACCTTTAAGTATTGCATTTTTATAATATCAAGTTATTAGTTTAGTTAAATTCTTCTTTTGTTCATAATTTTTTATATTAGAATTAAGAAATTTATTTGAAAATTTATATTAATCTTTCTATGGCCATAATTAATTTTCCTAGATTTAAGTATTAATACTGTATTGTGAGTTACACAAGTTTTTTTGGCAAAGCTAATTTTACCAAATTATTCTTCTTATTCTGAATTCATGTATGTTTGATATGAATTTCATAATTATTTAATTGTAAAACAATTTATTTTGCTCACGTTACAATTAAGCGAATATCATGATCGCGAAGAGTGATGTTTTTTTTGATAAGTTATGTTTTTTTTTTGATTTTTATTTTTTTTTATTTAAATAAATAAGAAATTAAATTTATAATATTTAGAATGAACTCAATTTCTTTTAATTTAATTCCGTAAATCATTATGGTTGCTTAAAGTTCCTCTGTTTCCACTGGTAATGTATTCTATTGGCCTCCTCTTTGTATTCATCCCGTCTAAATAACATCAGCAGCAATAATCAAGCTCTTTGTTCGGTCCACAAAAGAATCCCCCCAGCCACTGAAGCTAGCCGGCTGAAAAATGCTGCGTGGAACAACCGAACGAGAGTCTGTAATACGTTAGTTTCATGTTATTTTTCATGGCAGGAAAAGAGCGTGTTACAAGACAATATTCCAATGTAAATAATACAACATCAGTCGTCGCGACCTGATGAGAAGGCTAATTTTTTCAAATCAGTAATCTCATCCGTCCGAAACTGATTGTTGAGATTCTTACACATTTTCCATTGATAAATCAAAATTCAAAAAAATTTACAATTTCTAAATTTTTATACCAACTTAGGTTTAAATTTTTGGAGTACCAACTGATTTTAAAAGGTCGTGGTGCCGAACGTCAGAATTCGAAATTTTTTCAAAACTTTTCCGTTTCCAACTTTATGCATCTTCTTTTTTGCACCACATTTGATAGAATTCTTCATCATACGGACACTTATGCTGTTGTCTAATTTTAAATTGGAATGAACATAAGAATTAAGGAGTTCATCTGAGAAATTTTGTTAAAATATTACAGTTTCGAGTTTGTTTTGCATAAGCTTACAGTTTAAATTATTGTGGCAGCAAAATTAAAACAGAAATAAAAGAGTTCCCAATTGAAATTTTGTTAAAAATTTACACTTTTTACTTTTTTTTGGCAAACATGTAGTAATTTTTGGTATGCAAATTTACTGCACTTCCTCGTGATCTCTAATTTAAACTGTAGCTTTTATTCGAAATTTTATAAAAAATTTACGATTTTCAAATTTTTAATTGGTGCAAAAAATTGGAAAGTTTCACACCAAATTTGGTACAGTTTCTCAGACGTGAACATCGAAATCAATCACCAAATTTAAAAGGTGTTAACACCGAAATAAAACAGTTACTAATCGAAATTTTGTAAAATAATTCGCATTTCCAAATTTTTAGTATTAATTATATTAATTTTCGATACACTAAATTTGGTAAACTCACTCAGCATGTTCCAACTTAAACCGTAGTCTAATTTGAATAGGATTGCCCATAGAAAACAAGGAGTTCTATTCGAAATTTTGTCAGAAATTTTAGGTTTTAATTTTTTTGCATCACGTTTTAGTTCTCACTTTTGGGTAGTTTTTCAACGTTGAAATTAATGAACTCATATAAAAAATTTTGTCAGAATTATTGGAAATTAAAGAATAACTCTCAAGATGCTCTAATTTAAACCGTAGTCTGAATTTTAATAATTTCTAACATTGAAATAAAGTGTCAAGGTTTTATTAAAAAAATTTGGTTTCAAGTTTTTACATCAACTTAGAGTTTTAACTTTTTGGACCTATGAACCCGTACAATTAGTCAAGATGCTCTAATTTAAGTAGTAGTCTGATTTTGAATAGTAGGTTAACATCGGAATAAGAAGCTCTTATTCGAAATCAACCTTATAATGCTAAAACGGAAACTATTGTCTAATTTTAATAACGTGGTTCACTAGACCACCGTGCGGAGACAACAAAAATTAATCAGGGGTGGCATTTTGTATAACATCACATTTTCGATAATTTATCGAAGTTTATGTCTGGCTTCTCTAGAATAAAATGGGATACTGTCATATTTTTATCATTTTCAAGCCTGCTAGAATAAAAAATTGTGAAATATCTACTCGATTCTATCAATTATTTGTTTACGATATTTTTACGAGACTTCAACGCGAAATTAGAGAAAGAGGTAATGGGCGCTTTCAGGTCCCCTATCATGATTAGTGAAATCATCGCCAATTTGATTTGCAAATTTCATAGAGCTAAACATTTTCATAACGTTGGCTTCGATTTTACTCAACATGTTCCCAACTCTTGGGTGTCCTGAAAGCGCCCATTGTCACATTTATTCTAGTGGTTGTGATAGCAATAGAAAAGAAATATTTTATAAAAAAACAGTCGCCAAATTCAGTTTACGAAAAAGAGACATAAATTTCGATAAAGTGTCGAAAATGTGATGTTACAAAATGTCACCCCTGATCTGACTTTCTAAAAATTGTATTTTGTTTAAAAGACGCACGAAGAAATCGCGACTAAACAAATAATTTTATACAAATTTTTTTATTTAAGTAAAATTTATTATTGCATCTTCTTGCTGTCATAAGTTTATCATAAGTTTGTCCAGAAAATTTGATCGTCGCCGGACAAATGGCAATGTTGTGTCGGAGAGACCCAGTATGATGCGGGATATTAACACTACCATCATCGCAGTTGCACTCACAGATAATACGGTATAGTGATTGTGTATTGCTCAACCGCCAATCGGGTTCCGTTACATAAATCCTTTTTATTACACAAATTAAATTATTTAAACATTTTTATTTTTAAACAAGTTATTTTAAGCTTAAATTTTCGTTGAAGTTTTTGTAACAGAAGTAACATCCCGTTTCGATCTGATTAGGTCATGAAAAAATTCAATCATCTCATCAGGCCATGGCAACTAAATATTACTACGTAATGATCATATTTGAAGATTATATTAAAAACCACAAATTACTCAGGATCATGATAATTGTTCCCTTCTGGAACAACAGTCACTTAAAGAGGCATGCCGGATGGCGCAAATTCATAAAGTAGAGTACTAAATTTTAGACTCAGCGCGTAATTGTCTGATTTTCATTTCACGATTCATTTCAAGAACTTGAGCATAGGTTGCAGCGATGCTCACTATTCATTAAAAATCGTACTGAAAAGTGTGACATTGGGAGATAATTATAGTAGTCATTGTGGACACCAGCTGTTTTACTTTTTTCTAAACGAAAATTTAAAAAAAATTAATTTAATTTTTGGAATTTTGAATGTATATAATAATATTTAGTGTTTGTGTTAATAAAATTAATATTTAATAATTAGTATAAAATGTGTATAGTTTTAGGCAATAATATATAATTAAGTGTGGTAAACAATATATATTTGTATTAAGTGTTTTTATTATTAATTTTTTCTTAAGTTAATATTTTGACACATAAAGCAATAAATAATGGAATGTGGTAAATGCTGTTTGAGTGTTAGTGTTGACAAAATTAAATGTGGAGGAATTTGTGGCAAAAAATTTCCACCTTAGCTGTCCTGCGGTTGATCGTGCATGTCATCGGCAAAGTTTCAAATGTGAAAACATTCTATAGTTTTGTGACTGTGGTAAAGATTTGGCGAGTAATCAAACTTTTAAAAATAGTTATTTAAAATCCAAATCTTGGGACAATTTTGTTCAGCACCCATAATTGAGAATTTTTTAGAGCTGCTTAACGTTAAAGATAAGCTTGTTCCTGAACGTGCTACTAAGCCAACTGATGTGTCAAATGATTTATGGAGAACAATTTTTTAACACATTTGGCGATAATTTTACAACTTTATCAGCATTTGACACTGGATGTTCACAAACATTTGCTGAAGTGTTATTGCCCGGAGGTTCTACTTCCGTTATTCTTGTTGCTAAATATGGCATCATATGAAAATTTTGCTGTTTTGCCGTTGGATACCTTGACTATACCTTCGTGCACATCATGTGTTCTTTCTGCACGAATTTGTTAGAAAAGCCATTTTCCGAATTGGCTGAATCCAACCCATCTTTCACAGTTACGAGGTTGAGAAACTCGTCTTTGCCTTTAAGTTCATCATCTGAGTTCATCACTTTCAAATAGCATTACACCTGTTATTAAACATGCAAGTGCTATAATGAAAATTTTGACATAAAGACGGTTATGCCGATGCTTTGGTTATACGTATCGAAATTCAATGCCGATACATTTCTGAAAACATTTTGGATACTAATAATTGTCAGGTATTTAAATTGGTGCTTATAAAGGAAGAGATCTAGGCTCCTTACAATATACATGTTTTAAATTTTGTTTATCTGCTGAATTATGTGTAGACGCAAAAGCATGGCGAACAGTTTCAACTACATGCGGAAAACAATCAATACGGTTAATCATGGGCTGTGAGACAGCTGGTGAAATGTGGACGGCACGCTACAAGTGCGTATGAGCAAAAATCGGAGAGTAATACTTATTTTCTGCAACAAAAGTATTACAACTTCAAGAAGGAGCCATCATACGACATGGCGACTTCCATATCAAAATTAATAGAAATTGTACAGCAGTTGAGAGATCAGAAGGAAACCATATCTGACTCGATGGTAATAATTTTGAATACAATGCGTGTCGAATACAATCATTTCAATAGCGCATGGGAGTCTGCGAGTGCAGCCGATCGAACACTAACAAATCTGAAGGCGCGTTTGATGGCAGAAGAAATGCGACTCAAGTCACAGGAGCAGGTCGAGGAGGTGGAAGTGCTGATGGCCAAGCGAACTTTTCCAAAGAAGGGCAACAACAACAAAAAGGGAAATTCGTCGAATAACAACAACAAAGCGGCGAATAAAAGCGACCAGCCGCAAGGAAAGTGCGGAAAAGGCCACAACACAGTGCAATGTTGGCAATCAGCGAGGAGACGAGGACATATGAGCAGGCGATACAATCGAGTGATCGCAAACAGTGGGAGCGTGCAATGGACGAATAGTACGATTCTCTCATCAAAAATCGTACATGGACTTTGGTTAAGGCATCAACTAACCAAAGAGTAATCGACGGCAGCGGCAAATCAAATGAGGTTGAAGCAATTCGACGACAAAACGGCATTTCTAAATGGAGATTTAGAAGAAAATGTATACATGAGCCAGCCGATTGGATATGGCGATGGAAGTGGAAATGTGTGAAAGCTTGTATGGACTGAAACAGGCGTCATCACGCTGTTGGAACAAAAGATTCACTGCTCTTATCAAAAATTTTGGATTCAGAACAAGTGAATCACATCCGTGTGTTTTCGTCTGCGGCAGGAAAAATGGTATGTTAATCCTTGCAATTTATGTCGACGACGGTTTGATTGCAGCGGAGGGACAGGAAAACATTACGCCGGTCATCGAATTTTGAAAAAGGATTTCGAGTTCATGGTTTTCGTGTTAAATTGTTTTCTGCGGGCCTTGAAATTGATCGGCGAGCGGACGGATCGATTCACATAAATCAACAAGGCTACGCAAGGAAAGTCATTGACCGTTTCAACATGACGGATTGCAATGCAGTGTCTACTCCATTGGACAATTCACAAAATCTGGAAGATTTTGAAGCCGACGAGGAAGTGGATTTTCCGTATCGAGAAGCAGTCGGAAGTCTGATGTATTTGGCCGTCGCCACTCCGCCAGATATCAGCTTCTCAGTTGGAATTGTCAGCCGATACTTGAAAAAGCCAGCTCCAGCACATGTGAATGCAATCAAATGCATTCTGAAGTACATTCGAGGCTCGATGGACACGAGAATTCGCTTCAAAAGTAAAATCTATCTGAACTTCTGCGGATACGGCGACGTCGGGCTACGTTTTTATGTTTGGAGGTAGCGTCATCAGCGGGGGTTTGGAACGCCAGAAATCAGTTGCGCTTTCGACGATGGAGTCGGAATATATGGCAGCATCACACGCCATAAAGAAATTGGTCTGGCTACGAAACTTGCTGGGTGAAATTCGGCAAATCGAAAGCAATGTGCCCTTATTTTTCATGGATAATCAGACCGCAATAAAACTGTTGAAGAATCCGGAGTTCCACTGTATGTGTATGCGAACTATCAGAGCCACTCCATAAGTAAATTCTTTTTAAGTAGGACGTGCAAATTCGTTCTCAAAATAGTTTAAGCGTTTTGTTTTATTTTTTCTTTTTGCAGCGGAAATATTTTTTGCGATAAAGAATTTCAATATGGGGTGGTATCTATTTTTATAATGACATCAGCGATATCGTTCATGAATTTAATTCTATGTGTTACAGTTAGATTCTGCTTGTATACCTCGGAAACGAAGTATTAAAAAATGTCCTACTGCTCCTTGGTAGAATGTAACAGGGTTGCAAAAAAAAACTGTTTTTTTTAATTTAAAACAAGAAACACGTTTTATTGGTTTAAAACATGTTTTTTTTGTTTAAAACATGTTTAAAACAAACCAAAAAAAAATATGTTTAAAACATGTTTTAAATTGTTTTAAACATATTTTCGTTACGAATTAAGTTAACTTTTTGTCGATTTTCTTGTAATTTTTCGATACAAAATAAAAGAGAACTAAATGAACGTTCAAAATACAAGCTCAGGTCTAAGTATGAAGCACGTTTACCCAAAGGCAGCGTAACGCTACGTCGACGGTTTAAAAAAAATCGGTCTCTCTTAATCGATTGAAGTAGCAGCACGATCATTTTCTTCGTAAGTTGCCTTAGACGTGGATTTTATTTTTCTCTTCTATTTTAATATGCTCAATTTTCAACAAATAAACTCGATCATTTATTTGTGTTGCTGTATTAAAAAATAGTAAAAGAGAACTTGTCGACATAAAGTGACGTCATTAGCAAAAGACCAATGTTCACTGTCCCATAGTGGAAGATGGCTCTGGTTACATAATTATACAAATTACTAAAATACTAATACAATATACAGGAAACCCTCCAAAAAGACGATTAATTCGTTCCGTGTTCTTTAAAACCGTGTTGTTCGAGACTACAAAAAATAAAATAAAAAAGATATTACGTTTTATTGTTTATTTTTTGTTATGACAAACAAAAAATAAAATAGAATAAAGAAAATCGTGTTTGAAACCGTGTAGTTTGAGAAAATGGGTATCCATGTTGATGTGGGGAAGTCCTTTCTACCAATCGGTTTTATCTTTTTTTGTAATTCAATTTTTAGCTTATTGGTTATCTTGATCCTGAGCGGTGTTGATTATCATTTAAAAATAATAACTCGTCCCACAAAAACAGTATTTGGCATTACTTCACTGAAATCGAAACATTTAGTTCAAATACTTGTGTGCCTGATGTCGATTTTTTTGTTTGAATTTCCGATTAACTAAATTGATGGTTTGTTCATACCAGTATTGATAGATGTCTCTGTAAGGTTCATAACCAAAATATGCCTGAAATTTAGTTCTAAACTTAAAACTTAGTTTGGATATTTTGTCAATTCTAGATTATAAATACTTTAGAAATTAATAAATCTTAATTTATTTAGCAAATTTTAATTAAAAAACACCAGACTAGATTTGGGTAGTGCCTCCGAACGAGTGGTTTGAAGTAATAATCAATTTGGTTGACCACAAATTGGGACAAGACAATCGGTGTCAGGCATACAGTATAAACGAAATGCAAAAATTGTAAAAAGGAACTATCTGGTGTCTTGTTCTTGAAACAGTGGAAATTTCGCCAATCTGAATATGGTTTGCTTCGGAATTCTCTATATTATTTAATTTTTTCACCGGGTGCTCTGATTATTTTTTAAATTTTCTCTGTATATTTCTAAATTTTTGCCACTAATAAGGAAAAAATTCCCACTGCGGCGCGAAGTATTCGAATAATGCAGAGAATTCTAAAGCAAATCGTGTTCCGATTGAGAAATGTCCACCGAAAAGTGGGCTCCTGGTTTAGTGGTTAGAATGAAAGAGCACCTGAAAAAATGCACGCAATTAAGCACACTTGTGGATGAGTTGAAGATCTAGATACCGACCATAACGCATCAATAAAGGATATTACATATATTGTAAATTAACCAAATTATTTTGTAAATATGATTTATGCAGCGAAATTGCTAAGCGAAATTATTGTTTCTCTGAAGAAACTCAAAAAATACTACATTCGAAACAATAAATAAACGAATTAATTGAAATTCAGAAATGGTTTATACTACGGCAAGCGAGGCTTGAATGTAATCTTCAGATTGCCGAACATTGTTTAAATATTATTTAACCAACATTTCAAATTTAATTAATCATAAAAGGCTGCCAAGTTAGTTACAGTATTTAAATCATTATCATCAAAACCAAATTGAAAACTGAAGCCATTTATATAAATGATACTAACTGAATCTAACTGATGAGTTTGGGTTTTGTGGCCAATCAAATTTATTTAATTTTATTGTATAAGTATTTGAAGTAACAGATATTATATTTATAAGATTTACTAAAGTTAATTTAAATAAAAAAAAACTTTTGTTTTTTTGTCTAATTAAAATCATGTTTTAAACACTTGTTTAAAACAAAATGTTTAAAACATACCGCTTTGTTTAAAACATGTTTAAAACATTCGTTTTAAACGTTTTGTTTAAAACATTGCAACCCTGGAATGTAAAGATTTTAGACTTAATGGCGCGTAGAGATTTGGCTCACAAAAAATATAAAAGATCCAAATTAGTGATTGATTTGGAATCTTTTAAATTGTTTAGAAATAAAACTAACGCATTCATCAATCAAACGAAAAATAAGTTTTATTTTGGGAATATGCATAATCCTAAATCAACATGCGGAACCACTTAAAATTGCTTGGTATTTCATGTTCGTCTTCTGAAGGAATTATTACTTTTTCTGCTAATGACATATTAAACGGAATACGAAATTTTAATGAATCTTTAGGTGTTTTGTCTTTACTGAATTCTGATTTTTGTAGTTCCAACGATTATACATTTGCATTTGATTGTGTTGATGAGCTTATGGTACTGAATGGCATTAAAGCCATTAAATCAGACTTCAAAATTTAAAATTATTTATTGATTTGTTTTTGAAACATATCACATTCATCGTTATCAGTGTTTAACAAAATCAGTGTTTTCTAATTTATAGAAAGATGGCTTCGATTATTCCTCTTCTTAAGAAGGATGTTGTTTCCACTGTTTCTTCGTCCGATAAGTATTTTGCTATAGCCCTTTCTAAAGTTGTGCAAAAAATTATGCAAATACAAAAGGTTGAGCATCTTAATTGCTTTGATTTTCTTTGTAAATTTGAATCTGGATTCAAATCTGGTCATACTACTACAACAGCACTTATTCATCTAGTTGATATTATGGATTTTAAGACTATTGGTCTGCTCTAAGACTTTTGACTTTGTTAATCATACACAATTGCTTCAAAAGCTTCTGTTGTATTACAAGTTCTCTAATTCTGCTATTTTATACGTTATGGTCATGACTTAAAGAAGTTTGATTACGTTTCTGAATTTAAACATTCGATTCTCGGTTGTGACTTTTTTTAGTTTTATCGTTAGGACTGCTCTATCTATTTTTCGAATAACTAAATCAGGATGTCCATTGTACTTGTATGATAAATTAAATTTTTCTAAGTCATTAAAAAAATATTAATTTACCAGTCAACAGAACTAATATTTACAATAATTCGGGATGCGATTGTCACTTGGAACAGTTTACCATCTGACATCTCCTTCTGAGGATATTTCCTAATGTAATTACTGCAAATTTTCTTTCATATGATTAGTCCATGCCCTGATGAATCTTGTGCATACCTGTCAAAATGTTAAGAAACCCTGCTTAAAGCTGATAAAAAAGTGTGCTACTATAAAATAAATATATATGTAAATTAAATTGCGACTTCATTTATTACTTGAAGCACATAAATACTCGGTGAACTGTGAATATTAAATTACACAACATAATACAATCCACCGTAATCTTACATTGTAATGTTAATTATCAATAAATTACTAATTAATTTGACAGTGTGAATTGTGTTACAGAACAAACTTCCCATCGTCAGCAAAAATCACCTGACCATAATCATACAGTGACTCAAATATGTATACTGCGCACAGTAAACTTATCGTCGCCACAATGATGCAATTCAATTGATTTGTGTACTTATTGTATTTATACTTGACCTTCACTATATCCAACAAATTCAATTCGGTGCGCGGTGTAAGGTGAAAGATTGTTTGACATCAAGAATATCAATAATACGGTCGAACGATAACTTTTAACGTATATTGCTGGATTCAGTGTCCAACAATAAATATAATTATGATGTTTAAAGCTTAGATCTAGATAAAGCTCGGTTTACAACCGTATACACTTTTAATCATTCAACTATTTAATTTATAAGGCACCGCCGGTGGATATGACTACTGCTTTCAAAACCATTTCGATTTCAATTTTGGAATTTCTAGAAAATGAAATTGTTGTTTTGCGATATTATCGTATAAATAATTAGCGTAATCGCATTATTATATCTATTCTATATGCATAGAGAGGAAAGACAGAGAGAAAGAATGAGATAGGTAGTCAAGTGTAACAGGTAAGTAAGTAAATGTTATTAATTTTAGTTGTTTAGACAACTTGCGCTATACAAAATTGATCGGGTATATATTGTGAAACTAATTCAACTATTTGAATATTCAGCTCTAGGCAATCTAAATATAGCTACTGTCCCTATCGCGGTTTCATAACGGAATTATGCTTATTTTCGAATTGGACACGAATAACGGTTTTCCGTTAATTTAAACGAGGCGAATATGATTGAACAGATGAGTAATGGTGGAGGCGAAATAGCAGTTGGAAACAATAGAAAATAATGAAACCCAAAACTCGAACTCCGTCAAAAGGAATTAGATCAATAGAATACGAAATGAAATTAAAGGTGGCCAATTGATCATCTTGAAACGCGCCCAAGTTTTTCTTTCGTTAAGGCTGCCGAAGAGAGGGACTCTTCGGCAGCCTTAACAAAAGAAAAACTTGGGCGCTCGCCAAACAAGAGGTAATGTAATAGCAAATCTGTCTAATAATGAGATATTGGAACTCAAGAAAAAGTAATTTAAAGCAGCAATAATGAAATCAATTTCCAAACCAAGGAAATCCAATTACACAAATAAAGAAAAGCTGCTTAAAGATAACATTCATAAATGAGTCGAAAATTTTCAATATTTCCGTTCCAGAAACCTCTAAACCACTATGGCAATTGTCCATAGATGGCACTAGTATTTTTAGATTTAGCTTGGTTTATTCGGGCGGCACACATAGTTATTTCAATAACTTAATTGTCTCACTATGACAGAAGACAGTATGACAGTATGACTATATGACTGACAGTCTCAGTATGACCTTAGCTTTTTGAAAAACAATCGAAAATATTTGTTACTTGTGGGAGTTTTTGAGATGTTGGCCAGAAATTTTGTCCAAAACTCACTTTAGAATCCCTTACTAATACTACTAATCAAATTGCATCATTAGTCACTAAGAAATGATCTCATCACAAAAATTGGCAGACAGTATTCTTCGGTGCCTCAACCCAGACTTCCTACATCTTACATCGAACATCAATGGAATGCACAGCACCGAGCTACCTCTCCTATATAATCTGTCGGTAGCGATCGTTTACCCTCCATTCAGTGAAAAAACGGTGGAAGATAATAAAATTGGCGATAACAAATGGTTCAATAGCAAATCATTTCATGATTTGCTGTTAAACTATTTGTTGGACATGTCTGGATAAAAATTCTTTAGCTTCAATTCAGAGTAAGTGGGAAGCGTCTTCAAAATAGCAATAATTGGTCCACTACATGTAAAACAAGTGAGCGGATTTTGGCCGACTACCAGTGTGGTTTTTGTCCAGGTAGGTCGACATAACTTTTCCCACTTTTTCACTCTTGCCACATTTTCTGTTCAGATTTTCAACAGGTGTTTGATTGTATTCAGAGCGTCACATTATGGAGTGTCTCTTCACATTTGGGCACTCCTTCAAAATAACCATGTACAAAGTAATAATGGATAGTTCTAAAAACAAGGTGATAGTCGATGGAGAGCCCTACCAGGTTTTCAAAATATCATTCGCCAGAGAATGAAATCATCAAAAGTGTTCGCTGATTATCAGTCATATTCTCAAGTTCTTTAATTTCGCCAATCAGAATTGCCATTGATAATTTAGCAAAATTAAAGAGTTGTTTGTATGATTTCATTTAAAGAATTTAATGGTTCAACCATTTCCAAATTCTAGGAATCGTCGAACGTTTTCAAACATTTATTGATTCGCACAATCCATTCTTTGATTGTGTAAAATTAAAATTTGTGATTTGAAATAATATTTTTACAGTATGTTAAATTTATATTATGAAATTTGGGATGATATTCCAAATATTTTGTAATACATAATAACAAATAATTGGAGTCAAAATACTTAGTTTAAATTTCTTTTAAAATATTTGGTGTGAATATACATAAATCGAAACCTCATCGAACATTAATAATAATAATTTAAGATGATTAAAAAAATATAATTTTGTTGAAGGTACTTAATCAGGGGTATCAAGCTAAAAAAACCTTTACCAATTTACAGTTTCCCGAATAACAAATTAATTAAAGAAGTGTCATGATCCCCGAACAAATATATACGGACAGCAAAATTTAAATTTACTCTGTATAGCTTCCAAGCTCTCTGCAATTCCAAACTTTCAAATATCCACTGAAATATCATTGTTATACTAGCAAAGTAGCAACCCCAATAGCCATTATAAGTCCTACCTTGTCTGCTCCCATAAAAGGTCACAAAAATCACAAGAAACCTCTCGGGGGACATGTAAGAAAAAATAAATTTACTATAAACCACTTGACAGAAACACCACGTTTCCGCTAAAAAAAAAATCGGTTGGCCTTTGGCCGCAGGCGCCAATTTCCTCACTCCAGTGACAACATAATCTTCTACTGGTACAAAATATTAACATTTCTTCATTTAAATCAAATCACGTAAATTGTGTACACCACCAATTGCAAACGGGCAACTCTCAATATATAAATTAAACTTCTTCGTTAGAATAAAATCTAAATATTTAGGCAAAACAAATTCTGGACAAACAAAGTCACGTGTTGTAAAGTAATTGAACCCTGCTTCGTCAATGCTATTTTCATCGCCGATTGTTATCACATCGGAATTCGAACCCACTACCTACCGATCCAAACGCCAAAATTTTAACCACTGAGGAGAGAAAGAGAAAGGGAGAGAAAAAAATGTTTTACGAATGTGGGTCCAGCCCACCAACCGGCAACCACAGGGGTAGTTCAGATTTGCATTGGGACTGTGCATAAATTTTGGCCATAAAAAGAGTGCATAGCATAAAAATAATCGTATGTTAATAACAAGCGAAGAAAATATCTTTTAGCAAGAAGTAATGAATGGATCAGGAATAGGGTTCTTAATAGTGAAAAACAATGACAAATTTAAAAAAATATTAAAAGTCGTGAGAGGAGAGAAAGAAGGAGTATAAGTCACCCAAGCGCGTCTTGAGAGTCAAAAGCGAGTCTTGCAGTATTTTGAAAAATTGGTCAACTAGAATTGTGTGTCAGAAAATAAACATTGGACATAAAATTAAAGTTTTCAATAATTCTGCAACCTAATCAGGGAAGCTTTTCGATAAAAAAATAAAGCCATAGTCGTAGGTAAGATAGCGGTGTGGTTTTGCAAATTGGGTGAAAATGGTTAAATGTGTTCATGCAACGGTCTCAAATAGATGATTAACGTTGCACTGTTCATACACTTAAGATTATATGATTCGTACACAGTTTTATTTGGTAATTATCGTTCTAGGATAACGAAGATGATGAACAGTTGCCAGACGATGATGAGTACAATGAAGATGGATTATTTGACGAACAGGTTGATTGTCATCAAGATAAATCGCAAGAAGTAAACTCCTCGAGAAGTAAAATATTTTAAAACTTTTGTATTTCTTATGAAGTAAGACGTTTATTAATAAATTTACTAAGCCTTTACTCTAGTCAAGTACTTGCAGTAAAAAAATGCCAATGTATTTGAAAAATGTCCTTGGTGAGGCTCTAAAGATAATAAATTCCATCAATTACATCATCGAGACTCTTGCAAACACGGCTTTTTAAGATTCTTGGCGAAGATATGGGCAGCATTCATAAAGCTTTATTGCTCCATATACTGAAGTACGATGGTTGTCACGAGCGAAAGTTCTTGTTTGTCTATTCGAGCTCCTTTCCGAATTGAACACTTTTCTCATCGTAAACCGAATGGATTTACAAGAAAGACTGACTGATAAATTGTGGTTCTGTCGAGTGGGATACCTCGCCGAAATTTTCTCAAAGCTAAACAAAGTGAATATGTCACTTCAAGGAAAACAAGTAACAGTGTTCATAGCCAATGATAAGATTCCAGCTTTTAACAAAAAAGTGGGGTTTTGGATCATTTGCAATCGCGCTCGCGAGCTGGATGCCTTCACAATACTTAAAGAATTTTTCGTTGAAACTAATGGGGACATTGAAGAAAGTGATTATTTTATGTTGTATATGATGAAATTCGTCAACATTTGAAAGATATTATAAATTCAGTAAAACAGTATTTTCCAGTTGAGGAGAATGAAGCCTAAAAATTACACATGGATTCATAGTTCCTAAAAGACCAGAAGATTTCACAGTTAAGGAAGTCTTCATTGACATGATTTCAGATTTCACACTACTGTCCATATTTGAAACAGTATCTTGGTGCACTTTAAAAGAAGAACATGCAGATTTATCAATAAAAGCTGTTAAAATACTTCTCCTTTTCGCTACGACTTATCTGTGCGAGTCCGGATTTTCTTCATGTGCTGCAACAAAAACAAAATACCGCAACTGATTCGATGAAGAACGTAACATGAGGATTCAACTTACAACTATAAAACCAGACATACAAGAATTATGTAAAAATATTAAACAAATGCATTCGTTCCACTAACAATGATCGATTTTTCTAATTTATTATATTTTGCAGTAAATAAATAAGTTTTGTTGAATTTTTAAATACAATGTATAAAAAAAATAAACTATTCGTCGGTATTAGCAAATATAATTAGGCATCATCAATTGGCACATACACACAATTAGTTGTTACTGAATCACTGGGACCGCTGCTCTACACAGTCAATTTTATTTGATAAATTTTAATATCAAATATAAAATGTAAACAAAACCTTAGAAAACTGTTATCGAAAAATATGAAACTTATCTCCAGATATCAAAACATCTGTCGTAATGCTATGTATTGGCGGACTTAAGAAGTCACATCTTTACATAGAAAATGTTGAAGGCAAGAAAAATGTATTAGTGCTCAAGGCATAGAGAGAGTGAATATTTTCGACAAGCTTACTACAGGCCTGTGGAGTCAACCTTACCGAACGGTAATGAAAAATGTTTGGCAGTAATGTTAACCCTCCTTCTTGCCCAGGTATGATGCAGTATAAAAACTTCGTTTATCGTGAAATGGAAGGTACCGGGAACTTTCATCATTCATCAGATGGACAGTCTACATAAACCGAACCTATTGCTGCACGTCGAATACGCTGACCACGGCCGTAAATTCCTAGGACGTGGATTCCTAGATGAGATTGTTTTGATCAAAAAACAGAGTGCAAAGCATTTAAACAATTCTTTGTTAATAACAAGAAAACGAAAACTTTCAGTAATTGACGAAAACCGTTATTGTCGATGAAATGGTCAAAGCTATCAGGAAAGTTAGTATGGCATCCAGACCTGACAACATACCGAGTTTGGAGCTCAAATTGAATTTCGAACAATACTCGAGCTGTTTGCAAATGTGTTCGATTCCTGCATAAAAAAATCCGGCTTCCCGATTTTTTTTTACTCAAACAATGCAGAGTTAGTTATGCAGAGTTTTTTATTCAAACAATGTGAATTCTTGGGTTTAACAAATATTTTTCAGTGCGTGCCCCTTTAAGAAATTCTGATCCCGTGGAAAACAACAACTAATTAAATTGGCTTCCATATAAACGATGACGACAATACAATACGAAAAAGAGAATGAGTTTAAATACCTGGGATCGATGTCAAATCAGGTTACCGAGCATTCTATGCTAACATTAACATTTGTAAATCTCGCGATAAATTCCACAAAGCGTGCTCTTGTGGCAGATCGAGAAAAACAGCAGAACGCGTAATTTTGCATTTGGGAAGAGTGTCTTTACTAACGTCACAAAGATACCTTAAAATAATCTGTAACACAACTATTGTTCAATTTTGGTTCGCCACCACTCAATTAGACAGCGCTGTACAATATCAACACCTCATTTGGTTTGTTATTGTTCATCCAATAAAAAGTGAAAATGCGATTATGAATTCATTTCCTTTTAAATTTTTAATGTTTGTTTAGCGCGGTTTAAATTGCATACCAAAATAGCATAGAGTATAGGTATCTGCTGTTGCATAAATCGATTGTACGTGATATTTTGCATTATACGTATAATTATGTTCAAATTTATTTATTGTTATGAATTTATGAAGATTGCGATTTATTACGCCATATTTACAAGAATATGAATCATTTTCTTGAGGTTTACTGCAAATACAGGAATATAAATTTATAATTTGCATTTATGGATGCATCACATGTTTGTCACCACTACCTGGTTTAATATACAATTGGATTTTCTATAACTTGAAATTCAGTCTGTTGTAGAAACCTTATACACAATAGCACGTAATCCGTTGCCATAGAGTTATATATGAACGTATACGTAAATAAAAGATAAACTTGACCATGATCAAGCGTTAATAAGTACATAAACATAAGAAGAAAATTGTTTATGATTCAGTGTTAACACCTTCGCAGTTACGTATATACATATATGTAGCATATATATGACAATAATAAAATATTTGTCATTGCGATCGGTTAAATTTAATTCAAGTCACGTGCCTGATTCTTTACGCGACACCACACGATTGCATCATTGCATATTTCGGTTCGTAGAAAGTCAGATTGCATATACAGAAAGAAAATTGAAAGCAACAAATCGCGGTATCAAGTGTAACACTTACATTAACGTATTTCACAGAAGTAGATACCATATCAAAAAAATTTATGATGAAAAGATATTTTGGTTCATTGATTCCTATTTATGTTATTAGGTTTGTAGAGTTTAGTAAGACAGATCGCGGTACCGTGTTGGCCAATGAAATCGCGCTACTATTTTTTTTGTTCGTTTTTAATATGTGCGACTCTACACTCGTGGCGGGGTCAAGTGATCACAAGAGCACAATAAGATTTTATACGTTAGAAAATCGAATCAATTGTTTTTGATTTAAAATGAGATAAGTTATGAATGGTGAAATCCTTTCGATTTTGGTTTACACTAAAATAAATTAGTAATCAACATATAGCGACAAATGCATTTTGTTCACATTGTAGGTGCATCTGCGAATATTGTAATAAAGAAATTGGTGGAACCTGGAATTTTTTTAATCAGACGGAACGAATATAATCTATTGGACCTTTATTTTTATAATTCAATAGTTTATTATAAATGCGTTTTAAGAAAGTAAATCTGACAAAAGGTCAGGCCTTGTAAAAACGTGATGAACAATAAAGATGTAAACAAGTTCAACAGGTTCAATTATGGTTTATTCTCATCATCATCAGAACGACGATTTAACGGAAATAACAATTCAGCGAAAAGCAATTCAACTGAAATAGCAATTTTTTCATTTTTTTCCAAACTATTTTTTGCAAACCTTACTACTATTTACTATCGAGTGAGTTACTCTTCTATAATTTTATTGAGCTCTAATTAAATTTTACAAACTAAAATGTAGGCGAAAAGAAACTTAAAAAATCGTGTTTGAGATCTTTAAATTAGGAAACACCACAATACTCCCTCCCCGATGAAGTCCGATGAATTTATAAAATAATTTTAAAACTGTACGAGAAGAAAGAAAAATTATTGGTGATAATAAACCACCTGCTATTTTTTGAAATGAAGTGGAGTTTTAACATCCGATCTAGTCTGAACAATATTTTTTGGCGGTAAGAGATATTACATCCTATGTAAATGTAAAAATTTAAACGGCGATTTCACTTTCTGTAAATAGCCGCATACAATCAAAAATATTTTGTTTTTTTGCGTATACGTATACGCAGTTTAACGAAAAATCACAGACACAACGATGACATTGGAATTATCAGAAATATGTTTTGTTTTCATTTTTTAGTTCAAATGAAAAATTTAGTTTGATTTACTGTGTTAAAACTAACCTTTATTGTAACTGTTGTATGAGAAGAATTTGCAACACATTTATAAAGCATCAGTTCTTAAAACACGTGATCCCAAATCATGAGATCCTCGCTGAAAAAAATTTTGACTTTGGAGTGCCTACCAAATCGGATTGTAAAATTTTGTCAGCAATGAAGAATTTAAATGTTAGCCAGGCACTCTCAATGGACTTCAAATACAAGTTCGGCCGCAGTTCTGTTTAGCTCTTCACTATAGGCTGTTCTCAATCGTAACATTACCAACGGTAATAAGTTCACCAAATCTGGTCAGCCCTAACACATAATTGCCGTTTTAAAAGTGCGATGGCATCGCTCAAACATGCCGTTTGAATAAGGATTGTAAGGCGCTCTCCCAACTCGTTTAAAACCAATTAACGATGATAATATAATTTTAATGGCAACCCCTGATCTGTAACTAAAACGTTTGGTACCCCGAACCGTGAAATCCATGTGATGTACACATCAAATGTAACGGTGGCCGCAGTATCTATACAGGAACCACCTCTTCTCGTATGTCGAACGATTAATGATACGCAGTATCGCTAAGCGCTGCAAAGTTAATTTATAACTTTTATGTCAGTACATACTTTTGTAGTGGTTCTAGAATTTCATTTTCTCATCATTTTATGAAATAAAAAATACTTTTTAATTAGTATTTAAGTAGTAATATTATTTAATTAAAATTAATTTAGATTTAATTTAATTTATTTAATTAGTATTTTATAAGTTAAATAAATTTTGACTAAAAATTCAAAATTTTAATATAATAATCCATATCCATTCCATGCTTAAGTTTTTCACGTTCAATTCAGAACGGTTGAGCAATGTTGAATGCATGTTCAAATTTCTTTTTCTTTCTTCAATTCAATTTGTCATAATTTATTGTACTTCTATTTTAAAACAAATATTAATTTCTAGTGATTACTCTTAAATCTACTAACAAACGTATGTACATAGTTGTAAATTACTAAGTACACGTACTATTTCTTTATTTTAAAAAAGCGATTTTGCGAACGTTCAATGCATGTTCGAATATCATCCTCAAAATTTTTCTTGCCGAGTGCACCACCGCACGCGTCTGAAATTAGTGATTAAAAAATTAAATAAATTTAATGTTTTTGAATTATTAAAATCTATAATTTACCAAAAATAACGGTACTAAAAAATTTTATGGAATTAAAAGACCGTTTAACCGACTTTCCATTTAAATTAAATTCATTCACTGTCTGTGGCAATAAATCGAAAAACACTCTCCACCGCCATAATTAGTTGCTAGATGTTATTAACATAACTGAAACATGCAATATTTAATAAAGAAATTAAATATTCATCTGTAATTTATAAAAAATTAACTGTAAGAGGACATTAGGATTGTTCAATTCTAATTTTTTTTTTAAATTTTGATGTAATATGGGAATTAGTAGTACCTTTTTTTACCTATTAGTAGTACATACCTGGTTTTGGAGGTAACTGGTTCTTGAAAATAATTTATACTGCTTTGGAATATGTGTCCAATAACCTTTTGTTTGTGAGATAATAACAATCCTTTTCTTGACACGAAATGTGAGTCATATCAAATTTCGAAGGTTTCATATTTATGTGGGCTGGTTTCATTTCCTCTGTTCTTCTATAGATTTGTTGTAAAATTTTATTTGGTGTATTATGGTTCTTTTTAAAAATTGAATAACGTTTTCGAATTTATATGCCGAAAACGAGTCTAATGCTCCAAATTGCTTTGCACAATCTGGTAAATGTAATAAAGCTTATTTTTTCATACCCATATATTGAGGGAAATAGTTGGACAATTTTTTTTTCATTTCATAAGCAATATCTGCATTTTCTTTGATGTGACAATAGTCTCGCAGCGTAAAAATGGAACAGCAAAAAATGATAAAATATTTTATTGCTAACGGTTTATTTGAAAACTATAATCCCAGTATACAGCAAAAATTGCCTAAATTCGGTAGCTTTCCACAAAGCCAAATGCTAGAGTGTCCTATATCATATCTGTCAAATTCTGATGGAGTGTGTGAACATGTATGTTATGAACCGTTTTATTTTTTACAATAAAACCCAATATTTTTTTTACTATTCCTAAATCAAAAATATGCATCGGTTCAATAAGGAATTGTGACCCAATTCCAATGCCGATCGTTTCTAATATTTTGTTTGTATAGAAATTCTTGATGATGATGATGATTTTTGTCTATTCGTTCTCTAAACGAGATATCGGTTTTTATATCTCTAATTTCCGTCTCAAAAGTAACTCTTCTGTTTATGTAAGATCCCATTTGACAACATTTTGGGCAGCTGCTTTTCCGTTATGGTCTTGTGTTCCAGTAACAAAAGCTCTGGCAGAGCTGTCACAAACAAATAGTCATATATTGAAATTTCTTTTGGTCCGTGACTGTGCTTCTTCTACACTGTGGTTTAGAAAGGTGCCACATTCGGCGACAAAATATTTTAAAAATTCATTAACCGATTGTGGTTTTTGAAATCCAGAATAACATTTGATTTAAAAAAGAGATTCTTGTGGAGAATCAGGGCATCTTCCAATTATCGGCCATAGCACTCGTCTTGAACACAACTTTGAACACTTAAAGTCCGTCAATCCCAATGTCAAGCAGAACTTGTTTTTCCTCCAAAATAAATTTATAGTAACTTGATTTGATCTGGTTTTGAATTCCGAAGTGAAAATATTCACCAGCAGATATTTTTATTATGTTCATACAACTAGGTTATAGTTGTCTAGCTGAGTTTGGAAGATGTGGTACTCCGGAATTCTTTTTTCGGATTGGTGGCTTGGCCTCCTTCGATTCAGATTATGGGACTGATTAATGGAATCAGCACTGAACGCGTCTGATCTAGAACTAGAAAAATGAGGATCAACCATTTCAATAATGAAATTTGGAGAGTTTGACTTGGTGTCTAACATAGACGCTAAAATATTTTGATTTTCAGAATCAAAATCGGTGATGTTGAAACTCTGGTAAACGAATCTAAGCATCGATATCGAGTAACGTCATTTCTATAAGATTTTTTTTGTTTTGCTGAGCAATTTGAAAGAGGTTTCTCGGACATTTTATTGAACGATCTCATTAACCCAAATTAACTTACGGACTTTGTTGGAGAAAATTATTTCTTAAGTTGGGGGTTAAAAAAAGATGCCAATAATTTTTTTTAATAAATCAGAGTCTGTCTCATTCTTTTCTATATTATATATAAAAATATTTGGTTGCGTCTAAAAATCTGTTGACATGTAGTTGTAATTTTGCTTGTATGCAACATAATCTATACTTTCTGCAGATACCTTAACTGCAATAAGGTATCTATAACTACATTGTTAATGTCCAAAATGTGTTGAATGTCGGTAGTGAATTAACCGATAAAATCCAAATGACGAAATGGACGTGGTAATGCTTTTTTCGGATTCTGATAAAAGCGAAGACTAGTGGCTTGTGATCCATGAACAAAGCAAACTATCGACCTTCTTAATGATATTTAAAACGCTTCAAGCCAGAAAAAGCTGCACGCAAATTCCTGTCATAAGAACTATATCTTTGCTGAATATCATTAAGACGAACTGACAAAATGCTAAGTGGTAGCACCATCTAAATACTGTTGAACGTTATGGGTGTACTTATTTATTTTATTTAAGTTGATACAAAAAAACCTTGAAGGTGTGGTGGCTGGTAGCGATCAGGAATAGTAATACGATTCAGGATTTGTTCTCCAATATCCGTTTTTCTGCAACACAAGATGTAGAAGGTTAGACCATAAACTTTTACTTGGTTGAAAAGTACCAGGTGCCAAATGCATAGTTTTACAGGAAATAGGAGGTTCACAAGTTTCTAGTCATGTGTGTAGTTTGATGTTTTATAGGTTTAATATGTGTCGTTTAAAAAGTCAGCATCAATGGTCAACGACAGTTTAGGGAGATAACAAAAATTAAAGAATTGTTCTACGCTGTGCCTGAGCAAATAAAATAGTAGAAGCTGTGGACCACAATTCAGTCAGACACTGTTTCCGAATGGTAAGACGGGATTGCTTCTTTAATTGGGATGACGCCCTTTCGATATGAGTTACTGGGTTCTCTTTCGAATTTTTTGCAGACATCCGCGGTTTAAATCGCTGTTCCATTTGACCACAGTACCTGCACGTATTAAGACCATTCTACTATTGAATTCATTTTATTTATTATTGAATCAGTCCGCTCCTATTTGACTACTTTTTATTATTTATGATTTTGTAATAAAAGCTGCAACTATTGTTATCACTAATTAGAATTTAGATTCTGTAGATAGGTAGCTTTTTATAGAGTATAGCAGAAATTTAATTGTTATCAAAATAAAAAGCATATAGTATAGCACACAAAAATACTCGCTCGAGACTTAATGGAAGCAATAATTCCGCTATGGTAGGTCAGTTATTTAAATGATAACCTATTTGTTTCTTTAAATGCAAACAACATATTTCTGCATTACAATATTTTGTATATTGCAGCTAAATATAATAAAATATTTACAGTATATAATTATCCATAAAATTTATTCCGCTAAACATGTCATGCTACAAAGCAATTATTATGTAAATGAAAGTATTATCGAGTTGGGGCCTAGATGCATATAATCTGGCCAACTAAAATGACCGCGTTAAAACGTACGTCCATGAACTATTCCACTTGTATTTATTATTCGTTTTTTAAAATAGTATACAATAGTAGCACGAAATAATTATCCACCTAGGCATAGTGCTACCTGGTATTTTAATTACATTGTTTACAACAAAGTGAAATGATTTTAACACATTTCGATAATTTGTTCAGGTCTGGTTGGTTTTATATAATAAAATGGTCTTTCCACAAGATTTTTCTATAGGCGCTCGCACTCCAAATTTTTGGTGGTGATTTAATATTTAATAGTATGTTGGTATGCAACAATTTAACACTTTCATAATATAAAATACCATTAGATAGCTTACAGACCGCAAAAATCGTAAAGCTCATGTCTGCACAATAAAAATCCCACAACAAAATACTTGGGCTGAAAGTATAGGAAATTTTTTGTTCAACGACATAACAACACACAAAGCCAAATATAGAACTTGACAAAGTAAAATTTATCGCGAAATGCAAATTTATTGGTTTTGTGTGTGTCATTCATCAACAAGTGGTTTGAGTTTTTTTTAAATAAGCATTGTAATTTATAAAGTTCACAATCCTGCGAGTCAATGATCGATGAATCATACGATTTTAGAATACTAGTTCAATTCGTATGCTTTTAAGTCCAGTCGCTTTTAATCTATATGGTGTGCGAAACCGTGTTTTAAATTGCAAAATGTTTGGTAACTTTCTAAAAGTGAGAGTAATAGTTTGGGATGAAAAAACGTCATATAATTATTTATATTACAACCGTCGGCAAACACATTTTCGCATAAATCTTATTAAATTCGGTATGTAAATTGGTTGAATAGCAACTAATATGAATACCTTCTCTCTTTGTTAAGAATTACAACTTCACTGGTGGTGGTTTATTGAAATAATCGTTTACAGTAATATTAACATTTGACTAGAGGTAATGTCCCTCGCTCTAAGACTTTTAAAAACTTGATTGCGACGTTATTGGTCATGTCTACTAAACAAACAACCACCAAGTTGTACTTATTTTATATAAAAGCATACATTTAGGCAAATAAGAAATTAATGCGGAGTTTTTGCTAAATTATTCTTGCACCAACAACAAAATTAACAGACCAGCTTGTTTGGAAAAGCATTCACTTACGAAGAATTTGACGAAGATTAGCTATATAATTGTATGTATTGTACGGTTCCAAGGAGAGTCAGGCATCGAAGAGATGTATGATAACATGTTACTTGAACCATACCTCGTTTCTTATAATTCAACATATTTATGCGGTAGCCATATATTTTTTCTTAATTTTAAAATTTTGCTATGGTAAAACGTGTAGCGGCGATTCGATGATCAATGACAAGGCTTCGTAGAGATGTCTATGCTTTACGGTGTATGAGATCATGTTAGCTGAACCTTTCTTTATGTTTAATATTGAATACATTTTTATGCGGTGGAGCAGCCATAGATTTTTTTTTTAATTTTATAATTTCAGTATGGTGAAAAGTCTAGTGACGATGGTGAATGACAAGGCATCGTTAGAGATGAATACGCTTAATGGTGTATATCAATTTAAGTGAACTTTTCTTTATGTTTTCAATAAGATAAAATATATTGAAAATACTTTGAACATATGTTTTGTTACGCAATTGGGAACCCCTTCGTAACCTTGAATTTTACTATATTTTTCAAACAATCCAGGGACACTATTTCTTTGGAGTCGGGTCTCACTCTTCGTTTTTCGAATTTTAACTTTAAACCCGGTTTTCATTTTTACGATTTATAGATAAAAAGGGATAAATGAAGAATGAACCCGGGCACAAAAGTCTTAGTGTGGATTGGGGCGACATCGACAGATACATCGACAAAACACATGTCTACCGACGATGTAGCTTTGATAAACATAACAAGAGTGTCAGCAATGATACAATCACGAATTTAATCGGAGTTTTATAAATATAAAATATAATGATCCAGAACAACGAAAACTTCGATCTACTATTGAGTCTGAATTAGACACAACATAGAAAAACATTCCGCTAGAAAGTGCTGAATGTAGGTTGGCTGTAACACTTATGTAAATAAAAATAATATTTCTAAATAATATTTATATAAATAATTTTTCAAAATAGTTAGAGTTTTAAAATATGAGTTTCAACCGTTCGGGAAATTATTTTAGAAACATGCGACACATTTTAAGAACTTAATTCTATTTATGTTGCAAAGCCGAACTACAAATACATGCCTTATATGATATTTGTTCGGATTTTGCTCGAATATGCTAGTCCGATTTGATGCTCATACCATTAAGCGCATATACAAAGAATTGAAGCGGTACAATTTAGATTTTTGCGCTTTGCTCTGCACGGATTTCCATGGGTGGACATTTACAACTTGCTTCCTTATCTCATTGCCAGAACGAGCCTATTACAAGAATGCCGCGCGAGACTAATAATATTTCGAATTTTTTAACTACCACATTAGCAAAATCGCAATTAAGAAGTTATTATTGGCTACCATTTGACCAATAAACTTAATTTTTTTTTTATTATCTATTTGACTTAAATACTCTATCGAGTATTTATAATTTTAAACATTTTTTCTCTCCCCATTTGCGTTTTATATAATTTTATTTATTTTTAACAATTTATTTTTACTTTCTCCTTCCTTTTTTAATTTTTTTCCATCACTATTTTCAAATCTGCTTGCTTTAAGCAGACCAACGGACGGTCTCCCCTCAGCCGTTTTATTTCCCTAATAAAAGCTAAGAAAGCTAGCTAGCTGTCCACCTAAGAGCGGCTTCCTATTCTACAATTATAAAAACATCACAGTGTAGTTCTTCTCGGGGTGTGCGAGTGATAGACGAGGACGTTTATGGTAATCAGCGTGATTAATTATATCAATTTATTCGAAAGTTAGATGTTTTGTGACTGGACTTCGGTATTCTCGACTCTGATGATCCAAATTTGGCCTTTTCCATTTTTATTAATAAACTTACCGTTAAATTGAATAATAATAAATTGATCACAAAACTCCCAAGGCACGATCTCAAAATTAAACCATGAATTATAAATTTATTGCTGAATTTGCTTAATTATAAAAACAGTTTAGCCAAAAAATTGAGAAAGAATCAAAATAATGCGGCGCTAAGCACAAAACTTCAAAGCGTCAAAGGACATGACATATTGTCTTCAAAAGACAATAACGCAATTCCACGAATTGATTGGTGATTGATAATATAATTGGAACTGATCCGTCTATAATTGTCAATATTTTTAATGAATTTTTTATCAACTACCTTACGACATTTTGGCAGCGAATGAAGAAAGCGTTTACATTGATGATACTGTTAGAAACACTTCAATTCACTCAAATTTTAACAGCAAGTTTACCTTCCCTCCCCCCTCCCTGTTTGTGAAAATCAATTATTCACAATCGTGAGTATTCTAAAAAATAGTGCTTCTTGACGAAGTATCCCATACAATAATTAAACAAATAATTGTGAGCAGTGTTCAATTTCTGACTTTTATTTTTAATAATTGTTTAGCAAAAGGAGAGTTTTCTAGAAAAACTTAAAATTGGTGTCGTAAAACCACTATTTAAAAAAGGTACCGGTGTGAAGTTTCTAACGTTAATTAAAAGTGTAGCATACGCAACAAATATTCTGCAGCGTATGCAACTTATCTATGCAGTGTATGCAACTTATTTAACATGTAAATAATTTATAAGAAAAACCACAAAAACTAACATTAAATTACTAATTTCGAATTAAAAACAAACGAAAAATATATGTACAAATATGTATTAAAGTTTTCAAAGTTTTATCATACACTAATATTTACCAATTGAGGTTAAACACCTAATTAATACTCCATCGTAGAGTTTTCGCAATATAGCCACTAGTATTTTCAAATAGTAGACATTCGAGCCTGTTTAAATTTGTATAGCCCGTACATATAAAAATGGTTGGGCTCCTCTGACAAAATTTCGTATTTTGATAAAAAAAATTATATGGAAGCTGTACCTACACTCCCAATTAACAATCCATCCTAGAGTTTACGCAATATAGCCACTACTATTAACGAATAGTAGATATTCGAGCCTATTCAAATTTGTATAGCCCGTAGCTATACAAAAATAAAATGGGCTCGAATGTCTACTATTCGATAATAGTAGTGGCTATATTGCGAAATTTCTAGGATAGAGTGTTACTTGGGAGTGTAGGTACAGCTTCCATATAATTTTTTTATCAAAATATGAAATTTTTTCAGAGGAGCCCAACCCTTTTTATATGTACGGGCTATACAAATTTGAATAGGGTCGAATGTCTACTATTTGAAAATACTAGTGGCTATATTGCGAAAACTCTACGATGGAGTGTTAATTAGGTGTTTAACCTCAATTGGTAAATACTAGTGTATGATAAAACTTTGAAAACTTTAATACATATTTGTACATATATTTTTCGTTTGTTTTTAATTCGAAATTAGTAATTTAATGTTAGTTTTTGTGGTTTTTCTTATAAATTATTTACATGTTAAATAAGTTGCATACACTGCATAGATAAGTTGCATACGCTGCAGAATATTTGTTGCGTATGCTACACTTTTAATTAACGTTAGAAACTTCACACCGGTAAAAAGGTTCCCACTTAGATACAAATAATTATCGTCCTATTACTTTATTACGTACGTTTTCAAAAATTTTTGAGAAAATAATTAAGAATAAGGTAAAAGAATAAGAAAAGATTGTAGGGATATCTTGAAAAAAGTAGGCTCCCTGAATTAAAAAAGGCTGACATTAGAAAGGTGGACTTAAAAAGGGTTTTTTAAACCCTTGAAAAAATGGGTTCTTTTTTAAGTCATAATTTTATCAAATTTTCTGACTTAACAAAGGTATTTTCAAAAACAAATTTAATTTCAAAATGACACAAAATGACATTTTCAAAATGACTTAAAAAAAGGCATATTTTGTTTCACATTATAAACATAAAATTTACATTTGATTTAATACACCTAGAAATGCATGCATTTCATTAATGAAAATATGAAAAATAAATAGGTGAGCTTCTTATGCCATTTATAAACACACTTCTTAAAACATTTTCAAAATGACTTATGATATGCATTAATAAAATCAGCTTTTTTTATTTCATTTTCATTACAGATTTTAAGTCAATTTTAAAATGAAATAAAAACACTGGTCTTAAGTCACAAAAAACACCATTTTTAAGTCCGCCTTTTTTAATTCGGGATACCAAAAAATTAATTTTCTTGATAGACATGGTTTTATAAAGAACTCCTCTACTGAAAAAGCATTGGTCTCATTCTTGTCGCCTCTGCATCAATGTTTGAATGATAATATGAAAGCTTCTGCGTTTTTCTTTAACATTTCCGAAGCATTCGATACAAAATATTATCATCAAAATTATATAATATCGGTGTTTCTTTTCTTGTACCTTCAAAATCATAAACAAAGTGTATGTATTGATAATATCTTCAGCGATAAGAAAACTGTCAATATCGGCGTCCCACAAGGATCAGTTTTTGCGTGGTTCTATTGTCGCGTTTGTTAATCATGCTATTAATCAAGACTTTGCTTTGCTAAAAATATGGTTTTACGTGCATGATATGATACTGAGCTGCAAGTCAAAACTAATGAACTTTTACATAGGTGGTACAATCCATGATCCCTCTTCAAATCTCATTTATCATTCATTATCTTATACTCGGAATATTTGTGATTTCCATTGCGTTCTAATCGAAACCTTGAACTTATTTAAATATCTGGAATGACACCTAGACTCGCAATTAAATTTTAAAGTGCATGTGTAAAATTTAAAGAGTAAATTTTAAAGTTTTAAAAATTTAAAGACATTACGGTCATTTTACTATTTGAGAAATATTTGTAGTCCTGAATTTATGACGTACCTATATACTACGCGCTAGTTGATTCTCACCGTCAGTACAGAATTGCATGTTGGGGTGGTATTAACTAATCAAATATTAAACCATTGATTTCAGTTCAGAAAGCCGTTTTGCGAATCATTAACTTCCTGCCAAAAACTGCGCCATCATTTCCGGTGTTTGTTAAATTAAAAATTTTACCCCTTCGGTACCTTTATGTTTTCAAATTGTTAAAAGTTTTCTCGGCAAACGTAGAGTTAATATATAGCGTGACATACAATCTGCGCAATACAAATAGATTGAGAATTCCCTTTCCAAATAAGGAACATTTTAAAAGTTTCTACACATACACAGCCCCGTAATTTTATAGTCATATTTACCATTTACAATTTTTGCAACAAATAATATTCATGAATTTTGTAGATTATTAAAAGATTGGTTACTTACAATTAACAACATTGAAGCTTTTTTTGTGAAACATTTTCCTTTTTTTTAGCCATAATTATTTTTTTTTCTATACGTTCGAATAAATAATAGTCTGAATATTGCAAATTTTTTATGATTTATTGAAGAATGGAGTTCTTTTTAATTATAAAATTAGTCTAATTATAAATTGTTATACTTTAGTTTGTCGATATTATACACAGTTATATTCATGTTTTAAATTTTCTATAAGTTGGTCATTTTTATTTTTATAAATAGTACAGAATTCTAGTTTTAATCAAATGTTTATTTGTATTTAGAATCGTAGCTCCAATACATTTATTGTAAATTAGGAGTTTACTATACTAAATTTATCTCGAAAATTATTAAGTTATAAAGCAATAATGTAAAATAAATAAGAGAAATAAAACTAGGTAAAAGCAAAAATGGACAATTGAACTTAAAAAAATCCATCAACCAAGATTCTACCTCAATTATTCATTTACCACTTCGTTGGCGACGCAGCCTTTCCTCCAAAAAAAATTTAATCCATACCCTGGGAAATGATTATCGGTAGACAAAGAAAATTTTAATAAAAAGCTGCCCCCGAAAATGCGCAAAAAATTATATTGGCAACGGTATTATGCATAATTCCTTGATGTTACAGAAAAGTTGTGTATGTGTATTGTATAACCGATTTAAATTAACCCACGCATTTTTGGATGAACATTTTCCTCTGTTTCGCTACTCTTATGTTCAATTCATGTTCTCTTAATGTGTTGTAAACTAAATTCGAAGCACTTATTTCAAGATCAGTTAATGCTATCGCAGGTAAGATGTCATTTTTAATTTTAAGGACCAACGATGAGAACGTTGTTGAACTAACTGGTTTGCTTAGAACCTTATCTTTGTTTTTTTTTATTATTTGTTTTCTGTTTTAGTCTATGCTATCTGTTTTGGGGCCGAAGCACTGCCTGCTCTTTCGGTGTTTATCCGTCTTACTTTACGCATCATCTGCCAAATCGAAGACGTACGGCTATAGGTCCGATTTTTATCACCATTTGCACATTGCATAGCTGCCGTGCTAGCCTATACTGGCATAGAAGATGGGTCGGCCCATGAGTTTTTGCATTCCGACAAAGGGTCATAGATGTGTTCCATTTCATCACAGATCGTAATCTGCAGATGAAAATTCCCTTTGCATCCTGCCTCTATCGGGATTTGAACTCGCTATCTCTCGATCCAAACGCCAAAGCTTTAACCACCGTGCCGTCGGTCTTATCTATGTTGTTCACCGCTTCCGTGGCAACTCAAAAACATTTTAAAATTATTGTGTATATCATTTGGTGGGGTATGGAGCGCAATATGTTATCGAGCCCGTTTACTGAAACATTCTCCGGTTCAGATATTAAATCAGTTGAAGTATCTTCAATATAAGAATAGTCGTTACTCGTGCTTTCCCATAACAATCTTGGTGTTTCAAAATTACTTTCAGTTTAAAAAATGGATGAAAATGAATAATTTTCATACTTAACATTTAAGGATCTATAGTAGCTACATACTCCCTTTGATCATTCACGGAACACAGAAAGTTCATCAAATAAAAGTATTTCCATGTTTTATTGTGCATATCTTCATCATCAGCACTTCCAAAAGGCGTAAGCCGGCGATCTATTCTGTATGTGAGTATACGAGATACGTAAACTTTTCCATTTATTTTTGCTTATTTTATCTATTATTACCTATTTTTTTACCTATTTTTAACTACCTACTAGAGTAGGTGTCATTAATAGATTCTATATAATCCGCTCCTACGTGCGGCACGCAGTGCGACATGTTTGCTGATCCCGGCTCCTACCTCCCCCGAAGTTCAAATCTAAATCCCTTCGGGGGGCTAAGCGGGGGGGGGGGGCGCGACATCCCGCGTAACCGTGAGAGTTATCGACACCGTTAGCCTCTACAACTATTGCATTTCCAAATGTCGGGATTTTGAAAGTCGGGATTTTGATTTCGGGATTTTCAAATTCGGGCAAACGACCCCAACCCCTTATATTGGTGTAATGCAAAAAATCGCCAGCGACGCTGGTTGTGTTAGCATGCTCTGATTTATGTTTATTTTAATTTGACAGGCATTGTATCTTGTCGCTGTAATTCTTGTTCTGTTTATACCTAAAGAGTTCAATGTTTCATTAGGTCGAAACCAAACTTCCAACGTCTTGGTAATCTCAACCCTGGTACCTTGTTATTTAGACCTTTCTTTTTTTTGATTCATGCCAACACATTTTTGCGGCTCTTTTCAAGTCAGATTTAAGTAATATAATTTCATACACCATTAAGCGAAGACATCTCTATACGATGCTTTGTCATTGACTATCGAATCTTCGCTACATTTTTAACTACAGCGAATTTTTAAAATTAAAAAATTTGTTGTTTTCTAAAAACATATTGACCGGCTAAGGTACCTGATTATGGCGAATGAGCTTGCTATTTTGGAGTTACATATATTTGTTTTAACAATTGTTTTGAAGTGTGGTTTTACACTTTTAGGGCTGTTGTAAATTTTTTTGTCGTTTTTGGTTGCCGGAACCTTCGCTTTAGTTCGCAACACCAGGTAAGGAAACGTCGAAAAAGTAAATATATTGTAATTTGTTTTGTTCGGAAGCAAGCCTTTAACTAACACTAGAATCATTAGATTTAGGAATAACTGTAGAAAAGCTGTTGGATTAAAGATTCATCGTAATCCCGTATTGGGTATATGTAGTAGAAGTTTACAGTTTTTGAGCTACCAAAGTTACACGAAAACATTGCGTAGCTTATATACGAAGTGTATCAAATCAGCGCACTAAATACGAGTATTTATCGCTCGATCATATACTTTACTGAGATATAACACCTACTCGTTAATTAGCACAATTGACATGTGTACTATATGACGTCAAAGGTTTTAATACATGACTTCCATATATAAAAGATTAACAACAAATTGCGAAATATGTACATAGATTACCGTACTTGTTGACGTTGTTACAGACTGACTCATCATCGTTCGACATTATTTTCTTTCTAGAATCAAAATAACATCAGTAATACAATGATTGGCCAATTATCCACTTAATTTGTAATGTGTACGATTTTTTTACGCTTCAATCTATGACAATTACTTAATTATGGGCTGATCTAGTGTATACGACTTCACATAGTTACCTATTGTATGATGATCTTGATTAACATTTCAAATTGTTATAGAAATTCCAATTGAAGCTTTGCCACTAAATTAAAATTTATAGAATTTGATACTCTAATTTAAAACGAACGAAATCGGGCGGCCAATTGTGGAAAATTTTTTCAAAAGATTTACTGTAAATAACAAAATTTCTAGATCTTGTATATTAGATCATTAATTTATGGATTAATTCGTCGTCGTTGTTGTTGTTGTTTCCCTCGTGTGAATTAACTTTTATCGATCTAAAAATCTTGAGACGCAAAAAAGCTGTTTTGTTTAAAAAGAAAGTAAATCAAGGTGGAATCTTTAGTATTTTGTGACTATTGTCATTAAGTGTTAAGATTTTGATGATATATTCGTGTGCTTCATTGCAAGATTTGTTTATTTTGGTAAAAAATACAATCGGTTTATTGTAGTTTTAGAAAGTTTTTTTTTTGTTACTTAAGATGAATCACATGACTTGATGTCAAAATAATTATTTGTAAGCCATTTTGAGATTAAGTTTTTGCACGTCATCATAAGTTTCGTACGTAGTTTCAGTCATGCTGTATCTTTCTCTTAAACTAGTTACTGGTGGGAGTTAAATTACATATATAAATGCATTCGAGATTAGATGAGATGAAATTGAAACAAAACAATTTAAGAATTAGTTTATAGAAATGCAATCAGATAACCTTGTGGGGACGATGGAATATAAAATAATTAAGTTGTATATTTATAGGAAATGAACGGGGTCTGGGGAAACGACAATGAAATAATAATATTTTCTATTGAAAATTGTTTATTGTTTGTGCGGACATTATTGTTGTGATATTCTGTTGCCATACTGTGACGTAAAATTTGTCATGGCTGAATAATAACGCTCGTTCATGTACCAGTTACATACTTTATTGCATAGAACCTTCTTACACCAAGAAATTTATTAAGACCTAAATAATGGTGTATCGCTAATTAGTAAGTTTATTAGATATTTACCTCACATGAGTTGTTTAAAAAAGTGTAATTTCCCAACTTGTAAATATTATACCGGCCTTGGCAGCGTTTTCTCAGAAACATCGTGCAATTATATGTAAATATACCGTTGAAAGGTAAGCGCGTGTTTCTATTCAAATAAATTAAAAGTAAGACGTTGATTAAGATATTCATTTTGAACACTTATAACAATTCATATCAATACTGTATAATCTGAAAACATGACTTATAATCAGTCTGTTGTAAATCCCCTATTTAATTATCGTCAGAATTGCAGACCACGTAAATATCACGTTTGAATCATTTAACGCATTTTATCATTTTATTTGTCGTAGCTCCATGCATAAATCACAAAATTTTTGTTTATTGTTCTTTGCTAAGGTTTCTTATAAGTGATACATGTCTAGAAAGTTTTTTTCGGTATAACACGCCTCTAGAAAATATCTATCACCCATAGAAAATATCTATTCCATTTCTTGCTTAGCGGCTAGAATCCTACCATTGCCATCTGCGCTGAGCCTCACTTAAACATATTTTCTTCGATTTGTTTGATTTTTCTTTAAAATGTACAAACTGAACTGGAAGCCATATAAAAGAATGAATCAGCCCTCCATCCAACATTTCAACTATTTTGATTACTAATTGCATCTGTTCTAATTATTTGATTCACTCCGTAAGTGGCGCGCTTTATCACGAATGAGATTATAGCTCAAGATGAGTGTTATCATAAATCAGTAGTGGATTAATGTTTTAATATTAATTGTGAAGTAAGCATCTGTTCTCATGTGAATCACTAGCAAGTACCAAGACATGGAAGGAGGACCATAAAATAAGTATGCTTAATGTTAGTAGGACAGTCGTCCATTCAAATAGACTCCGCGTTTTTAGTAATCTCGAGAAAATCAAATGCGCTTCAGACGATGGGAACTAGGATCATCTCTAGTCAGCAGCTGATCGTCACAAGTTTTGGATCGTCACGAGCTAGAAAATATAACAAGGATTGATTACATTTTGATCAGCGACCAGGTTTTCATTTCGCTTCTGTGCGCAAAGCAAATATCTTGCTGCCCGAGGCAACAAAAAAGTTGTCGACAACCGTAAAATTGCGGTACAACCATTAAAAAGATACTCATAGTAATAATCTGGTAATAATCAGAATCGAAACTACAACTTAACAATTAAAATGCTGTAAAATAATATTGTAGTTTCTATTTCACCGGCAAGTGATTCTTTTTTATAGTAAACGAATCAGAAAGGATTTCGGCCTTAAAAGCATTACAGAGACGTTATATACTCAGTGTTAAATTTGCAATGTCAAAACCAGAATCAATTCATCACTAACTAATAAGTACGGCAAGCGTTAGTACTATCATTAATAGGCTTTTTGAGTTAGATAGTCGGATACTTCATCCGGAACTCATTTCAAAAGCTAAAAGGTCTCAACACTCATTGATAACATCCGCCTTCGATGACACCCACATTTATCGATTAAAAAAATAGTAACGCAAGGCCAAATCCCACAAAATTGTTCGAAAATTAAATTAAAACCCGAAGCTCATATACAAATCGAGTTTACAGATCAGCAAGTTAAAAAACTCCATTCGAAATTCATGTTACTACCAGCGACGAATTATGTAAGCATTACGAGTATACAACTTACGAGTTTCGACTCAAACTAATTTTGACGAATTGTCAATGAAAACAAGAAAAAACTAGATAGTACGACTTTTGTCTCAAATTTATAAATGTGTACGACTAATGCCTCAACCAGCGAACACTTAATAGCTTAAGTTGCACGCTGTTTATACCATTTCGGATAATGCTACAATCACCAAAACTGTATAGGCTTCTCGTCACAAATAAACAACTGGCCTCTAAAATTTTGGTGCTCGTACCGCTACCCTAAGTGGTCCAAATGGAGCACAATGGTTTAGGCTTAAAACAACAACAAAAAGTCAAAATTCGACAACTCTAAATGCTTTAAATAAAAAGGACTTTTGATGTCATTTGTCGTAACTCGTAACTCATAATGCTTACATAATTCGCCTCCAACTTTTACTCCGTCCTTCAACTCTTATAGTTTAAGGGAATTAATTATTTCTATCACACAAATAATTTAATTAAACATTTACGATTTACCACTTAACAAGAATCTATTTATGTACCTACTCGTAGGTTTAACCGCTCTTGTGACAGATTAAAAATCGCATGGATTCCAATATTTTTTTATGATCTAGTACATTTTTAAATAAAAGAAATATTTTATTTGTACTTGGTCTGACATCTATCAAAAATACTTTAACTAAATCTGTTATACTTAAATTCTGTACGAATTTCAATTTCCCTAAATGTTGATTTAATATTTATTTTTTATTGATTTTATGATTTTTAAACTGTATAGTAAAACCGTAATAATCGTTTTCTTACAAACAACGGCCTTTAAAAATGGCGATTTGGATTGGGAATGTTCAAGCAATTTCCATCCAATGTTGAGTGCTGTATGCATAACAGCCTAACAGGTCTAAAGATAGTTTGTAGAATTTTTTTGTTTCTCAACAAAAACGAGATAAAATTGTTGATACCCAACATTTTTGATCCCAATAAAATTTTTTGATCAAAATTTTGATCCCAACATTTTTTTAATTTTATTTTTTTTATTTATAATTTATATTACTGATTTACATACAAATCATTTAGTAATTTATCTTTCTTAAATAAATATTCACATTTGACGGCCAGTAACCCAATGGTTCTTTCGTCTTCTTGGTATACAACAATAATTCTAGTACTGTAAGTAGTAATAGTTCTAGTACAGATCTAACCACTCTAATTCATTTGTTGTAATAGCACAGTAGGTAAGCTATGTGACTTCCAGCACAAAAATGCGTGTATTTTCTTATGAAGGTATCAAAACCCAAAAATCCGCCATCTTGGTTTTTCTTACATATCTCATTCAGGTTCCTTTATGCATGTTAATAATAATTTTTCAATAGTCCATCAAAATGCGCGTAGCTTAACGTAAAAATAATTATTCTTTGTTTGCTCACTTTAGTGCATACAATTCATTGCCAGATATATTATTTTTTTCTGAAATTTGGATGAACAGTGACGAAGTGTCTTCTTACCAACTCAATGGTTATTCTTTGATCGATGGCTGTAACAACAAGTACTCAGCTGGTGGTGTAGTTGGCTATGTTAAAGCGGCTCTCAATTTTATGTGACTAAAAATCTATGTACCGCTGATATTGTGCAATTAAATTTAAGTCTTCGAAGTGACGTGTTTTGCATATTATGCGTTTGTCGGTTTAATTTTTGTTCAATTGATGAATTAAAATATAGACATCTTAAAATTCTCTGTTAATAACCAGGTAAAAAATTATCTAACAATGATGTCTAACTTCGGTTTAAAAAGTCTAATTAATACTCCTACTCGTGTACCTTCCTCATCTCATCATATATTGATCATATTTTTGTTCATATGAAACCTCATTCAAATTATGAGTTCCTATAGGGGAATCATTTGATTACAAGCTTTCTGATCATCATTTGATGTCACTTCAAATTAAGCATGTGCCAAAATATGTCAAGCAGACAGCTGAAGGACGTCCGATTACAAAAAAAGATTTTCCGAAGTTAAATTCTCTTTTAATGCTTGATCAATGGGCTTTGTTTCAGGAGACTGATCCAAATACTTTAATGAATAAATTTACTGCGATATGCTTACTTCAAAAATAAAGCAATCTTCATTCGAATTTTAACCAGCCCCCAGTTTTAAGAAAATTAAACCCTGGATGAGTATTGATTTAATGAAATTAATTAAACTTAAACATAAATTACGGAAACTTTTACTGGAGCAACCGAATAATGCTAATCTAAGCAAAAGAGTTAAATCACTTCAGCATAAAATTAATAGTAAAATTATTGTTGGTAAGCAAAAAATCTAATTCTGATATTGTATCTATTTTAGATGGAGAAGGTAAATTCGTATCGGATCCATTATGCATCTCAGAAATATTTAATTCGTATTTTATTAATGCACATCATATACTGAAACGGTCCATTTTGCGCAGTAGCCATGTTTCGGATAGAGACACAGAGATGTTACGACGCAAGATAGAATCAAATTCTCTTTTCTTTTCGGAATCACGCCGCAGGAAATTCTTCTATACATTAATAATTTAGATAATTCAAACTCTTCTGGATGTGACAATATCAGCAACTATTTAATAAGACAAATTTCGCATTCCATTGTTTATATATTAGCTTATATCTTTAATCTTAGTTTGGAACAAGAAATTTTTCCAGATTGCCTTAAAATTGCAACTGTTATTCCCATATCCAAAAAGGGTCATAAAAATGATCCATCTAATTATAGACCGATATCGTTGCTCTCAATATTTTCGAAGCTTTTCGAAAAATGCGTGAAAGATTGTTTCTATTTTTGAAAGATGTTTCCTTTTTCTCTGATCAGCAATATGGGCTTAGGCATGGGAAAAGTAGGAACTTGCGCTGAACGATTTTGTTGACCATATTGTACAATTTTTAGATTTAGGTGAAAATGGTGCGACTAACTTTATTGATCTCACTAAAGCTTTTAATACGATTGACCACACAATACTATTATATCATTTTTTCAACCAAGAAAACAAAAAAATCGGCTCAATTTTAGTCCAACCCACACAAATGTGTGAGTAAAAACCATAGTATGTAATGGCGTTGTTGATAAAAAATTTCGCTTGATTTGTAGTAAAACCAACACAATTGTCGGTATAGATATAGTGTTTTTTTTCGGATGAAAATAAGTTAAAAAGAAATTCACAAATGTGTAAGTTGGTTCAAAAAACATACAAAACTAAATTTTTGACATGGTACTTTTGCCGTACCCGCACAATTATGAGGCGTCGTCTATAATTGGTTTGAATCTTATCTTAAGAATTGGTCACAGCTGGTAAAAGTTGGCAACAAATATAGTAGTGCTGGAGTCATTTGGTGTGGGGTTCTGCAGGGGTCAGTCTTAGGTCCCATATTATTTATTATTTTCATTAACTCAATTTTTCAATTAAAATTGAAAGGTAGTATTTTTGGTTTTGCAGACGACATCGCAATTACTTATACGGGCCTAACTAATGAGGTCATTGCTAATCAAATAAACTATCATTTGCTGATCTCACGCAGGTGGTTGAATGTTCATTTTAATGATTCTAAGTAATAAGTCTTAAGTAATGTTCTTCAAATTAAATGGTTCTATAACTATAGATTCTAACATTATTTATCATTCCAATATTTATCAGAATTATGAATTTAATAACGTTGCAGCAGTGATCGCCAGCTGTTCAGACAAATGCTAACTTCTTGATGTAGTTGACAATTTCAAATATCTGGGTGTAGTCTTGGACTGCAGACTAAATTTCAAATCTCATATTGAAGTGATGCAACATCATATTTATGCTTGTAACAGAAAACTTTATTTGTTAAGACTTTTATGTCCAATAAAAGTTTTCTTACAGCTTGATTATGGGTTAGTTCAGTCAAAGCTATTTAAGCTCGATACAACCTTTGATTGTTTCGTAGAACCAGAACCATCTATGATTTTGAAGAGCCGTAATATTAAAAAGAGAGCTTTCAGTAGAGGGGAAGCTTTTATTGAATTACTATAAGAAACCGTGGTAAATGGAAAATTTTTGAACATGAATTTATGAATAAAAAATTAAACAAATCATCTAAATTTTAATTTTATATTTTTAATAAACTATTCAAAGAACACATATTTGAAAATCAGCCATCATAATGTAGTATTTATTTGTTAAATTTAAACTAAAGCGGAGCATAAATTTATTAATTTTCTATAAAAATGAGCTTTCCGTTTAGTTGTGTAGGTTTATAAAGTAAGATAATAAAGGGTGGTGCCGCGGATTCCTCTTATATCCAATTTAAAATTTAGTTTTATAAAAATTTAACTTATTTGGTAAATTCTGGTCACATGCACATCATTTTGAGATGAACGATGCACTTAATAGCAATCTAAACATTCCCCATTTATAACAAAATTAAACAGAAAACGTGATCTGAAACGAAATTTTATGAATCACCATGTAGAAACAATAATATTATTCATATACATAATTAAATTTTTACATCAAAATCTATTTACGAAAATTATTTTTGCAACGACGTCATGATTTTCATAATTAAATATTATAACAAAACAGAACAAAACGTAAAAAATTTAAATTTTATCCGATTGCAAAACCGAGCTTTCTGTAATTTGAAAATCCGTTTACAGATGTCTCTGTAATAAATTTACTTGAAATTACAGAAAAGCGTAAAATAATTAAATAACTATTTACGAAAATAAACCATTATTATTGTAAGTTAAACGCGAAATCTTTAATATAATAATTTAACTTAATTAATTAAACTCAAAACAATTATAATTTTTATTTATAATACGGTTGGCATAAATAAAGCTTTTCATCGCAAAATATGTACCATCGTAGTTGCTGCGCGCTGTAAAACAATAATAGAAAAATGTCACATTTTTTCCAAATTTTTTCTTTTCTTATTTCAATTCGCTCGTATTCGGTTATTTTCAGTTCCAGGAGATTTCAATAATCTATTGAATCAGGCAGTATACATAATAAATTGTTAAATTTTAGTTAACAAACGTTAAGGTTTTAATATTTAGCTTTAATTTATACTTAGCGACATCTTTTGATTGGTTTATTAATTGCGAAAAGCTCTATAATATAATGTTTTTATTTTATGAAGCTCCGGTTTGTTTATACTACAGGATGAAACAATATAGCCTGCGAATTTGTTGCGATGAAATTTTTAACAAATAACGAAAAGACAGTTTTCGAAGTTTGTTCATCAACAATGTTTTAATAGAATCCAGAACACAAAAACCCCCATATTACATAGCTACTCAAAAATCATCAGCTACTCAAAAAAAACAATTTTGTGGTAGAGTAATTTAAATATATTTGCGTTAATTTGACATAATATGACCCAATTTTAAAATATGCTTTTCCTGAATATTGAACTAACCATTCAAATTAAAAATTGAAACGAAGCATTAATGTTTTAATATACAAAAAAGCTTCTAAAAAAATATTAAAATACACTGATTGGTATGAAAAAGAACAAAAAGCTTACCCTCTATGGAAAGCTCATGAGAAAAAATGGCGGAATCTTACGGCTCTTATATTTAGGTGGCTCTGGTAGAACACGTCAATTCGAATCTTATTTAAGCTAGAAACAAAACAAGAGCGACGACGGCGAGCGTCGACGAATAAATAAAAAATATCGCCGTGATATCGCTGTAGCTAACAGAACAAAAGCGTCAGCGTATGGCGATAAAAAAACAACCAAACGGCATAACCTTCTGTGTGTTTGACACATGACGTTGTGGCATTAGGCTACTAAATTGAAAAAAAAAATGGTTAATAATATGACGGTTAATTGATGCCAACTTATACATATATAAAAAACAGTTGGCAACATTATTTCGTCGGCAACAAAAATAGAAATAGACTCTAAATTTCTTTCAACGAAAAAATCGTCGTCGCCTGCGTTGATGGTTGTGTTTATTTTGCATGATTTCGGTGTTTTCTAATATGACAGGCGATTTCGCTCGCCGCCTTCGCTCTTGTTCTGTTTTGAGCTTTAAGCGTAAGACATTAACGTCTGCTCTACCATTGTTTCGATTGATAAAAGTTCTTCCATTGAGATATTTGTTTATTCTTAAAGTTCTCAAAATGTTTTTTAAGGAGCGAAAATTTAAATTTTAAAACTACCAAATATAACTTGAGAAGTTTTAATCGGTGCATTTATTCTACACCGAGAAAGGAACATTTTAGAAAATTCTTGAAAATAACATTAAATCACTGTTCGTAGTTTTGTCCTAATTTTCAATTTAAATTTAATTTTATTGAACATTTTATTCATGCTCCTTTAGTCATATTTTGTAAGTTTTCTACATACCTATGTACGCTCGCTATCGTCTATATATATAAAAATGAATTCCTGTTTGTTTGTTTGTTTGTTCCGAATGGACGTCTCAGCCACTCAACCGATTGCCATGAAATTTTTACCAAGTACAAGTTGCATATCCAGAACCAAGCTTACGATATTTTGGAAGGGGCTGAACATCGGGGTCTAGGGGCTGCGGTACAAATTTTTTCGAAAATTTTAATTTTCTTTAAATTTTTACACGAAAATGAGTTTATGGGGCTGGTGAAATGAAATTACTGACATGTTCGAATCCGAGGGGCTCAGAGCTGGATCAAAAATTAATTTTTACATGTATAGATACAAATATTTGATTATTCCAAAATGACTTCTCAGCCGCTCAACCGATCGCCATGAAATTTTTACCATGTACAAGTTGCATATCCAGAACTAACCTTACGATATTTGGAAGGGGCTGGACCCCGGAATCTAGGGGCCATGGCACAAATTTTTTCAAAAATTTAAATTTTTTTACGAGAATGTGTTTTGAAAAAGGGTTATAATAGACATGTTCGAATTCGGAGGGTCCGCCCCTGGATCAAAAATTCATTTTTACTTGTAAAGATACAATTATTTGATTGTTCTAAAATAACGCCTTAGCCGCTTTGCCGATCGCCATGAAATTTGTACCATGTATATGTTGCATGTTCAGAACAAAGCCTACGATACTTTTGAAGGGGCTGGACCCCGGGGTCTAAGAGCTATGGTACAAATTTTTTATCAAATTTCAATTTTTTAAGATTTTTTGACGGGAATGACTAAGGAAAGGGGTTATATGAAATTAGTAACATGTCCCAATCCGGAAGTCTGCCCTGGATCAAGAATTCATTTTTACATGTATAGATACAATTATTTAAATGTTCCGAAATAGCACCTTAGCGCAAATTTAGACACCAAAAAGGATATCTAGCGTGCGATTGTTATACACAAATCATACCTCTACTATAATTGATTTAATTACATTACATTAATTACATTACATTAATTACAACATCATGATTGACTTCGTCTAGTTCAGACGTGTTTTTTTTTAATTTTATTTAATTTATATTTTTTCATGGTTATTTTTAAATTTGTGGTAGTGACATTGATAAGTGTGTGACTAGTTGATAAGTGGTATAATATTAATAATATCTAATACGTGACCTTCCAATCAGTGGCAATATGGTTTTATTTAACTCATGTGACTCCTAGTTTTACGCTTGTGCATTTAATTTGAATCGTTTCTGTGGTGCTAGATTTAGTCTGTGTTTATTTATCCTGTGCTTTTTTACATATATGTCATAGAGGCTCACATTCCGATAAGTATTGAACAGTAGCTCTAAATAATTTCTAATAACGGATATATTTTATAATTGTTACACATACATGTTATATATTTGTGATTAGTTTGTGGTAAAATGTGCAGCGGTAAAAATCAGTGCATAATTCAATATTATTTATGAATTGAGTTATATTAATATACGTGTTTTTAACATATAATATACATTTTTGAATTCATTTTTGAAACTTGTGTCGCTTAACATTTGTTTTGCTGCGCACTATTGCGCAACTTATTTACAATGAACTCAGTAATTAAATGTTGTTTCTGTAATACGTCATCCAATCATACATCTGAACGCGTTCCGTTATTACGTGTTGACTCCAATTTTATAAAAAAATTTGACTTTATTTGTATTGATTGTAAAAGCAATAATGTTAACGGACAACTTTTATTGCTAAACGAATCAATGGATGCAATTACTCGCAGTTTTGTTGAATATAAAACAGGGTTTAACGAAAATTGTAATCGAATGTTTAACTTGGAGAAGAAGTTAAATTTGTTGTGCAACAATTTTGACGAAATTTCTTCTTCCTTAGATCGTACCGAAGATTGCATTGCCGCTAACACCAAATCAATCGCGCTTTCCAATTTCGGTACCGAAAAATATTTTGCAAAAATTAGCAAGTTTATCGACAATTTCGACTCGATCATTAATGAAGCGGTCAGTAATAAAATTGATTCAGTTATTTCCAGTATTAAGAACAATCTGACCAATATCCAACACAACAATGAACTTACAGCTGACAACATTAAGAACAATTTGCTCATAAATAAACAGCTGGCATCAAATACTGAATTAATTTTGAGGTTGTCCAACGATTTCAATACTCGTATATCAGCACGTACTACTTCAGATAGCTCGAGTAAAACCATTGATGACTCGCTAATCGTGCGACTTGAGCAGGAATTGAGAACTACCAGTGATGCTTGCTATGATCTAACAAACTCCCTCTTAATTCACAAACCAGCTGCAATTACAGATCGCGCTAATATTCTTAGTCTTCAACAGGAACTTTTTCCTGCCACAGCTATCAACCATTTAAATAGCAGCCTAGCCCGATCATCTCAAGTGGTTCCTGCTAACATTGATACCAACTCCAGCAACTCTCAACACAGCAACTCTCAACACAGCAACTCTCAACACAGCAACTCTCAACGCATCAACTCTCAACACAGCAACTCTCAACACAGCAACTCTCAACACAGCAGCAGCAGCAGCAATGTTAATCCTCCACGCATCCTTAGGGCTGTCCCTAAACCGAAAATCATATTTGTATCCCGGTTGTGTAACAATACAACTAGCGCCGATGTTATATCACACGTTAATTCTATATTAAATTCGCATAACATCCAAGGAGAAAATGTCAAATGTAAAAATATATCCCGCTTCAATGGACAAGTTGCGTCATTTAAATTAACCATTCCTGAAGCTACATTTGACCTATTACTTTCCCCAGAGTCATGGCCCGAAACAACGTATCTCAAAGAATTTGTCGATTTTCGAAATAATAATAATAATAACATGACAGTTCCAAAAAACTTAAACGCTTGTCCCTCTACTACCAGAACGTAAGGGGACTTAGAACTAAATCTCGCGAAGTCTTTTTAGCAATTCAAAGACTTCCATTTGATGTTTTTGCCCTCACTGAGACCAATTTGAACAATGATTTCAACAGTAATGAATTTTTTACCTCGGATTTTAACGTCTTCCGGAAAGATGGTTCTTATTGTCCAGACACGAGTTTAACAGGTAGAGGGGTTCTTATTGCAGTGCACATCAATTTTGATAGTCAAATTGTTATCATTCCCAACACTGATAATATCGAACTAGTGTGTGTCAAAATTAAAAATAATAAAAACAATATTTTTATTTTATGTTGCTATATTCGCCCACTAAGTCAGATTGTAAGCTATCAGCTTCATACTAATGCTGTTGACTTTGTCATTGACCTGATGAATACTCAAGATGACATCTTTGTTGTGGGTGATTTCAATCTCCCCGGGCTTAAGTGGAATTATTCAGACGATAACACTCATTATGTTGCTTCGAATGCACTAACCGCCAAAGAAACTTTATTCACTGACAATATGTTGAACTCTGGACTATTTCAGATTAGTAACGTTAAGAATAGTTTGAACAGGCAGCTCGATTTGGTGTTTTCCTCTGTTATCGACAATAGCGTCGCTTCTGAATCCAATCTAATCCTCTGTGCCATAGATGTTTACCACCCTCCCATTTTGATCACTTTTGGTCTGGAACAAGACAATCCCAATGTCAACTCTATAACTCCATTACGTTTCAATTTTCGTAAGGCCGACTTTGTGAAGCTTAAACAATTATTGGCTAACGTTGACTTTAACATAATTTTAAATGATCATAACGATATAGAAACACAAACAGTCAATTTTTACTCTGCAGTTTTTGAATGTTTTAAACATTCCATTCCGTATACCCGCCAAAAAACTGTATCGCCATCACCTCCGTGGTATAATAAGGAATTACGAACGTTACGTAACCTTAGAAACAAACGTTGGCAAAGATTCATGAAAACCAAATCTGACTCGGATTACTCTAACTATTTAAATAGTTATAATGATTTCAGTAGTTTGTCTGACGAACTTTATGGGAATTATATCAGACTCATGCAATCCAATCTAATCGCTGAGCCTAAGTGTTTCTGGCGCTTTATCAATATGAAGAAAAAGTCTGACGGATACCCTTCCACTTTCAAATATAAGGATCATTCCTCTAATGATCCCAAAGTCATAGCAAATCATTTTGCTAACTTCTTCAGTTTGGCTTTCACAAATAGCGGTTTTGAGCCCGATGAAGGTTACTTTACACATATGAATAACTGTACTCAAACAACCTTAACTTCTATTCAAATCGATTTTGAATCCGTGGTACATAAGATTTCCAAACTTAAAGATGATTTTTCATCCGGTCCTGACGGACTACCATCCATCGTCCTAAAAAACTGTAGTGATATTCTTGCTCAGCCACTGACTACACTTTTCCAAAAGTCGCTTTCACTTGGCATTTTTCCATCTATTTGGAAAAGTTCGTTTATAGTTCCCATTCATAAGAACGGTTGCAAGTCAGACATTTGTAATTACAGACCGATTGCGAAATTATCTAGTATTCCTAAGCTGTTTGAAAGTATTGTGTATGACTCACTGTACTTTCATTGTAAACCGTTGTTTTCCGACAATCAGCATGGCTTTCTCAAAGCACGGTCCACGACAACAAACCTTATTGAATTCACATCACAAACTTTAGATACGTTGGAGGCAGGGAATGAGGTTGATGTCATTTTCACGGATTTTAGCAAGGCGTTCGACAGGATTTCTCATGAAGTCATCTTGTTCAAGCTTAAGGCCCTTGGTTTTCCTCCCCAAATTCTCCGTTGGATCGGCTCTTACCTAAAAGAGCGTATATACCATGTACTGTTCAGGTCATCAGTATCAGCTCGTATCTCAGCAACATCTGGAGTGCCCCAAGGCAGCCATCTGGGTCCAATTTTTTTCATTTTGTCAATTAACGACGTTGAATGTTTGATTAAAAATTCATCCATATCTATATACGCCGATGACATGAAGATTTACAAACTGATTTCAAACACAACGGATAAGAGCCTATTACAATGCGACCTCAACAACTTCTCCACTTGGTGTGCTAAGAACAACCTCGATTTGAACGTGGGTAAATGCAAAACAATCACCTACTCTCGAAAACGTGCACAGTCTATCTCTCGCGACTATTACATTAACAGCGACGCCGTTACCAGAGCCAGTTCTGTTCGAGATTTGGGGGTCATTTGCGACAGCGAATTGAATTTTAGACATCACATCGATCGTATTATCAGCCAAGCCAATTCTGCGCTCGGTTTCATCAAGCGTTGGTCGAAAGAATTCGACGATCCTTATGTTACGAAGGCTCTCTATTCAACATTCGTTCGTCCCCTGCTCGAATATGCTAGCCAGGTGTGGTCGCCTTATCATGAGGTTCACATTAAAAGGATTGAAGCAGTCCAGCGTAGATTTCTTCGCTTTGCTTTACGCGGACTACCATGGGTGGACATGTTTAACCTGCCTCCATATCAAGATCGTCTGCAGCTAATTAATTTACAATCACTTAGTAAGCGCCGAGTTGTTGCGGACGTGGCTTTTATCCATCAAATACTAACTGGGGGTATCGATTCTTCTGCTCTGTTAGGTAAAATCAATCTAAATATAAATTCTCGGGATTTAAGATCAGTACCTATGTTTAGAATCGACCCTCATCGAACTGATTACGGAAAGAATGAGCCCGTCTCTAGAATGTTGTACGAAGCTAATCAGCACTGCCATCTTATCGACTACAATATGACAAAACGTACTTTGAAAAAACGTCTTTATTTTTCTTGACTATAGTTTGATATTTTATTTAACTTATTTGTTTTTTGTTTTTTTGTGTCATTTTATTTTGCTTGACTTTATCTTTTACTATTTAAATTTTTTAAAATCTATCAAATCTGTTTGTACTAAGCAGACTCGACTTCCGTTTTCCTGCCGTCTGCGACGGGTATCATCTTGCTTAACTATTCATTTAGCTATCTATTTATAATCACATTTGACTTTTTTTTTTTTTTTTGCCGCTTTAAAATCCAATTTTTTAATTTCTCTGGTTAAGCATCTCGATATCCTTGTTTATAATTCACTTGAATTATACTCAAAAAAATAATAATAATACAGATGGAGACTCCCCGCGCGCGGTTGGGAGGGGTAATAGGTCGTCGGGATAATTTATTATTATTATTATTATTATTATTATTATTCAAATTAATTTTATTAATTTAAATTTAAGACAATCTTTCATCACTTTAACTGAAGACAAATCTCTGAACACTTATATTATCCATACTAATAATCCATTTTTACTGGTTTGACATGCACTGTTTAGTGATATCCTATTCATCCTTAGTGATATCCTGTTTTGAAATTTATCTTAGTCAGCGAGTTCTAATTTCCACATAACTTCAGAAATAATTAACATTCTATTTGAATCCACTTTTGCAACCGGCGGCTTTTAATGAAAATAGTAGTTTCATACTAAACGCCAATAGTTTATTACTTTATTTAGTTTATTACTTAAATAATCAATGATTGTTTCATAAAATCAGTTCTAGGAAAGGTACTAAAAATTTACTTTGAAAAGTACTAGCGTTTTATATTTGAAAATAGCATCTTCTACTAGAAACATCCTTGGATTCAAATTGTTGTACGTGTAAAATTGCCTTAGTTTGAAAAAACTTCTTTTGTTTTTCGAAATGTCATTTTCAACCACAGTTCGCGGAAAAAAGAATCGAAGTGGACGTAGTTTTAATCGTTTTGAATAAATTAATATTAATTTGTGTTTCGGATGCCGTTGTTCTCGATTAGTTAGCTATATTGCAATAAAATAATTGTTGGTGATTATTTTCCAGGTATTAAATATTATTCCAAGTGAATATACATTCTTTTAGATTTAAGTTTTCAGTTTGTAAACGTGTTAATCTATGATTACTTTTTGATTGCAGATACCATTTGATTTTGCTTAAAAAAAATTCTGTAAAGACATGTTCAAACACAGTTCGCGGTGAAACGTATCGAAAGGAACATTAAAATCGTTTTGATAAATTAATACTAATTTCTGTTTTGAATGCCATCGAAAAAAAGATTAATTGGGCAGGTAACTGCAAAGTCGAAGAAGGTTAGAGCCGCAAGGGTGGCTGAATCAAGCGAACAGTATGAAACACGACTTGCAAACGTTCAAAGCAGTACATCTTCTTCTAGAGCTAATGAAACAACTGAACAGCGCAAAACACGACTTGCAAACGTTCGAAGCAGGATGTCTTCTTCAAGAGCTGATGAAACAACTGAACAGTGTGAAACACGACTTGAAAATGTTCGAAGCAGGATGTCTTCTTCTAGAACTACTGAAACCATTGAACATCGTGAGGCCCGGCTGGAATTCGATCGGTTACGATATGGACGATTAATAGAAACTTTTAGAGGTGATTTAAAGTTAGCAGCATTCAATTACGAGAAAGACTATGATTACAATGTTTCAATTGGGCAAATGAAAAACATTTGTTTGTATTGTCATGCTTTAAAGTTTCACAATGAATCGCCTGGAATGTGTGTGGAAAAGTGAATTTGCCTCCTCTGAATGATCCACCTGAACCTCTTCTAGCTTACGTCTCCGGAACTACTGAGTTATCCAGACATTTTCTACAAAATATTCGAAAATACAACTCATGCTTATATACCTCCCGTGCAACGCCGGATAACTCAGCTAGTTTTATATATTATTTATTTTTCAAATTAACTTTTGTCTTTATTTGTAATAAGGAGTGTGTAATATTTTAATCTATATATCGTATATTATTTTAATTTTAATTATTTTGGTTTTATGTTCCTGTAGCCTGATACTGTAATAACAAAAGAAAAAGGAAAAAAAAATTGTTGTCTTTTTCGTTTTTTGTTATATTAAATAAGGCAGTTGATCTCAAAACTGATTAATAAATTTCAGAGATCTCCTACCTCCATCCTTCTTGTTTTATAAACATTTCCATTTTATTATATTGTATCATTTATTGTATTACATGTTTCATATTGTACCATTTTACAAATGCTTTTCGGGCCAGAGATGGTTGGATGAATAAATAAATAAAAAAATAAAACCCCAAAATTGAATACCATCGGTCCGTACTGGTTTAAGTATTTGCCGATATAATAGCAATTTATTGTAAGGTTAGATTTTCTTCCTTTTAGCCAATACATTTTCCTATATTTGATGTTCAATTCTTCTTTTTTCTTTTTAACATGCTCTTTCCATCTAAGCTTGCAATCGAGACTCATGCCGAGGTATTTGTCTCTATTTGCATTTGGAATGTGCCTTGAATTAAGTTCCACTGGAATCCAATTAACTTTCTGGTTTGTGAAGTTTGCGTGAACCGATTTTGTTTCGTTTAGGCAAACACGTCATTTCTCTTTTGCTACTCACTGCGAGTTGGTTGCTTGTTGAAGTTTCGTCGTTGCTTGTCGATGGCAAATGTTGCTAAGGTAGCACCTTCTGTATTTGGCATGTCTCTAGTGTACATGATATACAATATAGGACCCAGTACACTACCTTGTGGTATGCCTGCTGCTATTTATCAATCAGACTATTCTCCGTTATATTTTACACGGGAATGCCGATCTGCGATGTAAGATGCAATTTAAGTTAATTCAAGTCCTTGGTGCCAAACTTTGTCGAAAGCTTGTGCTACACTAAGAAGATACTGGAACATATTTTCTTTTTCTCAGATGCGTCTTCTATTATGTCCGTTATTCTGTGGAATTGTTCCATCGTAGAGTGATTTTCCCTAAATTCAAATTGGTGTGGTGGAATTAAATTTCGTCCTTCTATCATTGGCTTGAGCCTCTTGAACAGTAATTATTCAAATAATTTTGAAATTACAGGAAGTAGTGAAATCGGCCTGTCCGAATTTTGTCGTTTGCTGGTTTGCCTGGTTTAGGAATCATAATTACTTCGGCAACCTTCCATTGCCGTGGGACATATTTTAGTCTAAAGCCAGTATTGATTATTTGAAACAATTTTCGTCATTCCTTCTCGAGAAAGGCTTTTACGACTTGGCCAGTAATTAGATCATAACCGGGTGCTTTTTCCATATTTAAATTGTACTTGATCTCATCTATTAATTCGTGTAATGTTCCAGATCGTATATTATGGTCATCAATTTTGCTATTTACTGTTATGTTTTCATCTGCGGTTTTCCTGGGTAACGGTTGAAAGGTTTCTTCCAAGTGAGCCGCAAATAAAGTAGCTTTTTGCTTGTCACTTTTGGCCTAGGTTCCTTCCTCATTTTTAATAGGTGGCACATGCATTTTGGTCCTTTTTAATCTCTTTATTGCTTTCCAAAGAGAGTAATTAGTGTTCGCATGTTCGCTTAGACCGCTTAAGTACTTGTTAATAGTTTTGTTCTTAATTTCTTTTATAAGATGTTTCAGTTTATTGCACAGATAATTGACAATTTTTTGAGTTCCTGAGCGCGTGTCCTTTGCCAGGTCTTTCGTGCCTTCCGTTTGTCTCTAACTAATTTCCAAACATCAAGAGAATAATTTTGGTTCCTACGGGAATCGATTTGATTAGTAGGAGAACTTTGCCATGCTGTTTGTTGAATAGTACTGTTAAGTACCTCCAGTTCATCTTTCAATTGTATCGTTGTTTTAATTGGCACTTGGTCTATTTGCTCTTTAATCAGTTCTTGGAATAGGTCCTAATCAGTTTTATTATTTGTTAGCTTAGGCAAGTTATCCTTGTTAATTATCATTGTGCTGAGTTCATGAAAATAGGTGAATTGTCAGAATATATTCTCTCGCTATTTTCGAGGCACATGTAGTCCTCGGTAATTCCTTTCGTTACATAGAAATCAATTAGATCTGGCATTTTATATATATCAGCAGGCCAATATGTTGGTTTACCTCCAGAATGGAGGTCGCAGTTGTTTACCCGACCTGCTTCGAAAAGCTCTTTTTCTTTACGGGTTATAAGTCTTGATCCCCAGTAGTTTTTTTTTCATTAAAGTCACCACCAAAAATAAAATTGGATCCTATAGAGATGTAAAGAGTCTGTTATAATCTTCTTTCTTTATATTATAGCAGGGCAGTAGATACAGGAAATACTGTATTTATTATTAACTTTTACGGTTTTAGCTTGCATACTTTCTTCTTCGATGCCAGGTTCTTCATAGCGTTTGACATTCTTTTTCAATATTACTGATAATCCTCCCCTCGCGTTTGCTTCTGGGTGAACAGCATGATAACATTCATAATCATGCATTTTAATAATTGATGTTTCTGTCAAATAGCTTTCCGATATAAGGCATATGTATGTCTATTTTTTCTAAATTAGCAAAATTTCTAATTCTGGAACATGCTGCGCTAGTCCGTTCGCATTCCAGGTAACAATTTTTAATGTTTTGCTCATTTTAATATAAGAGAGCTGTTGCCCCGTTAGTGGTTTCTTGCTTTTCTAGACGCTTATATAAAGGTTCTAGACCACGTTGCAGCCTAGCATTAATGGCCTCAATGCTTCTACATATCTTTTCGAGAGGGTCATCAGTGTTAGCATTAGATGATTGTTGTACAATTAGCGAGTAGGTTTTCCGCCCTGTACTTATAACTATAGTGACTTTGGCTTCGCTTGGTTTTTGCTTACTTTCTCTCTGGTAGCCTTGGAGCTTTAAAGAATCTGAATCATTTTGTTTCTTAGCCTTTGAAGTGCTTTGGCTACATCACATCCTCTGTAATTCGCAGGATGATGCCCTTTGCAGTTTATGCATTTTACATTGTTGTTTCTACTTTTCCTACACTCTTTTGCGTTGCGTTCTCCAGCACATTTTAAGAATCTAGGCTCCCGATCGCAATATTTTTGCGTGTGGTTTAACCCTTGGAATTTTTGCATTGAGATATTAGCCTCTTGTTTTTTCTTTAGAGGTTCTACTTTAAGCCTCATAAATAGTATTGTTTTGATGTTGATTTTTTTTTTCAAATTTTTCCTTTTTATTAAAAGTAAGCATAAAAAGTTGGAGCCCTCTTTTTTTACTTGATTTTTCTCACCTCTCTCTCGTTTTGGGATATTTACTACATCTTCTATTTGCAGATTTTTTGCCTTTAGGTTCTCCATTGTACCCTCCTTTTTACACGTTAGATGATGGCTTCCGGCCATAACTGGATTAGTATTAGTAGTACAAGTTACATTAGCTTGCGATTGTTCTTCAACTTCAGGCGAGAATTCCGCTCTTCGTTTTTTGGTAGGACTTTTTCCTATATCTGTTCAGTACTCAATCTGTTTCTTTCGCGAGTTCCTTCTCATCAGTATGGAACTCGGTGTTATAACTAGTATATGTATTTGCTTCGTTATACCTGGTTAGAGGGTTTTCATAAATCTCCGTTTCCATTTCTTTGGGCTTCTTTAATTTTTCATTTTCCTTTTTTAGTTTGTGAACTTGGCTTCTTAGTTGGGTTATAAGCGTTTCTAAGTCACTTAGTTTCCGACAGAGTCCAGCGTTTTCATTTTTCTGCTGATTTGCTAAGTTTGTCTTTGGTGATCTTCACAACTTTGAACTTCTTATGAATGGGTATAGCAATGATTGGCTCACCCCAGAATCCATTGAGCCAGCCTCATTAGAGGGTGGATTAGCCAACTGAGTAGTTGGTGTTAGATCGCAGAATTCAGGGGTGGGATCATAAAATACGACTCAAAAATTTAAACGGATTCAAAAATATTTTCTCACATAGTCGATTGAAAGTACATATTAAAATTTGCCATTTTGAAAGTGTACTGATGTATAAATGCGATTTCTATTTAAGAGCAATGACAGATCCGCTACAACATTTTCGAAATTCAATTTCTACCGGTAGATGGCTTGTGTCTATTATTACCGTTAAACTTTCATTTATTTGTGTGTTCAATTGTTTTTTGTTCTTTCCAAAGATCTAAGTCAACTTTGACCATGTTTCGAATTTTTTTTTGTTTGTTCATTGCCGCTATATAAATGGCCATGACAACATAAAAACATGTCGTTGAGCTAGTGTTAGTGACAGGCAACTGCGGTTATAATTTTTTTTTATTTGTTTACGTTTTTTATAGATATAAAATAAAGCACAGGCAAGTAGTACTGTACAATTTTAAAGTATTGTATGCGAACAGGCAAAACGCATACTATGTGAAACAGTGACGACACGATCATATTATTATACGTATTGGTTTGTCCATTAAAATAGTTTGGAACAATTAATTTTAGCGGCCGAATTCAAGATCTAGCCCCAAACTTATATTTACCACAAAATTACGAACGCATCACCTGGTAAACGGGAAATTTAAGCTGCAATTGCAAAATTAAGAACAACATAACACCGGGCTCAGACAATTGTTATGCATGCATTTGTTTTACGTTTTTATATGTTACGGCGTTACGACATACCTCGAATACAAAATAATAATATTCTTGTGTTGTAACCACTGGAAAAATGGTTTCATGGTTTAGAAGGAGAAAACGTGATTGGAATAACTGGTGATTTTTTTGTGGTTAGGATTTTCATGCATTAGTATTTGACAGATCACGCGGGATTTCAGACAAGGTGTCAAAGAGAAAGATGCTCAGTATGCTTTGACATTTCATAATGAATAGACTTACTAACGAGCAACGCTTGCAAATAATTGAATTATATTACAAAAATCAGTGTTCGGTTCGAAAAGTGTTTCGCGATTTACGTCCGATTTATGGTCTACATAATCGACCAAGTGAGCAAACAATTAATGCGATTGTGACCAAGTTTCGCACTCAGTTTACTTTATTGGACATTAAACCAACCACACAAATGCGTACAGTGCGTACAGAAGAGAATATTGCGTCTGTTTCTGAGAGTGTTGCTGAAGACCGTGAAATGTCGATTCGTCGCCGTTCGCAGCAATTGGGTTTGTGTTATTCGACGACATGGAAGATTTTACGCAAAGATCTTGGTGTAAAACCGTATAAAATACAGCTCCTGCAAGAACTGAAGCCGAACGATCTGCCACAACGTCGAATTTTCAGTGAATGGGCCCTAGAAAAGTTGGCAGAAAATCCGCTTTTTTATCGACAAATTTTGTTCAGCGATGAGGCTCATTTCTGGTTGAATGGCTACGTAAATAAGCAAAATTGCCGCATTTGGAGTGAAGAGCAACCAGAAGCCGTTCAAGAACTGCCCATGCATCCCGAAAAATGCACTGTTTGGTGTGGTTTGTACGCTGGTGGAATCATTGGACCGTATTTTTTCAAAGATGCTGTTGGACGCAACGTTACGGTGAATGGCGATCGCTATCGTTCGATGCTAACAAACTTTTTGTTGCCAAAAATGGAAGAACTGAACTTAGTTGACTTGTGGTTTCAACAAGATGGCGCTACATGCCACACAGCTCGCGATTCTATGGCCATTTTGAGGGAAAACTTCGGAGAACAATTCATCTCAAGAAATGGCCCGGTAAGTTGGCCACCAAGATCATGCGATTTGACGCCTTTAGACTATTTTTTGTGGGGCTACGTCAAGTCTAAAGTCTACAGAAATAAGCCAGCAACTATTCCAGTTTTGGAAGACAACATTTCCGAAGAAATTCGGGCTATTCCGGCCGAAATGCTCGAAAAAGTTGCCCAAAATTGGACTTTCCGAATGGACCACCTAAGACGCAGCCGCGGTCAACATTTAAATGAAATTATCTTCAAAAAGTAAATGTCATGAACCAATCTAACGTTTCAAATAAAAAACCGATGAGATTTTGCAAATTTTATGCGTTTTTTTTTAAAAAAAAGTTCTCAAGCTCTTAAAAAATCACCCGTTAAAAATGTGATGAAAATCGAAACTGTCAGTTTGAGAGACAGGTACCGTAAAATGAAAGAAATCGCTACCGACTTCCATCATCATTCTTACAGACAGACAAGCAGACATTATCATCAAATGAGAAACCAACAACATTGCGGAATAGCTATGCTCAACACCGTGTACAAGCGCTTAGTCAACGTAATTGATGACCAGCTATAAATTTATAGTGAGCGCATTTACCAGTGCGGCGACTACCATTGCTGCCTTTAATCCAGGCAGATCGACAACCTATCAAACTTTTTCTCTGGGCATGGCTTGGAAGAGTGCTACGAAAAGGATACGAGCCTTACATCTTATATTCGTAAATTTTCCCCAGGCGCACGATAACATTTAGAGAAGCACATTACGGAGTGCCTTGTCACATTTAAGGATTCCTTCAAAATTGATAATCATGTACAAAGTATTAATGGATTGTTCTAAAAGCAAGGTGATAATCGAAGGCTAGCTCTCAGAAGCTTTCAGAATTATATCAGGAGTGCGGCAAGGAGACGCAAAAGCTTAGATTCTATTCAACCTATCGTAACAACAGCCCAACAAACAAACAACTATGACGACTTCAAAGATGACCTTCACCTTATTATGGTTCGAGTGATTTGGATGAGCGTTATTGAGACCAATATGTGCGTTTTAAACTTAATATATTTAACTCGAGCGTCAAATCTGTTCTTGTATATGGGTTCGAAACTGGGACAGACACATAAACATCTTCTAAGAAACTTCTAGTATTCATTAAAAAATATTAAAAAACAGTATGTGGAATTTTTTAGCCCAACTCGATTTCTAACGTTGTTCTATTGGCACTGGGGTCACAAAGCCCGACAAATTAGATTGACTTCACTCTGTGAAAACTGGTAAACAACTCTAAAAATGACATTTGAGTTGACGAACGCAAGGATCACAAAAGGTGAATGCCTTAGAACTACAAGAATGAGATCCGAAGAAGTTGAGTCATCTTCAAATGGAGTGAGGCTGCAAATAAAATATTTAATTACTTTTTATCAAATTGTGATAGTTAAAATTTAATAAATGCCAAGGGTTTAAAAAAATTAGATCCCAACCAAGATTAATAATTAATATGTTGAAAAGTAGGAGGATTCACTCCTTTTTTGGTGTCGAAATCATCACTATTAAAGCTTTCTACCTTTCACGGTGATGTATGAGTTATTGACCATGTCAACAAATACCTTCATTATGACATTAGCTCTGCTGATGGCTTAAAATTATTTGCAGCTGAGCCCTGTTTATAAACCGCAGAAATACTGCAATTGGCGCTCTATACGCAGCTTTCATGGATATGTTTGATAAAACCAATAAACCAAACAAACCTTCACCTTAACAAGTAACACTACGGCTATATCAAAGCTGATAAGATTTGCTTTATAAAATAACGTGGCACGGAAAGCAAAATTAGCTTAATATGGATGGCCGAGCGCTCTGGGTTATTCTAGAAATCGAGGCATCCGAAAGCACGTTCGCGAATAATAAACTGGATAAAAACGCCATAAAATCAAGTTGGAAAGGTTATTCAAGGTTACGTTGGCTCGACGCTTCTCTAAAGGTGTTTGATATTTGGCGCATCCTTACAGCATCACCCGAACCAATAAGAGGTACATGAGTGCTATACTACTTTGAAATCTTCTAGATTCTTAAAGAATTGCGCACCAATGCCTTTCAAACATATGTCTACAAAATATTTAGAGACAACGCACATAAAACGTTAACAACACAATTTGCATATGGTTAAGGTCATTACTTATATCGTGACACAATCGGATATTTGTTTAGAATGGAGTTACTTGTTACAGACCATAATTTTTATATCCGGATCTTCAATAAATCACAAATAATTTTTAAATTTTAACTTTTATTTTATTAAAAACTATATTTCTTAACAATTTAGTAATCTCTACACAGTAAACTTAAGTAGTGGCGTTATGTCAACGCACATGCGCGGGCACTAAAAATCAACCGCCGACGTATTATTCATAACCAATGGATACCGATAAATCTGTTGTACCATGCCTGGTTGTCGATTATCCGTATCACTGTTCCTCGCATTCATATCGATAATTTCTGATTTTTCTGGTTTCGTTGCACCATAAATCGATAGAGACGATGCGGCACCGCGTACCACCTCATCGATCTCGGGATCATATTTGTGATACGGTGATTGAATTTTGTTCATCATTTGGTTCATTTCCCACAGGTAATTGGAATTTATGGCCGAATCATTGCTGATTTTGAATAGTGGTGATTTTGGAGGTGGTGGTGGTGGTGAGTCAGATTGATGCGCAGGCTCTGACGACGTTTTTGATGAATTATGACGTTCAGTGTATTTTACGTGGTAGCTGTGTCGAAATTTGTCTACCACATTTCTGAATTCGGGAACATCGCGTATTTTGTTTATCATGATTTCCTGTTCGCGTGACAATGGTACAAGTTTTTTTGTTCGTCGTGTTGTTCTTGGTTCTTGGGTGGTGCGCCGAGTTGGTTTTCTTGTTGGTGACGTCGTTGTGGTTTTAGGTGTAGATCTCCGTGTTGTGGTTGTCGTTGTTGGCTTCTGTGTTGTTGTTGTTCGTTTACTGCTTGGTCGTCTTGTAGTAGTTGCAGTGGCTTTTGTATAAGTGATGACCATTTTTTTAGTCGTTGTCCTCGGTTTCTGGGTTGTTGTAGTTTTCGATTTGACTTTCTTTGTTGTTTTTGGCAAAAGCGTGGTTGTAGTTTTTCTTGGTGATGCGGTTGTTGTAGTTTTTTTTGATTTATTACCACGTTGTTTCTTATTTCTTGTAATGATAATCCGTGCTCTCGGATTACCTGCATACATTCGATATCTGGGAATGTTTTCAACTTCAACGACTGGATTTCTCATCTCGCTAGGTTGAAGCGCAGCCGAGTAGTGCTGATTATGCGGCACTTCATTATACGTTGGATAGTAATAACTTGTAAAGTGAAGTGTTTCAGTTACTTCTTGTGGTGGCTCAGGCATAGTTGTTGTTTGTGGTAATTCACTTGTGGCTGCCGGTGGTTCGGGTGGAATTTGATTTTCTGGATCCCAAATGTCATGCAAATTATGACTCTGTTTTAATTTATCCAACAAATATGTAATCGGATGGATTTTCTTCTCACGCTGTGTTTCTTGAACACGGGCGGCCACTTCTTCTTTCAAACTCGATATTGATGCACTCGCATGGCTGCCATAAAACAACAGCGCGATAAAACTGCACAACAATATTTTTATCATTTTAACGTGTATCAAAATCACTTTAATTCTTAGTTAGGCAAACAAGCCGATTTGAATGTCAGTTGATAACTGAATAGTTTTAATTGATGTGCGCTTAGTGCTTGGTTGGAGCGGAAGAAATTTATAAATAGAAATTAGTTCATGAAATTTGATCTTACTGCAAAGTGTTTTTTATAGCGCGGATCATATATATATGTACCACATTGACTGGTTTAGTTTATAGTTTAGAGTAAACAAGCAGATTTAGGGTGTTTCCTAACAATAACGTACAATCCTTCATATAATACGCAGCGTCATATGGAAAACGTCCTAGCATGAAAAAGATCTAGATAATATCTAAATATTTTTATGCTTCTTAATTAAAATATTGTTGGAGATATTTCTCAATTAAAAATATTTATGCGAGTGTATATTTTGCCGCAAACGTTACATCTTTTTGGCTTCTTAATGCAGATCCGTATATACGCATAGAAAATGTACTAACAAAACAACGAACAGGCGGGCTGATTAATGTGATTGTGGTGTTACGAGTATAAGATGATTTAGCCAAGATTTATTCAAGGTCTTTCGAATCTATATTTGTAATCTCTAAGAATACGTATCGAAACCGAAATTAAAAGTATTTCAATATCAAGTTGAATGGCAAATTTAATTCACAATGATCTTATGTATTCTCGTTCATATATGGGATTGTATTCAATTTGCAAGATCATTTTGCAGAGCGAAATATTCAAGGGTAACAAAATGTTTTTTTTTGGTTGAGTGGCCGAATTGAATTTTATCGTGGACAGAAAATCGTGTATTGAACACAATTTATAACCTTTCGTAAGACCAATATTTGCAGAAAACCCCAACTTTAACAATTTTCCATCACGATGTGCAAAATAAACTACAATGTATGCTAGTTTTGCCATAGTTCCATTGGATTTGGCTAGTAATGATATGGCTCTGACTCTTTTTAAGGTTCCAACTTTACCATATTGGTTTAGAATAAAATTTAACATAAAGAGGGGTAATAGGCTAGTAAGGCTCATTGTTCCATGGCCCTGATTGTTCCACTAACTTTACATGGCTTCGGCGGGCCCTTACTGGTTCGTGTTGCCTGGAACTCTTATATGTAGCACAATCATCTAATATACGTTATGTTCATTCTACAAGCTAACAGGGCTTTAATAGTTCCAGTTGGTATTATATTGGTTCCGACTGAAATTTTCGATAACGATGAATAAGTTTGAACGATCCTGCTTGTTCTGCAATAGTACAGACAGTTCACAATGAGCACCAGGAAGAACATTGCATTATAAATCTTGAAGCATAGATTGTTCCAGCTAACTTCGTATGATACCGACTAACCTTTGTTAATCAATACATCAGTAAAAACACTTAATACAATAAAGGATCACTTCGACTTCAATTAGTCTAAAAACACTTTCAAATCTAACTTGAAAACATATTTTTTAAATTTAAAGAAATTTTGGAACTTATTCAAAGCGATGCACATCAAATTAAATAATAGCGTAAAATATTAGGAATCTTGTATCGTTGAGTTCGATGTTTCAATATTGCAACAATCACACGGTGAACCAACTAAGCGATTCTTAAGATTTTTTGTTCGGGAGTAGGTGGCTTTATTGAAATGATTGTTATTGTTTAGATAAATCACTCTCGTTTCCTGATTAGTTACTTGTTCTTCGGAAGTTGTTGGGATAACCGGCGTCGTTTTAATGGTCCTGGCGTCGGAGTCGATTGTCGCGATCTACATCCCGCTGTATTGGCATACTATTCTAAAGCGCTCTGTAGCCTAGGTGGGTATCAGGAGCTTACTTTTTAATTGTTAAAATGTATAGGTTATAGCTGGTATTTGTTACGACCTTATTTTGTCATAACAAGCATTTCCCTGTATACGATCATTCTTAGTATTTTACTTCTATGGCGAATCTTGGATTGTGACTGATAGCAATGCCACCTGGGTACGAACACGTGGCAATTTTTCTGTACTAAAATATTTTATACCATGTGGGCATGTTTTTCTTAATTATCGTGTTTGTCCCTACGATAAGGCCGCGCGATCGTCGGTTAAAAGAGAGAGCGAGACCAATGTGCATCGGGTGTGTGCGAAGCAATGCGCTCTAGAGGAAGATTTTTCCTTATATGTTTCTCGTTTGTATCAACGCGAATTGCTACAAACGGAAAACAGAGAAGGAAGAAGATTCTTCTAGAGCGTCTTGGCGTTCGTAGTGTGGTGCGCGAATTTTTTTTGTTAGGCAGTTTCGTTTTGGATGTATGAAATTAGAGTCAGTTTTTTTTGGAGTTTGCGTATATCACAGTGGTGTAATAATTCTGTACCTTTTATGAATTAGAGTTTGTATTGTTAATTTTTTTTTTTGGAAAAATAAAAAATAAAAGATTATATTTAAATCATTTTGGAAAAGAGAATAAAAGTGTAAAACATTATTTTTTTTGGTTTTTTTGACAAGTGTGGTGTGACATTCATTGCATTCGATTCCCCAAATTTGTAACTGGAATAATTCAGGCATATTGAAATATACATAAGTGAATTGATTTTCTTGGAATACTGGTTGTTTCGGTAAAAGTGGTTGTGTACTGGGTGAAATTGTGCGGTGGACGAATTTTGGTGGCATCATTATTAAATTTAGCCATATGGAATAGCCATATGGAATGCAAACGGATTAATTAACACAACACCTAGAAGAATTAGAACTATTTTTAAAAACCGAGATAATTGATATATGCTTAATATCAGAAACACATCTTACCAGCAGCTCCTATGTATCAATCGGGAGATATACTTGTTACCATACCACCCATCCCGCAGAACGAGCAAGAGGAGGGTCAGCTATATTTATTAGGGATAATATCAAACATCATGAAGAATTAAAAATAGAAAAAGAATCCATGCAAGTAACCACCGTGACGGTTAAATTTGGTTATCACAACACCTGTAATATATCTGCGATATATTGCCCCCCACGGTATAACCTAAAGAAAGAAGACTACATTAAGTTGTTCCAGAAATTAGGAAGTAACTTCATTATTGGAGGTGACTTTAATGCAAAAAATACCTTCTGGGGTTCAAGATTAACCTCTCCAAAAGGCAAAGAGTTACTTGCAGCTGGCCAATACTCAAACTGTGAATTTTACTCAGGAGAAAAAACCAACGTACTGGCCAACTGATCCTAGCAAAATCCCAGATTTAATAGATTTCTACATCACTAAAGGCATATATCGGAACGCTACATCTTCTTAGAAAATGATGAAAGTCTAACATCTGATCATTCTCCTGTTATTATGACGGTTAGTGAAAATGTAATAGAAAAAACCAATTCACCACAGCTCACAAACAACAAAACAAATTGGGAACTGTTTAGGCAGTTGGTAGAGGAAAAAATAGAACTTCAAGTGCCAATCAAAAGTGAAAATGAAATAGAAGAAGAACTAGACAAGCTCCTTCATGTCATACAATGGTCGGCTTGGGAATGCACCCCCAAATTATCATCCAGGAATGAAAACTCCGTTATTTACCCAATAGAAGTAAGAGAACTAGTGCAGGAAAAACGAAAAGCCCGAAAGAAATAAAACCACCTTAAACAACTCGTGCATCAAACTTAAGGCACTCATAAAAAAAGTGAAAATTGAAACAATTGGAAAATACCTTTGTTCCCTAGCTCCAACTAAAGATACCGACTATTCCCTCTGGAAAGTAACAAAAGTGTTAAAACGACCAAAAACGCAGATCCCCCCAATCAAAACAAACGATGGGAAATGGGCTAGAAGTGCGAAAGATAAAGCTGACCTGTTTGTTGAACATCTTGAAGAAACATTTCAACCTCTAGGTCAGCAGACCAATGACGAAAACACTGCTGATACGCCCAGAATATCTGATTTCGAAGAGATCAGGCCTGTAACATTAAAAGAACTAAAAGCTGAAATTAAGAACATAAAAGTAAAGAAAGCTCCTGGTTATGATCTGATAACAGGGCAAATAATAAAGGAGCTGCCTGAAAAGGGTACCCGTAAATTACTGCACATAATCAATGCGATTCTCAGGAAAAAGCATGTGCCAATGCAGTGGAAGGTAGCAGAAGTAATAATGATTCCGAAACCGGGCAAGCCACCGAATGATAGAAAATCCTACCGGCCAATTTCACTTCTACCAACACTAGCGAAATTGTTTGAGAGACTGTTGCTCAAAAGATTGAAAAGAACCATAGAACAAAGAAACCTTATCACAGAATATCAGTTTGGTTTCAGAGAGAAACACTGAACTATTCAGCAGGTTCATAGGCATACAGATGTCATTGAGAATACATTAGAAAGGAAAAAGGTTTGTTCTAGTATCTTCTTAGATGTGGCGCAGGCCTTCGATAAGGTGTGGCACAGAGGTTTACTCTTCAAACTACATAGAGATTTATCAAAACAATATTATATGATTTAAAACTCATACATAGAGAATCACCAATTTAGGGTGAAATATGACATTGCAACATTTGCTGACATTTGCAGTTCTCTCAGTAAGAGACACTATCGAGGAATCGACAACGAAACTCCAAGAAGCATGTGACAAAATCATAAAATGGACAAAAATGTGACGTATCGGGCTCAATGAATCGAAATCCACGCATATGAATTTCACCAATCTAAGTGTCAGTTATAAACCTGTAATCATTAGCGGTCAGCAGATTCCGTATGCAAATAATGCTAAATATCTAGGGATGACCAGGTTCAGATACCAGGCTCAGCTGGCAAGATGAGCTTAATATCAAATATCGCAAAATGTATTGGCTTCTCGGGAAAAATTCGGAATTGTCAACCGAAAATAAATTGCTATTGTATCAACAGGTGCTAAAGCCTGTATGGACTTACGGAATACAGCACTAGGGCTGTACAAAGAAAACCAACACCAAAATAATACAAACTTTTCAAAACAAAGTGCTACGTGGTATAGTTAACGCTCCGTGGTACATTAGGAATGATGACCTTCATAGGGACCTAAATATCCCGATGGGTCAAGAAGAAATAAAAAAATTTGCAGTAATTCATGGACAACGTATCTATCAACACGTAAATGAAGAGATTCGTGGTATGTTGGACACTTCACATCCAGTAAGACGATTGCAGAGAACGAAACCAATTGATTTAATGGATTAAGGACACCAGAGGAAAAACTACTTCCTTCAGTAAATCACCTATAAATGGAGCTGGCCAATGGGCCTCTTCTCATTCACAAGTGACTAAATTAAGAAAAAAAAATTGCTAGATGAATTGTATTCAGCTGTAATAATTTAAATAAAAAAAATAAAAAAAAAAAAAAATTATTAAATTTAAATTAAATATTCCTCAAATTATTAATTGCATCCATCTCTGGAGTCTCCTCGGAATTTCATCACAGACGTCCAAAGTTTTGACACGGTTTACCAATTTTTCAGATCAAGTGACATAACAACAAGGAATTGCAATTGTAGTTGTGCTGGTGGTGATACACTGAAAAAAAATATTCTGAACTTAAGCTAGTTCAACTTGTTTTAGTTATTATAACCCAGACTTTGCTTAATTTAGGTAAAAATGACCATGGTTTATTTTATTTATGCATGTTTCATAATACAAAAATGGCTAAGTTAATTTCAATTTAATCAATAATGCTTTATTTTCTTTCACACTGAACTTGTTTGTATGTCAATTCAAACTAAGCATTTATTTGATAACTTCGGAATAGTTAAACTAAACCTTGTAAAAGTAAAATCAACTGAGCTTGGTAGACAATTCAATTTATATGCTTGGTTTAATCTGAAAATAGGCAAATTCATCTCTTAACAGTTTGATCTTGCAAATACGTCATCTAACCTAAGCATTTGTTTAAAAATTAATAATTTAACAATGTAGTAGTTAAATTAAACCATATATTATATATGTTTCATATGAAATAACACAGCAATAGTTTAATTAAACTGTGGACATTTAAACGGTGATAATGGATATGTTCTTGTGTTATACTCTAGGTATGAAGCAGATTTGAATTTTTGCAGTATGGTCCTTGTAACCTGATGAGTTAATGAGTAGACAAACTTTTTATCAGTACGCAACCAAACTGCCAAGAAAGAACTTGAGGAGGTCCTCATTGTTTCTTATGGTTTTTAAATAACTGAAGGTTAATTTAACTATGCAAGTAACTAAATTATAATAATTAATCTGTTCAAAATATGTTGATATACGCTGAAAGTTAATACAACCTAGTGAAAGTTTAAAACTTCGGTTTAAATTAACCTTACGTGCTTAATTATATTAATCGTATTTTTGTTGTTTAAACTAAACAGTGTGCTGGCTCAAAATTTCGTTAAAATTAACCTACATGGTTGGTTATACGTAAAGTTGTAATTATTGGTCAAATTCAACTTTAATAATAGTTGAGTCAACATATGCTGTAGGTCAACATAACCTAGCGAATGGTTTAAATTGTTGTTTAAATTAACCGACGTGTTAAGTTGTATTAACGTTTTGCTTAGTTATATTGTCTAAAGCAAATATGTATAATTGGCATTGGTTATTATTTGAAAATGAACTATTCATTTTAGTATTACGAAACTAGCGCTTAGTTGGCTGAAAAACAATCCATATGTTTATTTAAAATAACCAATGTTTTTGTTTATAATTACCTAGAATTTTTTTTCAGTGTATTAAGTAAATTACACTGGGCTTAGAAAACGAGGGGATACAAGAAAAGTAAATATCCGATTACTGGCGTGTGGGCCGCAATAGTTACGGTTGGCGAGGCAGAACCCAAATTTGGTTTGGCGGCAGATCAAGGCCATATCAATGGATTTTGGCGAACCAACGCCAAACGAAGGCGTAGCAAAGCCCAACGATGGCGAGAAGACGCACAATGGTCCGAGCGTGGAGCCTGTGGCAGGACGGCTATCAGGCCGCAACCCATCTGGCCGAAAGAACACTGCCGCAACCACTTTACAGGGTGACCTTGATGAAGGTCAGGTACAATTTGTTTATTATTTGTTTTATTTTTTTTATTTTTTTTGATTTTTATTTCATTTATTAATTTTAAATATTTTAAATTTTTTCTTCAATATTTTTGTAATCGCGCACTAACAATTCGGTGTTCGTACGCACGACCTTGGTGCGCATTGGTCGCTCCAAGAATTTTTTCTCTTTGCGGTTGTTTTATTTATTTCTCTTGGGATTCTTGCGGGTTTTGTTTTCCGTTTCTTCGGTGATGAATAAACATAAAATGAATTGCTAAATATTTTCCGATATGATATGATGGGAGCGGGGTTCCGTTCCATGTCGGTGTAGCGTTTGCGGTTTCTTGGTGCCCGCATCCGATTTGGAAACCAGGGCTTTGCGCTGTTTGAATTCGAATAGATGCGCGCACCAAGGCACCTCACTCAGTTATAATTATTGTATTGTTCGTTCCTCAAGTTTCGGCCGACGAATTTCGGCGGAACATCCGGTTTATTATTATTTATCATTTGCGTTTTCTTTTTTTCTTTCAAGTTTCTGTAATCACGGTGTAGGCCAGAAGCCACGCAAGCCTTAAACCCCACGACCCATAGCGTGTGTTTAGATAAAATCTGCAGAATGGTGTTGAACCATTCTGTAACATATTAATCCCACTTCTGGATGGATTGATATGCATGCAATGGATTGATTTGCAAAACACTCAGCGTGTAAAGTTAAAAATTTAATTCACCAATACATTTAACTTCGTCACAAATACACAATATTTTGATGAAATTTCAAAATAAGTTCAATCGAATACAAAATACGTCAACTAAATATTAGTCGGAGGGTCTATTATGAAATTTTTCCGTCTCGGATTTTTCCGTCAACTGCTTTCTAGTTGACGAATATTGTATTCGATTGAACTTATTTTGACATTTCATCAAAATTTAGAGATTTATAATTTAATAACATTTTAGTAATTCTAAATAATTAAAAAACAAACATTTAAAATGTAATATTTTATTATAATTTTTTTTTAATAAATTTTGTTTATTACCAATTCGATAATACAAGTTTCATAATAGAGTAAACCCGTGTCGAATCGAATATTTCCGTTAACGGAAAAATCCGAGACGGAAAAATTTCATAATAGACCCCCTTGTTCATTTGTTACTGCTCAACTGGTACTGTTCACTGTTACATTTTATCAGTGTCTTGGTTCCAAATTGCTCGCGAAATATATAATTTATGTATCGCTGTTCCTGATTATTCATTTACTATATCAGGGCCCCTATTTCTGAATACGGTCGGATCGTATCACGATACGATTTTTTTTTTTTTTTTTTTTTTTAAGAAATTATTAATTTCCAATGGATTTAATGTCTTTTTAAGGTCAATTAATACCCCCTTTTCATTCATGCGCCATCACCCATTTACACAATTATAGTATACCAAATGCACATTGCAAGCTTCATGTCAACCTGCACACTAACATGGACGGTGGGTCGGTGCTTAGTTCGGCACTCCAAAAGTCATAGTTGTGTTTATTAACATCATTGATCGTATTCGATGGTGAAAATTCTCTTTGCATCCTGCCTCTAGCGGAATTCGAACTTTAACCACTGCGCCACTTGTCCGGTAGTTCATATACGATAGGAATTAAAATTGGTATTCCCGAATACGATCGTACGTAATTGTTTGGTGTGTGTCCTCGCTATAAGGAAAATTTATTTTAAATAGTTTTACCTGCAATGATACTTTACAATTTGATCAAAATAATAAACGTCAAAAAAGAAACGGTTTGTTTTCGTTTATTATTTCATTGGGTTTGTATACTTGAAATTGATGTTCCCCGATATCGCAATAGTATTGTAAATTACTTGGATGTAGTTGTAACCTGATCATATGCTTGTCGTATTTAAATATAAGTGCAAACTGTCATCTACGTTCAACAGACAAGCACAAAAAACCGATCGATGGAATGTGGATGCTCTAAAAGACCAAACGTCACTGCAGAGTTACCAATCAGCTGTCACTAACTATCTAGAACGGCCTAGCAACAACGAAGAAGCTCCTTCTACCATCCAGGAGCAGTGGCACACAATACAGTCAGCCATTACCACCGCGGCGCAAAACACTATCGGAAGAAGACCTCCGAGACCCCGCAATGATTGGTTCGATGATCAATGTCGCCTGATCGTCGCAAATAAACAAAAGCTTCGTGAAAAATGGTTGGCTCGCAACACTAGAAGCACACATGCAGAATATCTCCGCGCCAGGAAAGCCACGACTAAATACCTTCGTCAAAAGAAACGCGATCATATGAGATTATGCATCGAAAACATCAGCTTCCAAGCGGAAGTAGGAAATTCAAGGGACTGTTTTGCCAATGCCAGGAATTTCACTAAAGACTTCCACCCAAGAAGTACAGCCATCAAAGACGGGAATGGAGAATTGAGAACAAACGTGGCTGATGTTCTCTCAGTATGGCAAACCTACTTTCAAAATCTACTAAATCGGAATGACGACGTGACTCCCATTAGAGCAATAGCTCCTCCAGGTGATGAGGTCTTCGTCGAATATCCCACAGTGGAGGAAGTAGACGCAGCTATTAGTCGATTGAAAAACGGCAAGGCACCCGGTCTCGATGGAATCCCCGCAGAACTAATTAAACTCGGAGGCGCTACTCTTGCAACAAGTTTATACGATCTCGTCGTTTGTATTTGGGACCAAGAAGAGTTGCCGGAGAATTGGATGACCGCACTCATATGTCCGTTGCATAAAAAAGGCGACCGTCTTAAATGTGAAAACTATCGTGGTATAGCTCTATTGAACACTGCTTACAAAGTGTTGGCTAATGTTGTACTTGCCAGACTCATCCCTCTCGCCGAAAACATCATTGGCGACTATCAGTGTGGTTTTCGTCCCAACCGATCGACCACTGACCAGTGTTTCACCATGAGGATGATCTTGGAAAAATGTTGGGAGTACAACATAACCATACATCAATTATATATAGACTTCCGTCAGGCATATGACAGTATAAACCGCGATAACCTTTGGGCCGCGCTCATATGCCTAGGAATTCCAGAAAAACTCGTTTCTCTGTGCAAATTAACAACGTCTGGGTCTCTATGTAGAATTGTAATTGAAGGAACTGTGTCAGACTCCTTTGAAATAACATCTGGTGTTCGACAGGGAGATGCACTCGCGCCTGTGCTGTTCAATTTGGCGCTTGAGTACGTAGTGAGGAAAAGCAACATCGAAACTTCGCGCTGTATATTTAATAAATCAGGCCAAATTCTTGGATATGCAGATGATATCGTGCTTCTTGGCCGAAGACCTAGCGATATCAAAGACAGTTTCGTGCCGCTCGATCACTGCGCAAGAAGACTTGGTTTGAAGGTGAACAGTAACAAAACCAAATTTGTATCAACACCCAGGAACATCTCCATGGCAAATCTCGGAATTGGCGACCATAACTTTGATCGCGTTGAAAACTTCAAATACCTCGGGTCAGTTATAACATCTTCAAATGACATGCAGGCAGATATAAAAGCCCGAATCGCTGCCGCACATCGAGTTTTCTACGCCCAATCAAAATTATTGCGATCTAGACATCTATCGCAGTCGTGCAAGCTCGCACTTTATAAAGCACTCATAAGACCTGTGCTGGCTTTCGGAAGCGAGAGCTGGACCATGACCACTAATGATTGTAGATTATTATCTACCTTCGAAAGGAAGGTCATTCGCTCCATCTTTGGTCCTATTAAAGTCGCGAACAATGAATATCGGATTCGCATGAACCACGAGATAAAGCAAATTCTTGGAGGTTGCGATATTATCGGATTCATCAAATCCAATCGAGTAAGATGGCTCGGCCACGTTGCAAGGTCCCCACAACAACGGATGACCAATAAAGTGTTCCATCAACAACCAGCCGGTGTGCGTCGTAGAGGAAGACCCCGACTGCGCTGGCGTGACGACGTCGAACAAGATCTACAGGCACTAGGAGGTCGAAACTGGAGGTCGAGAGCGATGGACCGAGACGGCTGGAGGACCATAGTGCGGGCGGCAAAATCCCTTCATGGGATGTGAAGCTAGAGAGAGAGAGAGAGAGTTGTAACCTTGCTCACTCCAAGTTATCGTTAATTTCAGTATTTTCTACGATGATCACCGTCAACTTCATCCTCTATATGGGATACGTCATTCTAAAAATCAAATTCTCACTCAGAGTATTAGAAGAATGCTGTACCATCGACGCAGGGTAAGATTCGCAACAATACGCAACTTATCATTTTCTATTATTTACACCTTAAATAAAACAGAATGGTTTAGGTAGTTCCACACAATTTACAAAATTTTAAGATTTAATTGGCTAACAAATTTTGGTGCACTATATTACGTCATATAAATAACGGTAAATTTCAACAGATATTTGTTACGCGATTTAATCACACAATTAAGTACAATGGAGAAATAATCCAGTTGTTAATGTGCTTGATAAGATAATAGGCAAACATTAAAAAAATTAAAAATAATCATGGCAATTAGAGATTGAGTGATGAAACCTCTGATAACAAAATAAGCCTCTAGCCACTATCACCAGGCGACAGAGCAATGTACTAATTTTATTTAGTTCTCTCTGCTCTCAAATATTTTAATTCATATCATTGAACTCTACGCAAGCAAAATTCTCAAACCTAAATAATTGTTATTTTGGCCATCAAATTGGCGCCAATAAATTTGTTATTCCAATATAATTTAGGTTGCGGACTCGCCTTCTCATGTGGCTGCGCGTCATTTCATCTGTTATATAATCGATTGATACTTTTTTTTGTTTAAGTTTTTCTTGAACCAGCCGAAATGTCTACATACGAATTTTCTTTATTTTCATTTTATTTTATTGATTTGGTAACTCCCTCACTTTGTTGGTATATCGGAAAAATTATCTTTTTTTATTTGATTTGGTCGTTGAATGAATGGAGATTAGAAAATGCTACGTATTCTAGTAGAGTGTAGTAGTGTGTGTCAGTATACATATATTTTAAACGCACCTCATTTCAATCAAATATAGAATTATATTGTAGCACATAAATTTTTGTATATTTACCAGTCACGCAATGTTTATTTACAACTAAAACTATATCAGGGGATTGAAACTAATATTTTATCGATCCCAAGTGTAATCGACCGCGATGTCCTGTGCGATACAACACTTGTGCGATACACTTGTCGCACTTGTGCGATACAAATCAAAGCAAATCATTAAAAGTGGACACATAAAAACCACACGTTGCCCAGAAATTCTACATAATGACTTCATTCGATCGGCCGACCGACAAAATTTATTTTCGATTGTGTAACACACTCATGAATTTATATAATATCTAAATTTAGATATGAATAATATGTACACAATTTAGATATGTGTTTCGTTTTTAGACAATATAAACGCAATTAAGAAAATAATTTTGAATTTGAACTTTATTATGTTAAACAAATACAGGGGTGCAAAAACTTTAATTCGGCTGCGTAATTAGTGAACGTCAGGATGGTTACTATTTTCTCATTCCAACTATCCTACTTGTGGAGATTTATGGCAGATTTCATCCAGGCAGAATCGTCCCATTTATTACCATAAATATGTATCTCCGATTTTGGGTGGTCCCCGATTGTATTTTCGGTCTGTCTTCCTAAATTTGGGTTCTTTTAAATCAGCTCAATTAGAAATATTGGAATAATTCAGAAAGATTTATGGTGGCATAATGTTTCACGATGCTGTATTTTAGAGAAATACATTTTATTATCTTTAGGCTGAGGAGCTTTTTCGTAACCAATTTCTTGAATAATGCCGATCATTTTAGCTATACAACTACAATGAACCATTTCATAGTCCGATATGCCATAAAAATGTGAACGAGAAATTTAATTTTTAAATTCGCGACCTGCACATTATGATCTATGCTACTTTATTCGGCATTCATGTGGGAAATCTATTGGATGTTCATATTCGAGTAATTAAACTTTATCTGTTTTGCGACCTTATTTTTGAAATCGGGGAAAATTGCCGCATTCGTAATATAATTTGCTTTATAACTGCTACTAAGGGAATAATCACGAATAAATTTACCCAGTCGGATTTTCCCCTTACTATGAATACAAATATTAAGAAACACGCAAACAAATTTAAAGTTATAGTTAAAGTGGCCGGCAAAAAATTCGAATAACACAGAGAATCATAAAGCAAATTATATTCCGAATCAGAAAATTTCCTCCGATTTCAAAAATAGGGGCCCCTATAAATTCAGCAATCTTTTCTGAATATCCTCTAATGACAGATACAGAAACAGTCAGAATACATGATCGTAACTCATCGATCATGTAGTCACAGTAGTCTTCCGACTACTTCCGGAAACCGTTGGATTAGTAAATATATGATAATACTAGCTGAGTTACACGGCGTTGCACGGGAGTATATAAGCATGAGTTGTATTTTCGAATATTTTGTAGAAAATGTCTGGATAACTCAGTAGTTCCGGAGACGTAAGCTAGAAGAGGTTCAGGTGGATCATCCCGAGGAGGCAAATTCACATTTCCATTTAACAACACATTTCAGGTGATTCATTGTGAAACTTTAAAGCATGACAATACAAACAAATGTTTTCCATTTACCCAATTGAAACATTGTAATCATAGTCTTTCTCGTAATTGAATGCTGCTAACTTTAAATCACCTCTAAAAGTTTCTATTAATCGTCCATATCGTAACCGATCGACTTCCAGCCGGGCCTCACGATGTTCAATGGTTTCAGTAGCTCTAGAATAAGATATCCTGCTTCGTACATTTTCAAGTCGTGTTTCACGCTGTTCATTTGTTTCATCAGCTCTTGAAGAAGACATCCTGCTTCGAACGTTTGGAAGTCGTGTTTCGCACTGTTTAGTTGTTTCATTAGCTCTAGAATAAGATATCCTGCTTCGTACATTTTCAAGTCGTGTTTCATACTGTTCGCTTGATTCAGCCACTCTTGCGGCTCTAATCTTCTTCGACTTTGCAGTTACCTGCCCAATTGATTTTTTTTTCGGTGGCATTTTTAAGCAAAAATGAAACTTGTAGCTAATTAATCAGAAATGACGGGCATTCAAAACAGAAATTAGTATTAATTTATCAAAACGATTTTAATGTTCCCTTCGATACATTTCACCGCCAACTGTATTTGAAAATGTCTTTACGGAATTTTTTAAGCAAAATCAAATGTTATCTACAATCAAAAAGTAATCATAGATTAACAAGTTTATAAACTGAAAACTTAAATCTAATAAGAATGTATATTCACTTGAAATAATATTTAATACCTGGAAAATAATCACCAATAATTATTTTATTGCAATAATTTGAATCCAAGGATGTTTCTTGTAGAACATGCTATTTTCCAATATAAAACGCTAGTACTTTTCAAAGTAAATCAGTTTATACGTACAATACTTTTTAGTACCTTTCCTAGAACTGATTTTATGAAACAATCATTGATTATTTAAGTAATAAACTAAATAAAGTAATAAACTATTGGCGTTTAGTATGAAACTACTTATTTCATTAAAAGCCGCCGGTTGCAATAGTAGATTAAAATAGAATGTTAATTATTTCTGCAGTTATGTGAAAATTAGAACTCGCTGACTATGGTACATTTCAAAATAGGATATGATAAATAGGATATCACTAAACAGTATATGTCAAACCAGTAAAAATGGATTATTAGTATGGATAATATAAGTGTTCAGAGATTTGTCTTCAGTTAAAGTGATGAAAGATTGTCTTAAATTTAAATTAATAAAATAATTTGAATAATTAAATCAATTATAGTAGAGGTGTGATTTATGTATAACAATCGCACGCTAGATATCCTTTTTGGTGTCTAAATTTGCGGCTAAGGTGCTATTTCGGAACATTTAAATAATTGTATCTATACATGTAAAAATGAATTCTTGATCCAGGGCAGACTTCCGGATTGGAGCATGTCACTAATTTCATATAACCCCTTTCCTAAAGTCATTCCCGTCAAAAAATCTTAAAAAATTGAAATTTGAGAAAAAATTTGTACCAGAGCCCCTAGACTCCGGGGTCCAGCCCCTTCAAAAGTATCGTGGGCTTGGTCCTGAACATGTAACATATACATGGTAAAAATTTCATGGCGATCGGTAAAGCGGCTAAGACGTTATTTCAGAACAATCAAGTAATTGTATCTTTACATGTAAAAATGAATTTTTGATCCAGGGGCGGACCCCCCGAATTCGAACATGTCTCTTATTTCATATAACCCCTTTCCAAAACTCATTCTCGTAAAAAAATTTAAATTTTTGAAAAAATTTGTACCACGGCCCCTAGACCCCGGGGTCCAGCCCCTTCAAAAGTATCGCTGGCTTGGTCCTGAACATGCAACATTTGCATGGTAAATATTTCAGGGGGATCGGTTGAGCGACTGAGAAGTCATTTTGGAATAATCAAATATTTCTATCTATACATGTAAAAATTATTTTTTGATCCAAGGCTGGGCCCCTTGGATTCGAACATATCAGTAATTTCATATAACCAGCCCTATTAACTCATTTTCCTGGAAAAATTAAAAAAAATTAAAATTTTCGAAAAAATTTGTTCCGCAGCCCCTAGACCCCGAGGTCCAGCCCCTTCCAAAATATCGTAAGGTTGGTTCTGCATATGCAACTTGTACATAGTAAAAATTTCATGGCGATCGATTGAGCGGCTGAGACGCCCATTCGGAACAAACAAACAAACAGGAATTCATTTTTACATATATAGATTGGTCAACGTTCCAGGGGCCGTATTCATGAAATCGATGGAAATTTCCCCAATCGAAATACAATTTGCTTCAAAATTTTCGATATAATTCGAATTTTTCGCCGGCTACTTTAATCATTTTTTCAAATTTGTTATCAAGTTTACTAAAATTTGACTAAGGGAATAATTTTGAATCGATTTACCCAGTCGGACTTTTTCCCTTAGTACGGAGAAAGAAAATAAATTTAAAAAAATGAATAAAGTAGCCGGCGTAAAAATTCGAAATATATCAAAAATATTGAAGCAAATTGTATTTCGATTGGGGAAACTTCCATCGATTTCACGAGTACGGCCCAGAACCGAACAGTCCGAATCTAATGAATAAAGAGTTTTTATTATTTTGCGCTATAAATCGTTATGCAGGGATGACAAAACGATAACATCGATTGTTGGATTTTTAAATCATATAAAATTATTGGTATTGGTCAACTTTACAGGCTCGAACGCGTCAAACGATGCGGATAAATGATTTTTAAATGAATTTTCGCAATAAATCGTTACGTATAGGGATGTCCAAATGATTACGATCGTTGATTTTGTGAAACTATTAGATTTGATCATAGTGAAACAATGCATAATGTAGTAAGGGATATTACAACTTTATGACTTTCACTTGCAATTCTTTGAAAAAGATAGGACAACCTGATTTTATTGAATTAATACAATTTTGTTATATTTTTTCGAATTTAAAAATGACGCATTGGTGACCAAGCGCCAAAAAGTTGTGACCAATCCTAAGGTAACGATTACCTAACCAAATTTGATGAAAACGGTAGATTTTCTTGCAATGAGGAACCCGCGAAATTGTATTTTTAAATTTTCATGGCTTACCGTTTAATGGTAAGTGAAAACTAGTGACTAAGCCTGACCAAACGATTCCAATCATAATTTTTATCAAAACCTTTAGATGGGGTGCTATAAAAGTGAATCTCGTTTATATAATCAGTTCCTTATAGCCGAAGGATATAAGGAACTGACTGTATAAACCTTCTGACCAGACCTTCTCACCAATTTTTATAGAATTCGTTAAAACCGGAAAAATTAAAAATTAAACTCAAGCATCTCATCATTACCCTTTATAGTTCGAGGTAGACAACTTGAAAAACACCCGCAACTCACTGAAGGACCTTCTTATGCAAGTATTCTTGAAATAAGGATCCACCACAAACGATATTTAGAATTGAATATCGCACCATACTCGAACGAATTTCCGGAAATCAGAACCCTTGTAACGAACTTGACCGACATGAGTGGGTTGCGATAACCTAAATTTAATGTCGCTCGTCACTGAATCATATCAACCATCCAGAGCTTCGGTGTGGTACTTGTTTTGCCGGCTAAGGCTCAGGGATTGGCGTGGGATTTCCGAAGATGGATGGAAGCTGGTTGAGACCACCAATCAAAATTAGAATTAAAGGAAAGAGGGAAAACACAGATCTTATTACCATCTCAAGCAAGGCCAATTAAGTTACCCCATCCCAATGCAACCTACGAGATTTAATTATTCATCTTTTAATAAAAAAAAAAATATATTTGAAAATATTTCAATGGATGTAGGTAACTCATTTAAATCTTAAAATCTAATAATATTGATAACCAAAAAAAATGTAATTAATAACTGCCTAAAGTAGTAAAACAAACTGAAAGCCATAAGTAAAAGAAAATAAATACAAAAATAATTTATATAGACCCATTTGAATGGTCCAGAAATGAAATGAATTGAATTACAACAACAACAACAAAAATAGATATAATTATAGAACCAGAGAAAAAAAATTCTTTAATTACAATAACACTAGAATTCTAAATAGATAAACAAACTTACAATTTTACAATCAAATTCCATAAATCCAAAAAAAAATTTAACCGACGTGACGAAAATCCACTTGCGCAAATCCACAACCGCAATTCGCTAAGATAACTGAATACAGCTCCAATAATACGTATACTATAAGCTGTCGTACACCGTGGTATATTATTATCTACAGTTGAAAATTTCGAAACCAAAACAAGGTTTCTTGCTGATGACAATACGGTGCTCACCTTTGATTTACGTCTCTGACCAAAACCAAGAGAAATATCTACCGGTGTAGGGCACATCAATTTTCGCCGTACCAACGGAAATCACTATGGACGCTAATTTATCTCGTGGTGGGTCCTATGGCGCGGTATATATAAAGAAAACCAATTATAAACCATACAAAAAAATACCTGCTGATCAGCTGATGGAAAGTATCTGGATGAGGCAGCACTGCACGCCACTGTTGGTTTAGTTTCACGTTCACCTTTTCAGCACTATTTAAAACAATTTTTCCTTTACCGGTTTTTTGTTTAAGACACCAAAAAAAAATATTTGCGGAATATTTGGTTTTATAACTTTTTTTTTTTTCCACTCACAAGGTATTATTTCGACTAAAATTTTTCGCACGACCACTGAAGTAAAGTTAAATCGCTTACAGGAATCAATTAATAACACATACACTATTTGTAAACATTTTCATTTTATAATTTTTTTAGGGTTTTGTTTTATTTATAATTATTATCAACAAAAAAAAATTTGCATTGTACATATCCGATTTTGTTTTACATATACGAGTACATATGTTTCATTTATTTATTAATGAATAACGTCAAGTACCTCACTTAAATTAGTACATATCATAAAGATATTTTTTTTTTCAAAGCTGAAGGCCGAACACAATACTGATCTTTGAAAAATAACCGAATGGTTTTCTTTAAATTTATAAACCCCAGTTCATAGCAAAATCATGGTTGGTCCTTCACAAAAAAAAAATAATTGTATTGTGGTTTTTTTTTTCAACACACGTAAAATTGTACAAGTTAATTAAATAATTAAGTCTTGTATTACACATAAAATGTTCACGTAAAAAAACTTTTTTTTCTATTTTTCCACCGCGCTATACTTTTCGGAAATTTTATTTTATTTTAGTTTTTTTTCTTTTTGTAATTTTTTTTTATTTACTTATATTTTAATTTAATTAATATTTAATTAATTGTTCAAAAAATGCTAAAGAATAAATTTTTTTTTTTACAAAATAATATATCACGGTATTCTTTAAAAGGCACAAAACTCACAACCTCACACATGGATTAACTGACTTCCTTTTGTTCTTTTTTCTTTTTTCTCCCCTGTCAGTGGCGATCGCTGCGATATTTATATCATCGATGGGGAGGGGAAACAAACAGCTGACCTGTTTCGATATCGAACCCAACAACAAAAAGTATATGCTATTGCAGAACGACGTAAGCCACAATGCTACACGAATATTTACCATGTTGGCGGTCAGGTAGATATAGATTATATTCACCACAAAAATGAACTGTATAAAATCGTAGGAAAGGGGAAAAAAAATGGAACAACCCCGGGCGTTACACCCTTTGAATCGATTTTTCGTACTCGAAAGCCCGATTGAGAGCCGTGAGCTGAAAAAAATAAATAACCGGAACCACCTTTAACCATACAACCGGTGTATTAAAGACCACTTTGTACAACTGTTTCTTGAACTTCAAACGTTTACCAAATAAAATAGTTGTGACCCAACTCTGACTGGAGAATCCTTGGCACAAATAACTACAATTTTATGGTTTTGAAAATGTTGGTTTTTTGGCTATTTCAAAGGTAAATTATAGATTAGTGAAAACTTTATGTGCGATTTATACAAAGTGATGATCATTTATATTTCGATTTTTCAAGAAGAGGTCATGGGAACATTGGTCGGCGTTCTCAGAATGCAACGCGACACCGAAATGTCGCAGCACGTCGAAAGGAAGAGGAACGTCCTATTTAAAGGGAATCAGCTGGAATCAGAATGATTGAAAATCGTGCGCGACGCAGTCAGAAGAGATAAACGAAGCTTACAATGAGCAACAACGATTAAGAAGAAGACGTGTTCGTACTCGGCAAAGTGATGAAGCAAGATCACAACGTGCGACTATTGAACGACAACGTCGACAACAACAGATTCCGGTGAACATTGAACGTGCAGTCTTTCGATATGAGCCAAACATTCAATACAATGAGCACGCATCAGTTCAATTCGGTCAGACGTCTGTCATTTGTGGGCATTGTAATTATGCAGTTAAATTTAAGAAAAGACCGCTTAGAATATGTTTACCACCAGAGCCATTGCGCACGCTGCTTTACGGTGAATCTCCTAATCCAAACCATTTCTTGCAACACATCAAGATGTAAAACGATTGTTTTCAAAAGATGTCGTCTCACCAACATCAGCCATGAATGTTAATACACCAACACTAACACCACAAAATACACCACACACAATACACAATACACGATTGCCAACAAAAGACAAACATTACTGAATTTGCCTCCAACTAACCAACTCATATTGCTGGATTGCTGCTGCCGCATCAAGAACACGAATTCTGCAAATACACTTTCTTGGAGATTCACATGATGAAGTAAATCGACGTTGTACTAGCTTTAGTACAACGAAAAGAGAAATGGTCCAGCAATTGCAACAAATGTTACACGAATACAAATACAGAACAGACGCCATCCGATGATCACAGTTGTCATAAAAGTGGACAAACCACCAGCAGGAACTCATGAACGACAATACAATGCACTTATAGTACAGTGAAATATCAATTGTTGTTGTTGGTGAAAATTTGGAATCGCGTGATATAATCATCAAACGCCGAACTGGAAACACACTACAGCGAATACGTGAGACACATCGATCGTATGACGCACTGCAATATCCGTGTATACTCTGCCGCGTTGAAGACGGATATAGCTTGCTATACAACATGGATTTATCATGGTCAATGGTTAAAACAAAAACAAAACACACACTTTTGATTGTCACTTCATAAATTGTAAATTTTTAGGGGTCGAGACAAATAAAAAATCGAGTCGAGCCAAAAGTATTGAGCGCCCATGATATTTTACAATTTTTTTGGGAGTATCAATTTGAAATAAATTGAAACAACTTTTATAGGTTCACATTACTATTTATTTATATAAAATTAATATTTTGTGGGTCCACCGTTTGCCTTAATTACGGCAGAAATTCTTTTGGGTGGAGAGCTTACAAGTTTTATACATTCTGCAGGACGTATGGCGATCCATTCTTAGTGAAGACAGCGTTTTAGGTCTTATTTGTTATTTATGGTGTAGCGCCTGACTGTGTTTTAATAAACTCCATAAATGTTCTATGGGGTTCAGGTCCGGGGCTGGGTAGGCCACTCCAGAACCTCAATGCCATTTTCTTGAAACCATGCCATTGTGCGGGCAGATTTATGACATGGCGTGTTATCCTTCTGGAATTTAACGCTATCCATGTTTGTATTACCAAAAAGTGTTATAAATGAGGGCAGCAACGCAGATTCTAGGACGTTTATGTATTTTGCACAGTTCATGTGGCCCTCACACTCGAACATTTCGCTAAATCCAGATTTAGTCATGCAGCCGCAGACCATTATGCTGCCCGCCGTGTTTCATGGTTGGTACCACACACTCTGGACTAAATGCGTCGCCTACCCGGCGACGCACGAAAGTCACACCAGATGTACCAAAAATCTGAAATAGACAAAATGTAGAAACTTCGGAAAACTAAAATATTTGTATCGATGAATTTTATTTTAAAATCATATTATTTAATATTATTAGGGCATAGAATTGTCAACTTACTTCAAAGTTTAATTCGACTGACCACACGATATTTGACCAATCTTCTTCTGTGAAACTTTGGTATTTTAAGGCCCATTTATACCGAGCCTTCTTGTTTTTTCGGAGAGCCAGAGTACTTTCATCCTGGCTTTACAGCTCTTCAAACCAGCTTCCTGAAGCCTTCTGCGAGTGGTGCGAGCAGAGATTGGTTTCTTAATTTCTACTGACAACTCAGCAGCGAGGTTTGAAGAAGTTGTTTTCCTATTTTTTAAAGCTTCTCTCATACTAACTTTCGGTCGTCACGGTATGTGGTGATGTGGTTGCACCCGGTTCTGTATCTATTACTGTGTTATTTACAAGTGGTGAATCGCATAATCGCATAACAGATCGGTGTGAACATTTCACAGTTGTAGAAAACTCTACTTGTGATTTCCTTTGCTCATGCAGAGCTGTATGGTGCACACGTTGTTCTAAACTTAACTCTTTTTGTTTCGGTATATTGCAATAATATCAATTAATTTTAACAAATCAAAACCCCAAAAGCTTTTGGCCAAGGCTGTATTATAGTATTGGTCAACGTTCCAGAACGGACAGTCCGAATCTAACGAATAAAGAGTTTTTAACGAATTTTCGCTATAAATCGGCTGGCAGGGATGACAAAATGAAAACATCGATTGCTAAATTTATAAAATTATATAGAATTATTTGTATTGGTTGTAAGGGATGTTACAACTTGATGACTTACACTTGCAATTCTTCGAAAAAGATTATTTTTAAAGATGAACCTGATTTTTTGAACTAATACAATTTGTTTTAATTTGTTCGAAATAAAAAATGACCTATTGTTGACCAAACGACCAATTCTCAGCTAAAAAGAGAGATTTAAAACTGAACAACATCCAGTGGGTGTTGAATTAAAAAAAAAAGAAATACTCTAAACGAGTTTCCCGAAATCAAAACCCATTGCAATCCATTTTTGGTACTCGAAAACCGATTGAGAACTGAAAAAATAACTACAGAAAGCCAGACCGAACTTTAATCATTCATTTAGAACCGGCACATTAAAGGTCTTTTTGTAGAAAGCTGTTTATTGAACATCAAACGTTTACCAAATAAAATAGAAGCGACCACACTCCCACTGGAGAACCCTAATAACAATTTCTGAATCCAAGGCACAAATAATAACAATTTTATGATTTTCAAATATACTCGACCGATAAATTACTGTAAGAATCTTTAATTGGATAACGAATGATTCAAATCAATGTCATTTTCGAAAAGTTGCAATGTGATACTATGACACAACATTACGAAACAAAATGGAACATAACGCTCGCGGACCCTATTCCTGAATACGACACGAAAACGAAAGTACAAGTATTCAATTTTAATTAAGAATCGTACGAATCTGATTCAATTCAAATATGAATTTTGTACTTCCGTATTTGTATCGTTTTCAGGAATAGGACCTCTGATATCTAATTAATGCAGACCACATGCTGCAACTTGATGAAACATAATGTAATATGGGGCATCACCAAGCAACATAGTTCAACATCCCGATAATGTAACAAGATCCAACCATATGGTGCCACAACCTGGTACATCATCCTAACCATTTTGATTTCTCCGCAATCAGGACTCAGTTACTTGAGATAGGTACAATTAGGACATATGTGTTTGATCTATTTAGTGTATATCTGAATTCTTGATTGGTTCTGGGAATAATGGTTCTCAAAAACCACAAATATCGTGACCGACCTCTTCTGATGTCGACACGGCATCATGTTACTTTCAAAAATGTAATTTACATTATATATTGAGATAGACACTGTAGCATCCTGGGATGGCCCATTATATATATTTGAACTATACATATTCGCAATTTAATTTTACACGAAAGTGTCGGTTGTAAGATTTTAGAATTTCATAAAACTGCTTTGGTAAGTCCCTTTGTAATTTATATTACAAGCCTTTATGCCATACTCTGTCAAAGGCCTGTGCTACATCCAAGAAGACGCTTGAACATATTTTCTTACTTTCAAGTACATTTTCATTTATGTTTGTAATTCGGTGTACTTGTCCTATTGTTGAATGGTTTTCTCTGAAGTCAAATTGATGTGGAGGAATAAGATTTCTTTTTTCTATTATTGGTTTGAGTCTCTTTAGGAGTAGTTTCTCGAATATTTTTAAAATTATTGGGAGTAAGAAAATTCTACTTATGCGACTTTCCATTGGTTTGGAACGTGTTTTAGTCTGAACTTAGTCCTTTTTCAGTAAGAACTTTTACTATTAGACCTGTAGTTAAGTCATATCCTGGAGATTTTTTTCGATTTAGACTAAGATTGATTTTCTCTTTTAATTCTTGCAATGTGACAGGAGATATGTTGCAGTTAACCATTTTATTAACTGGTGGTATGTTTTCCTCTGTTGTCTAGGTAGAAGCTGGAACGTGTTCTCGAGGTGGGTTCCAAATAATAAAGCTTTTTGCTTTGCAATTATAACCCATGGTCCATCTTCATTTTTAACTGGTGGAATTTGTAGTTTAGGTCATTTTAAACTTTTTGTCGCTTTCCAAAGGAAGCATTCGGTATCTTTTTCCCCAGTAAGGCCACTTAGGTATTTATTAATGGATTCGTTCTTAATGTCTTTAATTAGCAACTTAAGTTTATTGGATGAAAGATTTAGAGTTGGTTTTTATTACCTTCCTTGCTTTCTGTTTTGCTGCAACCAGTTCCCTAACTTCCAGAGGGTAAATGCATTTTGGTGCATTCCCTTTGAACTCGAGGGGGGTACTACTCAACGCCGCTTCTTGTATACTGTTGTTGAGTTGTTCTAGTTCTTGTTCTAGTTGTGTCGGATTTTTCATTTGCAGCTGAAGATCAATATTATCCTCAACTAGTTTCTGAAATTTCTCTCAGTAGGTTTTTTTTATTAGTTAGCGAAGATGTAGTTAACATATTAGTTTTCTTAACAATCGTTGCACTGATTGTCATAATAAAAGGTGTATGATCCGACATAATCCCTTTCCCGCTTTCTAGGTATATGTAGTTTTCATCTATACCTTTGATGACAAAGAAGTCAATGATATAGGGTATTTTGTTTCTATCCGTAGGCCAATAAGTTGGTTGATCTCCAAAATGAAAATCGCAACTGTATAGTCTTCAAGCTGTAAACAGCTCTCTTCCTTTAATAGAGGTTACTCTTGATCCCCAGTAGTTTTTTTTTATATTAAAATCACCTCCGGTTAAATACTTTTAAGGTTACCACTTGCATAAATTCCTCTTCAATTTTAATATCTATAAAGTGTATGATGTTTCCGATACTAGGCATATACCTATTTTTTAAGTATTTAGGAAAATTTATAATTCTGGAATATGTTGCATTAGCCCATTTGCATTGCAGATTACTATGCTTAATGTTTTATTTGTTGTTGTTTGCATCATTTTAATAGAGAATGAATTTCATTTCATTTTTAGAGAGTCCTGCTTATTTAACCTTTTACTTAGAGCTTGACGGCATTTCTCTTGTTTAGCAAGACGAATGTTAAGAGCTTCCATGCTTCTTAGTATCTCTTGGAGCCCTGTTGTATTCTCGGTAGTGCCCTTTGAAATAACTGGTTTTGTCACGACACTTCCGAGTATAGTTTTTGTTCTCCCGTTTTACTATTAGAATGAGGTTTTAGTTGCTCTTTGGTGAAAGTTTGATTAATTTTTCCAGGTGTTGCTGCATCTTGTTTTCGCGTTTTATTTCTTATTCTTTGTAGCTCTTTAGCTATTTTACATCTCCGGTAGTTTGCTGGATGTGGCTTATTGCAATTAACACATTTTGCGGCAATATTTTTACTAACTGGTCATATTGGGCATGATGCTTTTCGGCACATTTCAAGCATCTAGTTGGCAATATTTCTAGGTATGATTAAAATGTTTCTATTTTTGGCATGGGGGTATAAAACCTCTTTTTTTCAATGGCTCTATTTTAACCCTCATGTTTAATATTGCCTTGATATTAAACACATCTTCCACTTTTTGTTTTTATTAAAAATGAGCATAAATAGTGGAAGCCCTTTTTTGTTAATTTGAACTCCTTTGAGATCCTCAAAAATTTCCTCTTTTGCGCAGGCTGGGTGAAAACCTCTAGCCATAACTTTGATTCGGCGATCAATCTTATCCTCATAGGTAAACCATTGATGTCCCTCGGAATTAAGCTTTGAACCCAAAGCTCTATAGGTTTCAGAGTCTGCAACATTAATTTTCCATTATTTAGAGATACGAGTTTGTATTCGGCTACTGTAATCGATTGTATGGTGGAGAAATTTGATATCTCTACGACATTTATTGGTGGAGGTGATTTCTTTTTTGGTTTAGCTGGTTGTTGTTCTAGAGCTAGTAGTTTCTTGATGATTAACTCTTTTCTAGAAACCTCTTTTGAAGTTGATGGTAAAGTTTCTGCCATTTCTGGTGCGTTGAGCTTTCCTTTTCTTACTTGGCCTTTTGCTCCAGTTGAACATCCAATTTGTTTCCCTTTCTAATTCTTCTTCATCGGCATTTTCCTTCTCGTGCTGAAATATATTTCCAGTTGAACATCTTAGTGATCTTGGTAATTTGGAACTTCGTCCAAATGGATTAAACAATGATTGGCTCACCACAGGATCTGTAGAGCCTGCCTCTGAGGAGTGTACATTTGGCAGCATTTCTGCTGCTGTACCACCTGGGGATTGTAATAATTCCGTATTTGTTGTACTCATTCTTTGTTTTAGCCAATTTATACCCCTATAATTTGGTCTCCGGTAGCATTTTGCTACTGCCGAAACAGTGCCAGCCCCCCTCCCCTTACGATGAGGTCTTGGCTACTTTGGTGTTATCTAGGTGTACACAGAGAACGCCGAAGCCCTTTAAGTGCCTAGAAGGGACAATTTTATGAACACAGTTCGAATTTAAATTATAGTTCCTACGAACATAAAATTTCGTAATTGAAATCAGAAGAAATTGGTCACGGCTCTTATAGCTCCTGGGAACCATGAATTTAAATCAACAGTTCATACATAAACAGAATGGGCGATACATATTTTGGCTCAATTTGAAATCCAGAATTTGTTTTATTGATATCAAAAAATTCGGAAGTCAGTCAGAATACGGAATTTTGATTTTCAGGAACGTATGGCTTCTGAAATTTGGAAATCCGAGATTTTGATTTCCGTAATTGTATAATTTTTGGAATTCTAGGATTTTGAATTTCGGCATTTCGAGGCTTCGCATTTGAAACTATTCTCAGAAAATATTCTCGGTTTTCGAACACAGATAGCTTTGTATTGTTTTGGGGGGACTTCTGTCAGGCTTAAAACTTCTCCATTTGGCGTTTAGTCACATTTTATATTGTGTCAGTATTAAAATGAAGTGTAAAAACGAATATTTTCGAGATATTTTACCTTTTTATTTCCATAAAGGAAAGAAAGCTGCTGAGGCTCAGAAAGAGTTATGTAAAGTTTATGATGAGGTTTCCAAAACAGATCGCACTTGTAAAAATGTCTTTAAACAGTTCCGCTTAGATTTTTTTTCTCAGATATGAGTAACATTCTGGTGGACCGACCAAATGAATTTGATGACGGGAGGTCAGCAGAGAGGTTAATGCTGCGTTGATGACACCGGATATAAAAAGCATCATACTCGCTCCCGAACTGAAAACCAATCAAATTTCGTGAAATGCTTTATGTCCCGCCTACTAGTTCCGTTTGCTTGAGTTGAAATATTTTTAACTTTGTTGTTGTTTAAATACATTTTGTGCGATACCATGGTATTTTTTCCGAACTAGCTCCCGACGTAGTATACGCAGTCTAAATGTATCGCACACAATAGTTGAAAAACAATTATTAGTGTAACGCTTGATTTGAAAGAAAAATTTTTTAACCCTTAACAATGCTTGCGATACACAACGCAATGAAGTCGACCATCTTTCTAAATAAATCGTTACTGGTCATGGAAAATCGGTTGTTTAGCACAAACCACATCGAATTTATTATTTTGTATAATGATTTGCATCGAAAAAGGTTATACGACGATAAACCAGATGATCATCATTTAAGATTTTTTACAGAAATTACTTTATTACCAACCAAATCAAATTAAAGAAATTCGTGTAGCTTGTTACTCCTCTCTGGATCAATTTATGGTAATATCATTATAACTTTTTTCCGCATTCATTTTTTTTCAAAATCTATTGTTATATGTACTTTAGAATCGCCAACTAAAGGGCATTGACGTTTGCTGTAATTGTTGGCAACAATTATAAAACGTCCACAATTTAAAAGTTTAGCGAGTGTAGCAAGCAATAACTCTATACAGGTAAAACTGCGTTGTCCTTATCTTAATGACAGGCCATAATAGTTTAATTGAAGTACAACTAAATGGCACCACAACACAATGACATTGTCACTTAGGACCTGTTCAAATATACGATTGGTTAGATTACAACCAGAATACTGTGAATACTGAGTTTATGCTTGAACCAAAATCTAATTTTGAGTTTCGTTGTGGTATGAATGATAATCGTTTATTCGTAGAAATATTGATACGAGTTAACAAACGTACCATATTCATTTAAATAAACATAACGAGCGCATTTTTTGCTCTTCGGTTTTTGAAAGTCAAATTAATTCGCAAATAATTGCGGCGTGGCGTAAAATTGGATTAAAATTTTAATCAATTTTTTTGGAACCACTTCAATTTTGATTTAATACACGGTACTCACGTGTCTGTATTGGTTTGTATTTTAATTTTCGAAAATAGAAATTGTAATCTAACATAAATACCAAACATGAAAATAATTAATACAAAAAATATTATTAGTTTCGTATTCTATCGTAGTGCCTAAATTTTTTTATTGTACAAAATTTATTTTATATTGAGAGATTTTCTAAAGACGCGATATAACCATAACCCAAAGTATTTCGCGAGAATCTTGTTTTGTTATTGTTGGTAGAAGAGCTGGTTTCTATTTTATTTGTATTATTATTTTGTATAATGGTGGCGTCGTTGTGTATGCATTCCAATGTCAGGTGTTTCGATTCGTGGAATTCGTGCAATTCGTTTGTTTTTACAGTGAATGTTAGAGTTTAAAAATTTCGTAAAATTTTGTTATTTTATGACGAATATTTTGTCACTTTTCTAGTGTAAAAAGCAATAACGTTAGGAAGGAATACCAATTTAAGAACACAAATTAGCTTGAGTTTATTCATGCTATACAGTACCAGTTAAATTGAAGGATATATCCTTGGAAAATTAGAAACTCTATTATAATAATATTAATAATCCCCAACGATCTATTACCCCTCCAACCGCGCGAGGGGAGTCTATCTGAATTATCATTAATATTTTGAGTTTAATTCAAGTGAATCCTTGTTTATCGAATTGCTTAACCAGTGAAATTAAAAATTTGGATGTTAAACGGCAAAATATGTATTAGTATAAAAATAATATGTGATTATAATAAGGCGAATTAAGTGAATAGTTAAGCAAAACGATACCCGTCGCAGATGGAAGAAAACAAATAAGTTACATAAGCCTACCGACCAAATGGCACGGAGGAGCATGCAGGATGCAGAAGTGAAATTTCATAACAGATTACGATCTGGGATGAAATGTAACATATCTATGACCCCCGGTCGGAGTGCAGAACTCATGGGCCGACCCATCTTCCATGCCAATATAGGCTGGCATAGAGCTTGCAATATGTAGATGATCTTAAAATTGGTTCTATAGCCGTACGTCCTCGAATTGGCTGACTGACGTAAAAGTAAGGACGGAAATAAGCAAACCGCGAAATAGCAGGGAGAGTCTTGAACAGGCCCTAGAACAGATTGCAGGGATAAAAACAATAAAATAGCAGTGCTGATTAGGTTTGTACAGCATTCTAGAGACAGACTCGTTTTTCCCGAAATCAGTTCGAAGAGCGTCAATTCTAAAGAAAGGTATACCATTTTTAAATCCCGCGAATTTATATTTAGATTAATTTTACATAGTAGAATCGATACCACCAGTTAGTATTTGATGAATGAATACCATGGAGGCAGGTTGAACATATCGAATTGAACATCGAAAGCGAAGAAATCTACGCTCAACTACATCAATGTTCTTTATGTGAACCTCATGATATGGCAACCACACCTGGCTAGCATACTCAAACAGGGGATGAAAGAATGCTGAATAGACAGCTTTCGTGACATAAGGTTGAAACCGAGCGCAGAGTTGGCTTGGTTGATAATGCGATCGATGTGATGTCTAAAATTCAATTCGACCCTCAAATCACGAACAGAGCTGGCTCTGGTAATGGCATTGTTGTTAAAATAATAGTCGCGAGAAATGGACTGTGCACGTTTTCGAGAGTAGGTGATTGTTTGAGATTTGCCCACGTTCAATTCGAGGTTGTTCTTTTCACACCATGCGGCGAAGTTATTAAGGTCGGATTGTAATAGGCTCTTATCGGTGGTGATTGAAATCCGTTTGTAAATCTTCATGTCATCGGCGTATATAGATATTGATAATATACCAACCAAACACCTAACAGAGAATTTGGGGATTAAAGCCAAGAGCCCGAAGCTTAAACAAAATAACTACATCAGAAATCCTGTCAAACGCCCTGCTAAAATCGGTGAAGATAACATCAAGCTCATTCCCTGCTTCAATCGTATATAATATTTGTGAAGTGAATTCAATAAGGTTTGTAGTCGAAGACCGTGTTTTGAGAAAACCATGCTGATTGTCAGAAAACAATGGTTTACAATGAAAGTACAGTGAATCATACACAATACTTTCAAACAGCTAAGGAATACAAGATAATTTCGCAATAGGTCTGTAATTATACAGATGTCTGAGTTGCAGCCGTTCTTATGAATGGGAACTATAAAAGAACATTTCCAAATAGATGGAAAAATTCCAAGACAAAGCGACTTTTGGAAAAGTGCCGTCAGTGGCTGAGCAAGAATACCACTGCAGTTTTTTAATTCGATGGGTGGTAGACCATCAGGATTTAAATGGAAGTTAAGGTTGTTTGAATACAGTTATTCATGTATGTAAAGTAACCTTCATCGCAGGTTCAAAATCGCTGTTTGTGAAAGCCAGACTGAAGAAGTTAGCAAAATGATTTGTTATGCATTTAGGATCATTAGAGGAATGATCCTTATACTTCAAAGTGGAAGAGTAGAGTTAGAGTAATCAGAGTACGATTTAGCTTTTAGGAATCTTTGCCAACGTTTCTTTCTAAGATTATGTAACGTTTGTAATTCATTATTATACCAAGGAGATGATTGCGATACAGCTTTTCGGCGAGCAATCGGATTGTTCAAAACATTCAAAAACTGTGGAGTAAAAATTAACAGCTTGTGTTTCAATGTCTTTATTATCATTTAAGATGGCATTAAAGTCGATGTTTGCCAATAAATCTTTAAACTTCTCAAAGTCGGCCGTATGAAAATTGAAACGTGGTGGAGTTTCAGAGTCGACATTAAGACTGAATTGTTCCAGATAAAAGGTGATCAAAATGGGAGGGTTGAAAATCGAGCTGCCTGTTCAGACTGTTCTTAACGTTGCTGATCTGAAATAGTCCAAAGTTATACATATTGTCAGTGAATAAAGTTTCTTTTGCAGTTAGTGCATTCGAAGCAACATAATGAGTGTTATCATCTGAATAATCCCAATTAAGCATGGGGAGATTGAAATCACTCAAAACAAAGATGTTATCTTGAGTATTCATAAGGTCAATGACGAAGTCAACAGCATAAGTAAAAAGCTGATAGCTTACAATCTAACTTAGAAAAAAATCGTTCCGAGGCAACGAGTATATGCATACTACGAGTATATTTTTTGATACTTTAGGTATTATTCGATCTGTTCTATTTAGATTGTCATCAGATGGATTGGTTTTTAGAATTTTAATTTTATGATTGAAGTCAAATCGAATTTACGAATTTGATAATTTTTTGTTTTTTCATTAGCAAATTGGTTATTGATATGTTAGTGTTGCCTGATTATTAAAAATTATTTTCTGGGATAGAATTCTTGGATGATTTCATGTACGTGGATTTTACATGGAATGGTTTATGTGTATCGAGGTCATGAGGGCTACACTTGTGCTACATATCCCGCGGAAAAAAGGCCACCGGGTAACGTTTTTAGTTTTTTTTTTATTCGCACGATTTTATTAAAAATTTTGTGAATCACACAACATACAAATGGATATAGATTTCGCATCAGCTAACCATTGCTCAAATAAAATATTCCAAAGCTGCTTCAGTTCAAGTACTGGAAATGTCAACTAAGCCACAGAATGGAAAAAATTCGTTAGAACGTTTCTGATATACCATCTGCACGATAACACATCCGCTAATTTACAGTGCTTCCAGCGACTTAAATTTAATAAGTGTTATAGGAATCCAGCCTTTAGATTTTTTTTTTTAGTAGACTTCATTCGTCTGTTACTGACAAACAATTTAAAGGATTCATTCAAGTAGCTTTTACAACCTTAACATTTGCACAGAAAATACTTATTTTCAAAACACGGCGGACATTTTTACTCAGCTCAAACAACTTCGCTGAAAATTGCTATGGAAGGCTTTTAGTAGGGGAAGGGGGCGTGATCGCACGATTTTATTAAATTTTTTGTAAAAAGTAGTTTTTGGGAGAGGATTGAACGGTGGGTCTCTCTAATTTTTGGAAAGAGTCGTCTAAGTGGGTGTTTGAACACGAAAAACCGATTGCGATGAGTTCGGATTTGGGGACAATTCATTAAGCGGGTCCTCCGGTGGAGGCCATTCGTTTTTTTCGGTTTGTATTTAATAAGTTATAGTTATTTTTCATATTACGTCATTTTTTTTGTAATCAATTTAAAATGGATCGTGATAAGTTCCTTTTTCGAGTGGTTCTTCTTTTTTTTTGATTCCAAGAAAACTACCGCTGAAGCTCACCGATTGCTTTCTGATACTTATATGTTAATCGGCGAGGTCGGCCATAAAAGTTTGAAGGTGCCGAATTACAAAGATTATTGGATGAAAATGCATGTCAAACGCAAAAAGAACTTGCAATGCCGTTAAACATTGGCCGATCAACCATTTTTCATCATTTGCACGCAATGGGAAAAATTCGAAAGCTAGGAACATGGGTCCCACGTCAGCTGTCCGAAAATCAATTGCGAGCACGAATTAAAGCATGCAAAAAAATCTTGCTGAGTACAAAAAACATAGTTTTTTGCATCGAATTGTTACTGGCGATGAAAAGTGGGTCTATTAGTTACGACAACCTCAAACGTAAAGCAGCTACACTTCGATCCAGGGCAAGCAGGACCATCGCAGCCAAAACAAGATATTCATTGCGATAAGATTATGCTGAGTATTTGGTGGGACCAGAAAGATGTGGTGTATTATGAGCTGTTAAATGCAAATGGAACGGTTACAGGTGATCGCTACCGATGCAAACTGGGCAATTTGGCACGTGCATTAGACGAAGCTATAAAGTATTTTCATGATGACAATGCCAGACCACATCGTGCAAAAACCGCTCAAAACAAGGTAGACCAACTCGGTTGGGATCGGTTTGAACAACCTGCGTATTCTCCAGACATTACACTTTCCGACTACCATTTGTTTCGATCAATGCAAATAGGCCTAGCTGTAAACATTCCAAGCGAATATTAGAATATTCGATATTCGAATATTTTCGGTTTGTTTTGCACTATTCGATATTCGAATATTTTGTAACGAATGTTCGAGTTTTTTGATTTAAAAAATTTCGGCTTTTTATGCACAAATATTATTTATTATACATTCACAATGTTTGCAACTTTTCGAACCAGCAGAAAAGAGGCAATTTACTCATAATATACTACCACAAAAAGTAGAAAGTTAAGTCACCCCCCCCCCCCCCCCCATTTTTAACCCAGGCCAGGGTCATTGTCTAGAATACACAACAACAAGTCAGTCAGTGGATATAGTTAGAAGATGACTTCAAGAAGGTGATCTGGCTCACCCAGACTAGTAAACGGGCCGAAATTGATCCCAGCTCACCGACGAGCCCGCGTTCAGTTCGCCCGAGTGCATTTGGACTGGACGAAAGATCAATGGAGAAGAGTCGCGTTCTGTGACAAGTGCAGGATGTGTTTACATGGCAACAATGGGCGAGGAAGTGTACAGAAGATCAGAAGAGTGATTTGCACAATATTGCATTGAAAAATGTGTCTCGTATGGCTGTGGATCGAGCATGCTCCGGGAACACATGTAACTGAGGGGGGGGGGGGAATATAGCTCTAATGTTCACCTCAAGTACCAGTACCTTCAAGAGGTGGATGTGCCTGTTATGAAGTGGCTAGCTGGAACCCCGGAACTCTATTCCATCGAAATTTACAGGCTTCTAAAAAAGAGTTCGAAGCAGAAATATTACTCCAACGAGTCTCCAGGAACTGCAACAGGCGATCGTAGAGAAATGGGAGGCGACACCTCAAGATTTTATCAAAACTTTAGTAAAATCAATGAAACATCATTTACCCCAAAAACCACTTTGTTGGCCCGGTATAAATACAGAAAAGGTACCACTGGATAGGTATTGAAATTTTGAATCAGCATTTAAAAAAATTAAAAAAACATTGAATTTTTTGATAATTTTGAACTTTTGTTGAAAATTGGAAAATATGCGAATGTTTGCACCCAACTGTATATATGCTAATTATTACTATAAATTAACGTTTATTTTTTGTTAAGTTTTGAAAGAAAACGATTTTTTTTGATTTTTTGAGACCAATAAACTTTTTTTTGCTTGAACGAATAATTCGAATAATCGAATACTTTCAATTTTACTATTCGATATTCGAATATCTCATTTGACCGAATAATTGGAATGTCTACCTAGCTGACGTACGCTTCTAAAACGCCGGAGAAGTGCGAAATTAGATCGATGGCTGGATAGCTGGGAAAATTGAAGACTTCTTCAAACGAGGAATCCATTAACTTCCCAGAAAATGGCAGGAAATGGCAGCTAACGATGGCGAATATATTGGATAAAATATACTATATCGTTATCTTTTAATAAACATTTCTTTTTATCAGAAAAGTCTAAAAATTAATTCACACACCCAATAAGATTTTGATAAAAATTGGTTAAGGGAATATTGAAAATAGGAATTGACTTCGATTGGTTCTAATTTCGGAAAAAGTCATTTCTTTCCTTCGGTGGGAGCGGAATTTTATAAAAATTGGTGAGGAAGGGATTTCGTGTGCCAAGAGTTGATTGCGATGGGTTCTCTTTTCGTAAAATGCGAGAAATCAGAGAATCGTCCGGTGAGGCACGAGTCTCGGTCATTTTTTCGGCTTGGACGATTTTGGGAACAGTAATTTAGGGGGTCATCCGGTGGGGGCCGGGGAGCCTGTAGCCTTTTTTAACAATTTATTTGGCGTGGACTATTTTAATTTAAGATTTTGATTTTGCACTATATCACATGATGTTGCACCATGTTGTGTGATGCTGTACCGTGCTGTGCCATGTTGCGTAATATTAAACAATTTCGCTTTATGTTGAGCCATGTTTTGGGTCTATATGCTGCGTCACGTTGGTTTGAGCCTTCTTTTGATATTTTATTTGGCTTGAATGATTTGGATCAAATTTTTCGGGACTAGTTTTCGAATGCAAGGAAACAATTACACGGAGTTTTAATTTCTGGATGATATGGATTTCGTGCACCATGTTGCGTAATGTATAACGATGTTCCATGGTATAATGTTGAATGCTGCGTGATGATGCACCATGTTACACCGAGCTGGGCAATTTTCTACCGTGTTGCGTCCTGTTAGTTCGTATTGTGTCTTATGAATTTTCCTTAATTAGATATCTTGCGTCATGTTCCATCATACTATGGAACGTTGCACCATGTTTTTTGGTTGCGTTACGGTGACATTAAATGGTTGCACTAATACCGCGGTTCCACACTTTAATTCTTTCTTCGTTTCCTTCCCCTTCACCAACAAACTAAAAACAGTTTGTTGGTGAAATGGAAGGAAACGAGGAAAGAATCACGCTGAAAGAATTAAAGTGTGGCGGGACCCATCGAACCTTTTTGAATATGTTGGTTGTTATGAGTAATAATTTTAATTTGTAGCATTCGTCTGACGCGGTCTCTTTATTTAATTTCTTCCGACTAGCACGATTTTGATAAAATATTGGTGAAGGGAATGACAAGGAATCAAATGTAGGGGACCGTTTTTCAAATTTTTTTTTCGGTTCGAACGATTTAGATAGAGATAGAAAGAAGAAGCAGAAGAAAAATTTTGGCTCAAATCGCTGTACCAGGAAGTGGTGGCTTTACAACAATTTATATCAATTTTTATTTGGCAACATTTTAAAAATAACGCACCACCATTATAGTGGTGTTGCCAGCCGATGGGTTTGGCCACCTGATGAAATCCAGCCAGATTCCTCTTCAAGTCAACGTGGTGTCACTTACTGCGCTTGGTGTTCTAAAGAATAGCAGAAGTTCTATTATCAACGAAACTAGTCCGCCTACGACGAAAAGCAGACAGCCATGAAGAAGAATCATTGAATTTGTCCAAGTGTAAATATTTATTTTTCCGTATTCTAAAGATGTAGTACACACCACATCACAGGCTTGCACAAGAGCGTCCCACCACACAGCTCGACTCTGCAATTGACTTGTTAGAATCAATTAAAGCTTGACGTTGTTACTCCCTAATTTCATAACGGTTAAATGTTTGAATTGATTTTTCCACTACCAAGAATAACACGATAGTGTAGTAGTATTTCCGTAAATTGAGAAATAAACATTTAAAAAACAAAAACGAATCGAAAATGCTTGAATGGCGAAGAGAAAATTGTTGTATATTCCGAGAAAACAGAAAACACAATCGACGATACAATTCGACTACATGTAGTTATAAAGTAGTACAATCTTAGCTTTTGGAGAATTAACAAATCGCGTCGTGGGCTCCGTACATTTTTTAATTCGTTTTGTGTTTATAGATCGTGTTCTCAAAAAATGTATTTTCTATAAATTGTGGATACAGTAAACGAAAAAATTCTTAATTGATAACGGAAAATTCTAAATGGCCCGTACACCAAATTTATAATATTTTGTGCGTTGGTGTACCTTGTTTATATAATTGATCTTTGATCTGTGAGATAAAAATAAATAAATAAAATAACCGAACTGTTTGTAAGATAAGACAAGAGAATCATAATAGTGCGGAGTGAGTGTAAACGAAAATGATTTTGTTAAAAATCTTGAATGTGCTATGTATTGGATTAATTCTATCAACTTCCATAGTTGATGGTAAAGGAAAAATTTCGTCTGGTAAAAAAACTTCCTCCAAAGCCGGTTCACCTTCCAGTTCACCATCGTCTTCCCATCGGAGAGTAACGACTAGTCGACCCATTACACGAACTACTAGTCGACCAATACTGAAACAGACTAGTCGCCCGATCGAATCGTCGCGATATCCAACTCAACCGCCATTCAATCCACATTATAAACCTCAACCCCAACCCCATTATCCACAACCACAACCTCATTATCCACAGCCGCATTATCCCCAACCTCATTATCCACAGCAACAACCGCACTATCCCCAAACACATTATCCAAGTTCAAATTATCCCCAGCAAAATAACTATTATCCCCATCAAACGCAACATAACTATCCGAGTTGGAACAATCAGCCGAAAAAATCAAACGTTGGCCGAAATATTGCAACGCATGCTATTGCCGGACTTGGTGGCGCCTATGTTGGTCATCAAATTGGCAAACATAATTCGTGGTACGAGAAAAAACAATATGAGCGTCAACGGGAACGAGAGCGAGAACGAGAGCAAGAACGACAACGTGACCTGGAATTTGAACGTACTGGATCATCATCAGGAGGTACAATACCGAAAAGTCGTACGAACACAAATGGCCTGGATAGATTAAAACCGATAACACCGTTCAAGGTGAATGATATTCAAAGTGATTTTGTCGAGTCAAAGCATGCGACCGGCAACGGATTTAAAATGTTGAACGACGTCCATACGCGCTACAATAATGATCCGCAAAAGAACGAGATTGCAAAGGCGGCCGAAGCAAATACGTATTTGAATATGAAATTGCGTCCAAGCAAATCAGAAACGATACCAAAAAAAAATTATACAACCGAGGAGTTACAAGCAATGATGTTAACGGGTGGTGGTATGGCATTAGTTGGTGGTGCTCTTGGTGCCGTAGGCGGTGCCGGTGTCATGGGTACATTAAGCGGTTCAAATCCAATTGGAGTTCAACCAAATAATCCTGCTGGTGTTCCATCCGGTGTCATCTCGGTGACACCCGACACAAATTCTACCCAATCGAATTTACAAGTGCCTGCTGTTCAACAACCAACCACAAATTTCACAATAACCGGGGGACAATCGATTTTACAAACGAATCAAACCCAAACACCGTACAAAATTCCGTTGACTGATCCACAAGTGTTACCGTTGGTGCTGAAAAAAGTGGAATCGGATGAGAAATTGGATAAAAAACGTAAAACAAGCGGATCAAATTCGATATCCACCATTTCGAATGCCTTAATTTTTATCTCAATTGTTGTAATTAAGAAATTATATTAAGATTGTCTTGATATTATTTATTTATTATTACCCAAAAGTTGTAAACTTACGTAAAGTGTTGCATTTATTATTTACAAAGCAAATCTTTTTGGTAGCGGAGCGCGATATTAAACAAAAAATCCAGATTAACCCTTTCGGTACATTATATTGTTTTTAATGTAGTTATATACATATAGCAGTAAGTTTCTATTTTATAAGAGACGCGTTTGGGGCCTGACCAAAGTGTCCAAAAAAATTTCAATACACAAAATAATGAGATTATTTTACGGATTTTTTGTTGTTACGTGATAAAAAAAACTAGAAAGGGTTAATTAAATACTTATATACATTGTATAATGTGCAAATTATAATTATTTTCATTTTATTTATTAAATAAAAATGTTAAAAAAATTCCAAAAAAAAAATGTAATTATATCTTTAAATTTTAAAGTGGCTGAAAGTGTTTCCAACCTCATATCAATGTGCTCCATTCAAAACATATACGTCATCAATAATTTATTATAGTTCTCACAAACACAATTAAAGCTACATTACGAGAATATATAAGAATAAATTGGAGGATGTCTTATAAAACGAAGACGCGATTGATTTATGTAGTTGAGTGCGCCATTTAAATACCAGAAATAGGTGGTTCATACCATGTGTAGCAAAACGAAATTTAGAATTCGAAAGAATCACAATGAAATCTGAAATTGTTAAAATAAATTTAAATATTATATAATGTGACCTTCAGTAAGGCGTGTGGAGTGGCCTTGTTTTAAAAAATATATTTTTGGCGAATATTTGAACGATTAATTTGTGCATTTACTAAATTTTAACATGAACGGAAATTTTTATACTGTTTATGTTGGAGGTTGAACCTAGGTTCAACCTGGGTTGAACCTTCAACATAAACACCAAAAGTTAACTTGGAGTTAACTCGACTCAATCCAAAAAATTTCTTAGGTCGAGTTAACTCTGGTTAATATAAACGCCCAGAGTCGAGTCGAAAAACAACAACAAAAAATAATCAGTATAGTAAAAAAATAAAAATGGCGATTTTTCATATTTTTCTTGTACGAGCGCGCCTGTGCCTAAATTCGGCAGCATATTTTTGTGATTTTTGGAATTTTTTATTTTTAAAGAAAAAGTTAGAATGATTTTTCGAAAGAAAAAAATTTGAATGATTTTGACATTTATAACCTGGTTTCGACTCAACCTCAAGATAACTCTCCAATATAAACACTAGAAGTTAACTTCAAGGTTAACCTAAAGATAACTACAAGTTGACTCGACCTGGGTTCAACCTCCAACATAAACAGTATATTTAAAATAAAATTCTAATGGAGAGGATGGTTAATTTTTATTTACGTCCTTCGAGTAAAGTTATCTCTATCGATGACGTAGGCCTAACACATTTATCAACGGCTGCTAAGCTGACGGTTAACAATGAGCAATTGGATTAGTTTTCTATGAGGTCAAAATTGGGAAATTACTTTTTTGTCAATCAATACCCCCGATACACCTTTGGCGTAACGTTACATGTATTGGTATAAATTCTGATAATAGAGTTAACCAAGTTGTTTGTATCTTGAAGTAGTCAATTCGACCTATATTCTATCGTTGTGAGCCATGGGTTCGGAGGTCCGCTATACGAAACCCTACAGTATTTCATAGATATTCTGCACTCATTCCTTTCGTCTCTCGTTTGCCACCTCTTGCATGTTATGAATTTTATACTTACTACATTTTGTACAGTAGCGTACACCCTATACTCGAACTAACTAATGATGTTCTTCTGTTCAGTTCAGCGGTTAAATTTATGCGTTCGTAGTATTTCAATGCAATTCATTTCATTATTGGTGAAAGATGGGTTCCAAACGGTCCCATTTTGGAAACCCTGTGCTTCAGCTTTTTCATCCATAACTTTAATATCTTCCATTGTTTAACTTATGTCTTCGCTGAGGATGTCCGGCAGGTTTGTGCTGTTAAAAGTTCCAGTTGACAGTCATTCTTAAATATCTATCTTTTCCGTTTCTTTTGGTTGTCTCCACCTTGACCCTTTAATGGTTTATGGCTTGCCCATTCTCTAATCAGCGAAGGTTGTGAACCGTGCAACTTGCATCAGTTTCATTTATTCCTTTGTTAAAAGTAATGAGATTGTGAAAAATCGTGCTCTACGTGTGACTCTTTGCGTTTATAACATTTTGAATTGTCGGCATGTTTGAATTAGTAAAGCTATGCACCAAAACAATTCTAATGGCGCTTGCCATTTTCGAAATCCATCGTTTTTTTCAACAGGGCTAACCCATAAAGGATAATGAAGGTTACAACAATTGTCAATAGCACCTCCTACAACACTGAATTAATCGTATTAAGTTAGTCATTTGTAATGATTCAGTTGAAGGCCGACCGGTGTAAACCAATTTTTAATAATATAATTATACCTCCTTATCTACACTGGTACTATGCTATTGAAATTTATAACTGCTTGTGGATGAGTTGAATGGTATCGTCTATCTTTCGAACTGTTCGAAATTCATACTGAAACTAATACTGCTCTAGCACGTATTGTAGTCTTTAATGCAATATCTGGAATATCGTCAGGTCCAGATGCTTTTGTATTTCCAAATCGTTGACTTGACATGCACCGGTCAGCTCTTCTTTAGACTCTGAGGGAACTTCACCCAGGCGAGATACTACACCAATGACCCACATTATGTTTGTTGCAGGATGGTTACAATCTATAAGTATCACTGGGCAAGCAGGATGAAGTGTATTTAGATTTTTGGGCATATTCATGACATTTTGTTGGGTCTTATCTATTGGCCATGATCCTCTGCGCTGCACAGGTTTTTCTTTCATTGATGCTTACTCACTTGTGTTCAACTAATCAAATATTTTCCGCGTATTCAGAGGTTCACCAGTATGCTCTTGAACGACAGCTGTCTAATGAACTTATCTCTATCGAACGCATTCATCATCTGCGCTGTTTTCACGTATTTGCAGTATACTTATGAGGTTCGGGTTTATCAGGAATTACGGAAATAGATATTCGTCAAATGTATTTACCTTTCAAAATTGGAGTACTTTTTTTTAGTAGACATCTTTTTTAATTTTTTTCCAGCTCAAAGTGACTTTGATGAAATTGCTGAATTGAAATTTCTGAGTACCTGCAATCAATTCCAATGGGTACTATTTCGAGAAGATTCGTTTATGGCAGTTTAAGCTAGTAATATTATTTTGGCGCATTCTTGATAAAAATATTGAGAATCGATTATGATGTGTTCTAATTTTCTGAAAATTGGTTTAGGAAAACGTCCGGTGGGGCTCGGGGTCATTATTTCTTTGCTCAAACGACTTTGACAAAATGTTGAAATTGATTTTTTTCTGCCACCAATTCTTTTGTGGTGTCCTCCGGTGATCCAGTTCAATATATTTCATAAAAATCGGTGCGCGTGCTTTTATAGTGTTAGATGTTACGTTACGTTGCACCATTGTGTCGCTTGCTACATGTGAAAGTCAAACTTGAAGTCATAGAGTGAAATTTAATTATAAAATGATTTCTGGGTGTTTACCCTAATCAAGTTACCATATCAAGATGAAATTTGACATGAAATTTGACGTTTATTAACCGATCTCGATGAAATAGAGTATGGTGAATGGAAATGGGATTCTAATTAAAATTAGTTTTGGTGAAAGATTTGTAATATGGCTAACTGTGATTCTAGTTAATGATAGTCCCGAATGTTTTTTTGAATAATAACCAATATGAATGGAACTAACGCGTTTTTCACCCCGTTGAAACGGATCTTGGTTTGTATTATAAAAATGAAGTTTAAATATGAGTTCACAAATTTCTCACACAATATGAATGGAACACTTAAAGTACTAAAAATTTCCAATTTGATTGTAACTAAAATAAAATGGCGATTTTAAACTTAAGTGGCGTTTGAATTAATTTGTTATTGTATGTAGTTTAGCCATCTGTTGCAAGTACCGCTAGTAAGTTAAAGCTGGATATTTTTCCACATAAACAAATTTTGAAAGGTTTCGGCGGGGCTTTAGCCGTTACAACGCGTTAAAGTTTATCACAAATTTCATTGATAATATCAGTAATGATGTGGACTTTTTGATTGTTGTAAATGCAAAAAAATGAAATTATGATTGGTCCTAGTGCTTTACATAAACCAGATGTAAAAAATTGGTTATCAAAATGGTTAATAAGGATAGGACCGCTAATTTAACTAATATAATAAATAAAATATTAGTTTACATTATTCAAAACAATAAGCTTAAGTTAGGCTGTTTTGCCGTAAATGCTGTCAAAATTAGGAATGACAGATCGGGCGAATGGTAGTATCGGTGGATTTTGGCTATGTCTACAAGATTATGATTTTAGTTTTTTCCGTATAAGCGGTCAAAAGCATCATGCGGATGCCGTGAGTAAGACTGGCTTGTCGCTTATAGCATTTAGCATTTCCTTGAGGGTATTCAAGGAATTTTTTTTATTAAACTAACACACAAGTACTAATTTATTTTTATATCTTTTCTTTTTTCGCGCTCGAAATCAACGCCTCAACTTATCAAAAATTATTTTTTTCCGAAATTATTCTTATATTTTTTCCAATTATTATCGCTCATTAAATGCATTAGTCCCAACTAAATCTTTCCAAAAATTTTAGATATTTTCTTCATCATCCCAAAAAAACCATAAAAATCGCGCTTAAACCAATATTCATTTTTGCTAAGTCACTTTGCTCTCTGCGATATCGACCACTCGATATTTTTTATCTAACTTAATCGAACTGCCTTATCGACCAACCGATATTATTAATTTTCACCATCACTTCAATCATTTTCGATTTACACAATAATCAACATTTAGGGGTTAAATTAAATAGTTAAATAAATTACATAAATTCAAAAAAGCTTGGAACGAAGCCATTCGGAATCGTTAGACGCTTTACAAAAAAATGATAGCGAAATTATTCAAATGATAAGTGATCTGTGTATTGGAAAATCGAAGTAATTACAACATGATTACAAGGTGTTGAACGGGAAATTACAACGAAAAATATATAATAATTTATTTTTTGTTGTACCAAAAGGAGTTCGCCTAAGAATTTTAGCTGAAGGTCGTTACTAAAAAAGACACTTCAGTTTCATAAAACTATAGATGTTTTTCAGAAATGCTACTGATTTTCACGAATGCGCCAAGTAATTAAAAAGTATATTACGTCGTGTATTAAGTACCTGCATATACCATAAAGAGAAAGGTGGAACGAAATGAATTAAACTTCATCCCATCGAGGAGAAACCAGAGCCCGGTCACTCCTAACATCTTGTCGATTTAGGTCCATTTGTTAAAAATATGAGGAAAATTAGTTACATTTTAGTTATCATCACTGATGCTTTTATTAAGTATACCGAAGGTGTAAAAGATACTTCAACACTATTTGTTATTACAGCAATGAACGATTTCATTTTCAGACACAAATTCTATGTAAGAGATGGTCAACATTCACGGCAAATACTTTCAAACAAAACAATATTAAGTGCAATAAAAACAATATGGTAGAAAATGTAGGATCTACGCATTGGGAAAGATGCGCCTACGAGCAATTCATTGGTTAGTAAATAGCTCACCAAACTCTAAAACTAAAGACTCACGACAGGAATTATAATTCGGCTTTAGATTACAATCTATTTTTGGGGAAAAACTTGAATTGAAGATACATCAAACAATGCATGAAAATGGTACTACGCAAATTGAGCTGAATATGTGTTTACTCGTATAAAGAAAAAAAAAGTAGTTGTATTTCGGGTGCCAGTTCCCACTGGTGAAAGTAAGAAACTTCATCGACGTTTTCTAGGTCCTTACTTCGTTACAAAATATTACAGGGAGATCGATATCTTTTGACAGAAAAAATCAAGAACCTGGTAGAAGAAGATTCAACGGAGTTTTTGCATCAGATAGTATGAAAAAAGTTGACAGTCCAAATGACAATGATTTCGATGAATCCTCCTCAGGAAAGGGTTGAGGAAATCTTCAATCAAGATGGCCGAATTTAAACAAAAATCTTAATTTGTTATGTGGTAGTCTCTGTTGAGTATAGGTATTAAGTAAGTATTATTTAAGTACCCCTGCGTAATGTAATTCTTCATTTGAGCACTGCTGTAAAGTAATTATTATTGTAGTTCAAAACGAAGACGCAATAACAGGCCCGACGTCATCTCCGCTGAAATAAGATGTAATAAAAAGTAAATGCTAAATTTTATAAAATTGTGTTTTAATTCGTCGTAATTCACTGTGTTTTATATTATTGTTATAAATAAAATTTATGGCTAAAGGCAAGCACACTTCAACGTTTCTGGAGTGCTCATATATTACCTGAGCTGCTCAATCGTGGTACTATATATTCTTACATTTTCTATCACAGACTTATATTCGAATTTTTAAACAAATTTTGTTAAGCATTTCCATAATAACCTCAACAACATCTACGCAGGATACTTATTTCGGTCGATAAAAATGTGGAAATGACTGTTTTATTGCTCTGAAATATAACAAATATGTGAGAGTCCAGGAAACCCGATGTGATTAAGCCTTCACCATACAGACTATTTTTTACGGTAATAGTGCAAAGCCATTTAAAATAGAATGAGCGAACGGCTTTACTAGCCCTCTCATGTAGAATAAATGAAACTACAGGAATGTGGAAGGGAAAGCCAGCAAACATTTTGTAAACATGGACCTTTAACCATAACATAATGTTACTCATCACTAATTTCATCAATAATAACAAAAATTATTGTCACAAACTCGCGTAGTAATTTGAAACCGTCAAGGTGTTGAGATATAGTGGCTATATTGCCATACTTCAATGAATGGTGATAATAAGGCACTTCCCAATATTTTGAAAAACTTGTGCGATTTTGCTACTACAGTTAATGCTCCACCAGAGATCCCCAATCATAATAATTTTTGGATTGAGCGGAATTTACCATTTTCGCAGCGGCTCAGATCATCCTATTCCATTTTATTTAATTTTGTCATGTGGAATAAAATGATAGAAATGGGTTAATGAACTACAAGTTGACGTCGTTCGAGAAACCAAATAATAATGTTAAAGGTAAATCTTAACATACTTTATCCCAATAGACTCAAAAATCAATTAACGAGTCATCGTTAGAAACGTGACCACCAAAGTATATAACACCCTGTATAATATAAAAATCATAATATATCTTTTACACATATACAATACATGTGGAGACTGGTTTACACGTGATGATACATACTCTTTCTAAATATGTTTACTTTAAAATTTCTTTGACGTCATGTAATTTTCCATCTTATTATTTTCTTGCTCATGCGAAATTCATTTCTTATAATAAACTCAATGAAAGTACATGCTTGCCCAACTGTAAATCCGTCACACACAAAAAATATATGAGACTATTTTCTTTCAATATACTCGTTTCTTAGATTTCGCTGCCAAGCAAGAAACTAAAATTAAGCTTCAATAAAAATGGAGAAATTCTTTTTATTTTAGATGACATGAAGACGTTTGATGCTCTGTTGTTGTAATCTTGTAGTCAAGGAAGTATTAACATTTACCCTAATTGGTAAATTTACCATAATTTCTGAGAATTTTGAAAATTATTGGGTTGCTCGTTGAAAAGTTTTACGTTGTTTGAGGAAGCGTCCACGTTCATTGGACGACAAGTAGCACCGTTTCCAGCCTCACTTGAACAACTACAAAACATAATAGCAAAAACTTCATTCATTTTTCACAACACACGTTTTCCAAATGGAGCTCAGCTTTAAGATAATATGCATATTTTAAAGCATATGATGCATTTTTAATTGTTGTTATTAAAACCCAATAAGTCGTTTTGGAATTTTGTAGCCATTTGTTAATCCCAGGTTGTAACTTCCAGATCAGCCTGTACATTGACATGCAAGATTGTTAAAATGATCTCAAAATATATCATCCGTGACGAAATTAAAACCTTCAGGACTCGGAACAGCTCCATTCACTCACGGTGGTGGTAAAACTTCTAAACCTCTCCCAAAATGATAGTGAGGCAACAGTTTAGTCGGTATTTTTAGAGAAGATATGAGTGTCCTGTATTACTGCAATCTCACATAAACATTAAATAGAGTCTTTTAATTAATTTAATGTGAACTTTCATATTAACTCTATGAGTTAAAGGGCAAGTGCCCAACCTTATTGCCATTGGTCTGTATGACGTGAGTTCGTAGTCTCCAGAAAAATCAGTAGAAGAAGAATTAAATGATAGATGCGCTCCAGAGAAATTCCGGCCAGCGCAGATGACTGATGCCAGGATGCACAGAAAAATGAATAATGGCCGGTTAGTTATGCTCCAGTTAAATGTTTTATATGAAATCTGTTTTCGAAATAAGAAATATTTGACGGTTGGTTAAAAAGTTATTTAGGCCGTTGGTCATTTTTCTGTGCAGCCGACCATTAAAGTATTAGAAATGGTATTAGAAATGGAAGCTAGTAAGCTTTTAAAGAAACTTTAATTGCAATTGCACCGTTTATCAGTCATTTGAACTGAATTGGTTCATGCAAAGTATAAAGTTGTTCGTAACTTTCACACCAATTCTGCAAAAAGCAATCTAAAAACCCAAAATGATTGACTGATCGGAGGATAACTTCAGACTTAAACTTTTTCCTTAACTTTTAATGTCCCAGTGATTTTATTTCAAATATTTCTAAAAGTTAAACCTTTAACAATAATGAATGAAAATAATTATTAAATTTGCAAACAAAATGGGCAAGGTCATTATTCTAAAATTTTAACGGAATCGGTGATTTTTGATAAAAGCGGCTTTCATTTAAATCTGGCATCTCTACAGGCCAGACTGACTGATTAATTTATAGATGAAATTTTATACGTTCAGCCTTTTCATATAAATTCAAAGATTTTAGTGAAATATGCATAAAACCTGTTTATGGGAAGTGGCAGTACCTATGAAAAGCTTGCTCTATTGTTTCGATTATGAATTTTTGCAATTATTTTAATAAGTATAGCATGCGGTCTTTAATACAGAATTATCATCAAATTGTAACGAAACCCCAAAGCTCCGTTAACAGACACAAGATCTGAAGTCCGGGGCACGCGTGGGGCTCTCAATACTTTATGCTTTGCTTGAATAAGCCGCACAAGGGTAAGACCCTAACTAATTGGAACAAGTTGAGAGAATAAAGAAAATGAAAATAATATACCGAGTGGCAAGAACAATGCATGCTGTGGGGCGCCTCCGAATGCCCATTGGCTGCGTGCTTACGCGCGAAACCGTTGCCTTGCAACAAATGGTGGAGACGTCTCCATAACAAGCAAAACCCGGTTGCCCGAAAAGACCATTAAATGTATTCCACAATACACACTCCAACAGCTTGCCTAAACTGTCAGAGTGCAACCCAGCCATTATATTTTTAACGGACTTCTTGTTGAAATAAAAAATTCCAAGTTTGAGATTAAGGCTAAACATTTAAACATCGAGGATGGGGCTTGAATTTTTGCTTAATGCCTAAATAAAAAAGCTTAAGCCTACTGATTTGTTTTGGGCTAGAGTACAAAATAAAAAAGTTTGAGCCCAAAAATTGATTTTCGGCGCACCAGCGTATTTTGGTTCTTTATTTTTTTATTTTTTTTTTTATTTCGTGGCATATTCTTGGGACAAAATTTCGTTGCATTTTTCTATGTAATGCGCGCCCAAACACATCTTCGATGTTAAAATAAAAACATTAAGATTAGAAATTAGATTATCAGGAACGTTTCCGAAAGAAAAAATATTTAACAATTAATCCATTGTTTTTTGCGAACAGAATATTAAGCTGGATGCAAAATTAAATCCAAGACAATCTGAAGAGGATTATTTTAAAATTAAATATATGTATTTATTTTTTTTTATTTCTTCTTTAACCGTCGGGATATTTAGATCCCTATGAAGGTCATCATTCCTAATGTACCACGGAGCGTTAACTATACCACGTAGCACTTTGTTTTGAAAAGTTTGTATTATTTTGGTGTTGGTTTTCTTTGTACAGCCCTAGAGCTGTATTCCGTAAGTCCATACAGGCTTTAGCACCTGTTGATACAATAGCAATTTATTGTCGGTTGACAATTCCGAATTTTTCCCGAGAAGCCAATACATTTTGCGATATTTGATATTAAGCTCATCTTTTTTCTTTTTAACGTGCTCTTTCCATCTGAGCCTGGTATCTAAGGTCATCCCTAGATATTTAGCATTATTTGCATACAGAATCTGCTGACCGTTAATGATTACAGGTTTATAACTGACACTTAGATTGGTGAAATTCATATGCGTGGATTTCGATTCATTGAGCCCGATACGTCACATTTTTGTCCATTTTATGATTTTGTCACATGCTTCTTGGAGTTTCGTTGCCGATTCCTCGATAGTGTCTCCTACTGAGAGAACTGCATTGTCATCAGCAAATGTTGCAATGGTAACATCATTTAATTGAGGTAAATCTCTGGTGTAGAGCAGGTAAGGAATAGGTCCCAAAATACAACTGCCAAAATCTTATTTAGCTCGGAATATTCATCTTCATATTTCACCCTAAAGTGGCGATTCTCTATGTATGATTTTAAAATCATATAATATTGTTTTGGTAAATCTTTTTGTAGTTTGAAGAGTAAACCTCTGTGCCACACCTTATCGAAGGCCTGCGCCACATCTAAGAAGATACTAGAACAAACCTTTTTCCTTTCTAATGTATTCTCAATGACATCTGTAAGCCTATGAACCTGTTCAATAGTTGAGTGTTTCTCTCTGAAACCAAACTGATATTCTGGGATAATGTTTCTTTGTTCTATGGTTCTTTTCAATCTTTTTAGAAACAGCCTCTCAAACAGTTTTGCTAGTGTTGGTAGAAGTGAAATTAGCCGGTAAGATTTTCTATCATTCGGTGGCTTGCCCGGTTCCGGAATCATTATTACTTCTGCTACCTTCCACTGCTTTGGCACATGCTTTTTCCTGAGAATCGCATTGATTATGTGCAGTAATTTACGGGTACCTTTTTCAGGCAGCTCCTTTATTATTTGCCCTGTTATCAGATCATAACCAGTAGCTTTCTTTACTTTTATGTTCTTAATTACAGCTTTAAGTTCTTTTAATGTTACAGGCCTGATCTCTTCAAAATCAGATAGTCTGGGCGTATCAGCAGTGTTTTCGTCATTGGTCTGCTGACCTAGAGGTTGAAATGTTTCTTCAAGATGTTCAGCAAACAGGTCAGCTTTATCTTTCGCACTTCTAGCCCATTTCCCATCGTGTGTTTTGATTGGGGGTATCTGCGTTTTTGGTCGTTCTAACCCTTTTGTTGCTTTCCAGAGGGAATAGTCGGTATCTTTAGTTGGAGCTGGGGAACAAAGGTATTTTCCGATTGTTTCATTTTTCACTTCTTTTATGAGTGCCTTAAGTTTGATGCACAAGTTGTTTAAGGTGGTTTTATCTTGCGGCGCACGCGTAGTCTGCCATTTCTTTCGAGCTTTTCGTTTTTCCTGCACTAGTTCTCTTAATTCTATTTGGTAAATAACGGTTTTTTTTCCTGGATGATATTTTGGGGGTGCATTCCCAAGCCGACCATTGTATGACATGAAGGAGCTTATCTAGTTCTTCTTCTATTTCATTTTCACTTTTGATTGGCACTTGAAGTTCTATTTTTTCCTCTACCAACTGCCTAAACAGTTCCCAATCTGTTTTGTTGTTTGCGAGCTGTGGTGAATTGGTTTTTTCTATTACATTTTCACTAACCGTCATAATAACAGCAGAATGATCAGATGTTAAACTTTCATCATTTTCTAAGAAGACGTAGCGTTCCGATATGCCTTTAGTGATGTAGAAATCTATTAGATCTGAGATTTTGTTAGGATCAGTTGGCAAGTACGTTGGTTTCCCTCCTGAATAAAATTCACAGTTTGAGTATTGGCCAGCTGCAAGTAAAATTAAATAAAATGTGCCGAGTTCACAATTACATTTATTTCATCTGAATCGAGGTATAACGGGAAAGACTCACACCCAGAGCCCCTATTCTTGAAATCGGTGGAAATTTCCGCATTCGAATATAATTTGCTTTAAAATTCTTTTTCGAATTTTTGGCCGGCTACTTTAATTATTTTTCAAATTTAGTTGCAAGTTTTCTATTATTTATTTCCCTACTAAGGCTGTGTCTCAACATCGACTTATTTGTGGACACCGAATTATTTAAAAAAGTCACCTCGCGAGGCGACTTATTTGAAGAAGTATTTCTACACATAAGTGTCTCTAAAATCTGTGTATCTTATAAACATATAGGCTTAGTTATTGTATAGTTCATTGTTCTTGTTAGGCTTATACCCTTGACAGACTAGGGTTTAGCTAAACGCGTTTAGCATACCATTTATTAATTTTGTTTTGGTCAGAAAAATAACACTAACTATAATAATAATAAAATAATTAATATATTATCAAAAACACATAATTAATATGTTATATAATTTATGTATTATCAAATTATTATGCTCTTTTTTAAGAATTCCCATTTAACTAAGATCCGTTAAAATACGGAAGACATTACAACCTGTCATTATTTACATACACATTTATGTATGTTGAACTTAAATAAATGCAAAAAAAAAATTGAACTCGATAAGGAATAACTCAAAAAGTAAGCGGCATCTATCATTGTATCACAGCACTAAATGGCATTGTCCTATTTATAAATTTTAACCTTCATTGTTAGATGGCGCTCTTGCTAAACCCATTTTTATGCGATAAACTTCAAAATTCAGATTGCCAATAGTAAAATAGAACAGAAGACAGATTGCCAATAGTAAAAGAGATTTACCTCGGATAGTCTACAAGACTTATGTATATTTTGCTCTATGATGTAATACATGCAGTTTTTATTTTCAACTGAAGTAGCAACGACATGTCAAGATTTTTTTTCTTCCATATAATAGAAATTGCGCTTTGTTTTTTGTTATTACCGAAAACTTATTAGCAGCATCATTTCCTATTCGAAATGTGTGCTGGGTACTTCGAAAATTGTAATAAACTTCTTCTTCATGCGCAACTCGTAAATAAGGCTGTATACGATCGTTAATCAGACCACGTTGATCTGCCTTGGCCCAAATCTGAACTTCACTGGGACCATGTTTATCGAGTGACCTTTGTCGGTGGAGTAATACAAAATATCATGCATAGTAGGACGTGACGAGGCCGCAACCTCTTGAAAATATTTATACCACTGATTATGTTTGAATTTGGTCGCACATGCGCTTTTTAATGAAAACATTAAAAAACCTCGTCGTCTACCAATATAATAGAGAGGCTGAAGCTTCTCGTCAAGGTTTTCAAATTCATAAATTTTGAAAAACGCTCTAAGACAACAGCAATACAAGAATTGCACGACACGGGCATAGAAACGAACCTAAGAAATCCACAAACTATTTCTGAAACGGTCGAATACAACAGAAGTATTCAACAGAAGTATAGTGGGACTCATTAAAAATTTGAGGGCTGCCAGTAAAATTGACGATAAAGTCATTAAAGACTTTTGCTGCCGCCTAAATGTGATGAAGTTGTAAGCACGTAAGCCTGTTCTATGAGATCAAGTGTCATAAAATCCGGCACAACCAATTTCCAATTTGAAACATCTGCATCCGTCTACTTAGGACCAATCGAAGGTGAAACCGAGAATTTATCATGCGAATCTGAAAATTATGCAAACATTTATTTGAGTGACGAACGTTCGCGCTTGGGTTTTCATATTCGGGATCACCAGACTGGATTACAGGATCAGGCGTTCATTTCCTTAGGCTAAGTTTCCCTTCTTAGTATCCAATCTGGAAGTCAAAGGTCTGGAGTTTATGACTGCAACGTGCTATAGATATCCTTATGGATCTCTTGAAGAACGGCAGCCGGACAGCATCCCAGCTTGGTCACCATGTAGTTTCGCTGCACAGCATTGAATACAATTAAATGATCCACTCGACCCCCTTGGTGTATACCTAAAATAATACGCTACTGAAACCAACGATACTGGCATCGCAACGTATGTGAAAAAGATATACTGTAGGGAACTCTCATTTCTTTCGGAATTTTTGGAACAGCGTACTCCAGAATAGCTTACATTTGTCTGAATTTGTATGGAGGCAACCAACACTAAGGGTTTAACCCAAAAAAATCCTCTTCTCTTAGCTCGAACATACTTTTATTCAGATTTATTGTCAATCGCGAATCTGCCAAGCATCTATAGCGACCTTTAACAATAATTTTAAGTGTTATGACAGAGTGAAGCATGTGACCAGAAGGTCTTCGAGGTGTACAAGGACCTTGTCGTGTAACTGATACGGAATCTCGCGATGCTTATAAGACGACAACGTGTGTGCGCGATACCCAAAGCGTAGTCCAGGAACCATAGACGTTATCCTATCGCAGGATGATGGGTCGGTGTGATCTTTCAAAACACTTCTTTTAAATTTATTGCAGGGATAAATTTCTTTGTCGTAAACGAGCCAACGTTCTGCTTCATCAACGAGATTAGAGAACAGCATAAAGTTTGTTATTCCTCGATGTCCTCCAGAGATAACATTATACCTCATTCTGCATGCATGAGTTGCTGGATAGTGAGAGACAAGACCCTGAATAAAATCGTTGTTTAACAGGTTTATCCCAACCAACAAGGACAATGATCTTTGCCAGATAAAGTATGAAGTTTGGATGTATTGGCAGTTTCACCTAATTCGATCGAATTGCATAACGCGGAGATTTTTGCGAAATCCCGAAACGCTACAACAAAGGGACGGTGTAACTATTTATTATATGTGGAATTCCGTTAAACACGAAATTATAGTTCTAATCTAACCGAAAAACCCCTGAAACCGTGATTAAGTATAATCGACCTCGGAAGATAGAACGACAGAAATAACATGACCTTTCATTACTTTATAACGATCCCTATATATTTTTTGAGCGTGGTAATCGCGACATGATCGGAGATCTCATGTATAAAGGTGAAGAAGAAGTACTGAATAAATTAAGACTATGAAATGGCCCGTTCAAAAGACCGGCTTCACCTTCGTCTCTTTCCCCTTTTACCGATAAAATCGATTATAACGGCGACATACAATTTTTCGTTGTAGCCGAACTAATACAAATAGAAATGAAAATAAAAAATTTAAGGCTAATTTTGAGATGTAGATTTTTGTTTAAATTTTATTTTCGAGAGAGCAGAATACAACAATACAAAAAAAATTGGTGTTTTAATATAAAATAAGGGTTTATATTAGAAATAAAAAATCTATTACAACTTAGTTTGAAGCCAGAAGCTGAAGCCATGTATGGAACGGGCTAATGGGAAACAGACGATTTTACGTATGTTTCTTCGCCAAAAATTCCGATTGGCGACGAAGCTTCGTCTCCGTATTGCGTGCGGTATCCTCTCGAACATCTATAATAAAATAGTTCAACGCGAGCCAAACGACATTCAACAATACTATGTCCCAAATTCAAACAAATAAAATACACTAAATGTTAAGCATTACTATTTGTATTTCTTTCAAAAGTTTGCAAGGCTTATCCGTCGGAGTTTCCCCCAGAACTTCTCGAAGCCACCGCCGAAAACCTATCAGCTAGTTGAAAAGGTGATACCGAGCTAACAAGAACTATGCAAGCTACCGAAGATACTTCATTATGCTAAAGGATCGAAATGAGAAAAAGCGGAACTCCGTTTAGCACCGTAGCGTCTATTTTGAGAACTAACTATTTTTAACTAAACTAGTGAAATTCTTCAAGACTTTTTCAATGACATAGCCGTCAGCGCTAAAACGTTAATAGGCTGATAAAGGAAACAAAACGAAATTATTGCTTTTTTAACACCTTTCAACGGAGTCAGGAACAGACTGTGCAAATATCTAATTAATGAATTATGGAAATTTGACAGCATTGTGCGTCTACGTGTATTTCAGAATTGTCTACATGTTGGTGTGCCGAGAGACTCCTACGGTATTCTCAACACCAATGAAAAAGTTTCTTACGTTAGCTAGAAAGATAAAAGGAAATTTTAGATAGCGTTGAAGTTTTTCAAAATCCTAACCATGATCCAAAATTTGATCTGAAAGCTTCCATGATATTCTCTACTAAGGCCGGAACACAAAAATATATAGCTATCGTTGACCTTCCTTTACATCTTTCACCTTATTAGCTGTTAAATAAATCTATGTTGGTTGCTCTATGATATGATATGATATGATATGATAGAGGCGTACAGGCCAGCCATAACGGCGATCCTAGGTACGTTACCATAATCCTGAAATATCAACAATCAAATAACAAATTATATCTGAATGCGAATAATATTTCAGCATCATGCGGGAAGCTTATTTAGGAAAGGATGTTAGTCACAGAAACAACTAGGGCGAACCGCAGCAAAGTCGTTATCTAATTACTTAAATATATTAAAATGCTAGTCTCAATTAAATGCACATTAGATTTTGTTAGTTTATTAATTTGGGGTAGTTGTGATTGAGGTAAAGGATACTAATAATCATCATATGTATTCGGCATCAGTCATAATAGACTGGTTAGGTTATTTAATTCACATCTACGGGTCATCTCATCATATGCTGTTTGTAATCTTATTTTGTCCTATCTTCCCACCCGACACCATCTAACCGAGGGACTTTACGTTCGTAATGACTCGACAGCATTATCGATGACCTAAATATTCCGTTTATATTGTAAAAAAATTAAATTTAAATTCGGTATTGTCAATTAGCTACCTATATTTAAATTCATTCAACTAAAAATAAATCTATGTTGGTTGCTCTACGTTAAATATTTTAAAAGGTTTAAAATTTATTAATTGAATGAATGTTTCGCTAAGAATCATGTGGTCGTTAATTACCATAAACTTTACAGGAAGAGGGGTTAATTTTAGAAACCGAATTCTTCACAAATCGTTGATGTAGTAACTCAATTATTCGCCGAAGATTCTATAAGTATCGACGAATACAACATATTAATACGCAACATTCAACCGTACACTGGCATTGGCGAAATGCACTGAAGTTGATTTTCTCGATTTTTTAGTACCAAAAAATCGAGAAAATCAACTTCAGTGGATTTCGCCAATGCCAGTGTATGTAACGAATTAATTGAATGTCGTATGGTTGAACGTCGCGTTGTAATATGTCGTACTCGTCGGTGCTTGTAGAATCAATTATTTTGCGAATAATTGAGTTGCTACAATGGTTTTTGATGTTGAAAATAACTTGCAAGGAACTCGCTGTAGTTCATATGCTCGCATGCTATTGATAATAATAGCAATCTGATTGAAGAAGCTGATCGAATCAAATGTTCATGAAAGTACTTTTTATATAGCATTTTCAAACTGCTGTGAGTGAAATCCTAAAATTAAGGGTAGCAAATAATACGAAGAAAATGCTTGGTTTGCAAATTTCATTTTTTTATACGTTTTGATTTTTCAATAAAATTTTCATATCTACCGGCATATCGTGCGAGCCTGCCAACAAATTGTGTGTACATAAAGTAAAAATAGAAAATACTTGGAATAACAAACCAGAAGTTCATTTATATATAAATTTATAATGAAAATGTGCAACATGTGGCGCAAATTATTCGCACACATGATATTCGTTCGAAGTGTTTTCCATATTGTTTATTGTGAATGTGAAGTAAACAAATCCAATTAAAAACAATAAATTTTATGTGGAGACGTTTGATTGAATTGTATCAGTAACACGATGATAAATTGACTCACAATTAAAAATCAATTCAAGTGCAATTTGATTGTGAAATTTCATAGATTAATGGCGCGGTGCCAGCGGCACGATTTGGTATTACGATACAAATTTTGCTACCTTCTCTCGTTTAAATCGTATAAAAGAGGGCTGTGCTATGTAAAGCACAATAATGGTTATTTCATCGTTTACGTTTAAACCGAGAAACTTCCGCTGTCAAAGTCGATATAAATTATGGACAAACACAATACACATACGCGCGCACCAATCGTATTATTTATTTAATTTAGTTTTATTTAATAACAATTATATTTATAGTAGATTGTTATATACACTCGAATTATATTTATATTTCGGCCATATGTGTTTATTTTAGGCACCGATTATATCTGTATGCAGATGGGGTGCTATTTCAGTGGTATACAATTTGTTTATGGTTTATTTTGATTTTCGGTGTTATCGCAAATCTTCATGACGTGCCTACGTAATTACAGCCATCTTATTCGATGATGTAAGCTCGAAAGCACATGTGTTGAAAGTAAAGCGACACTTAGAAAATCATCCAACGCCGTACCATATCGTCGAATTAGACATATAGCACACTAATCATTAAAATGTTGGTTTTTGCTATCTATCAGCGCTCTCACAAAAGGGTCAATTGAGCGTTCGTCGAATATGAATTGGGCAGAGCAAGTTTATAAACTTCTACCTCGTACAGAACGAATTTATGTTTGACAGCTAGATTATTAGGTCAATATACAAACAATTAAAGAGCATCAGAAGTTGTAGGTCATTTAAAGACGTATATGTCAAATGTTAGGCCAATACGATAAATTATTGTTCCTATCTAGCCATTTTACCGATTCTATTACGAAACATAGCTGATCACCGAACTGCGTAAGTATAGTTTTCAAAACGTGCGTTTATGGTACCGCGTGCAGACTAAATGCCTGTGTCCCCTATACAGTCCAACCAAATTGACAAATCAGTATTGTTACGGTGACCCCTAGAATAGAATAGAATAAGTTAATTTCATTAATTGTTCAATTACATTCTTAATTTATACTCAACATTTAGGCGTATTTCTATACTAACATATTTGCTGCGCATTTAGGATTATTCTAGAAACAAATATTTTGGTATATAAAGGCGCGCGTTGACGTGGAATGCTGAGTATTATTTTAAACGTGATACAGTGAAGGTTAAATAGAAAGATTATTAAAGTGATTATTAAAGCGATTATTAAAGTGATAATTAAAAAGTGTGTTATAATTGTAATAATTAATTGTTAGTTTTGTGTTGTATAATAAATTGTGTTGTGTAAATAAATTTGTGTGAGTTCAAATTTGTAGCAGTTGTATTTATTCACAATCCAGTGATTCGAACCTTGAGTGACAAAGCAAAAACGTAACAGTATTTTTTTTATTCAATTGGGTACTCTTACTAAAAATTCACACTGCACAACGGATACATATTTTGAGACGTCCGAAAGGAAACCTGTTCCTAAAAAATTATATTTTTGGCGTAAAATCTACCAAAATTCGTTTGGAATTAGGAAAATACTGTTCTCGGTGTTGTTTTCATATCGTGAAAATTCCTGTTTGATTTTTTGTGGAGAAACATCCGATTTTTGGTGTATGCATATCAAAGTTTAGTTCTTCGTTTGATTTTATAAAAGACGCCTCAAACAACAATCTGCGTCTGCAAAATAATTTGGAATTACTGTAGCTAAGTGAAGTAGTTTTTCGGTTTATTTGTCACACCATATTGACGTTTTGATGCAATGTTGCTTTTACATCAAAGTTCGATTCATCTACATGTAATGCGAGTTCTGCGTTCTTTCTCGGAAGGGCAAGTTATTTATAACGAATAGATTAGATACTCAAATCACATTTCATTCGATGATAAAAGGTAAACATTCCGTTTTTCCTCCAAATGACAAAATAATATTGACCAGAATCGATGAAGCAAACGAAGCCTTCGGAAAATGCTAAAATCAACTTGCATCAGCCACATTGCAAGTTAATTTTAGCATTTTCCGAAGGCTTCGTTTGTTTCATCGATTCAGGTCAATATTATTATGTCGTACTAATTCATTCGTTATAATTTTCCGATAATAATTTATCATCGCCAGGAAGGTTTTTAGTTCTTTTGCCAAAACAGGTTTAGAAAATTTTTTAATGGCCTCTACTTTGCTGGGAAGAGGGACGTACCATTTTTTGAAATGTCATGATTAATAGCTAGTTTATATTTCCAGAGACGCTCTAATAGAAATCGTATAGGTGTCTCTCGTGCTTGGCAGTGTTTTCGGATACGATTAACATATCATCGAAATACCGAAAAACGAATTAATGCTTTATGTATTAATCAATGTCGTTCGGATGAATTGGAACCGTATGAAATGCTTTTTGTAAATCCATTTAGCTGAATATGGTTATTCCACTAAAAATACTCGTGCTATCATGAATACACCGTTTGAGCATTTAAAGCGCGGTAGTCTTCACATGGACGCCATGTTCTATCGGATTTCCTTACCATATATAAAACTTGCAAGTTATTGGTCCACGGACTCCAAATAACCATTCTCATTAAATATTCGAACTCGTCTTTTGCAGAGCCTAACAATTTCAATATTTTTTGTGTGTTTATAATGTAAATAATGTAAGTATATAGTGTATATAAATATATGTGCTGTTAACAGCTGTATTGTGACGTTTGACAATTATACATATATTTTGGTGTTACTTATCGTCGTGCATAGACGACAAACATCATAAATTGCGAAGCTTATGTGGAAAAGGACAAAATAACATGTTCTAGTTTTTTGCCGAAAATTTTTCCATTACCGTTGTGTGAATGTTGATCGTTTGGCTATTAAGTGTTGTTCTAAATATTCCAACATTTTTTTGGTTTTGTGATGAGTGTCGTGACCTTATGGCCAACCGAACATTTTGCAATATTATTGCAGATTCCTCTGCAAATACTGCTCAGTAATTAAAATTTGGAATTTTTGAAGGAAGCGATTTCATCCAAAAGGATAATAATAGGTGAGATTATTGAGAAACATCAATACTTTAGGCATTAGGTGTGCTGAAAAAGTTGCTGAGTTGGTTTATCGGTAGCATCGACATCAACCAATCATGCTGTAGTGGGAGCTTTATCGACACCTACTGTTGATGTTTGCAAATTTAGGCCCAATTTAAATAAAACCTCGTCAACAAATTTGACTTCAACAGTATCTGTTGAGTCTACAACATCTTCTGCTGCGCCTTTGAAAACTGTAAATACCTCCTTGTTTTTATCACCTGAATCATTTTGTACCATATCTTACGCTGAACCTGCTGCATCTATATCACCTAGTTCTAAGATTCCATTGATTTCCTCTGGAATCTCAAGGCCATTTGTATCAATTCCGATGGCAAATTGTTAATACATCTTTCGTTGCTCATGTTGCTAACAGTTCATCATATAATCATGACAGAAGAATTTGTGGGACTGAAAATTTACCTGTGGATGTTAATATTAAAACAGTTCCCCCAAAGTGTTGGTTGCACCTCTCAAGATTTACCCCGGATACTGCTGAGAGTAATATATTAGCAATGGATAATGCGTGCTTGGGAACGGACTACTGTAGTGTTTCTAAGCTGAATCCAAAAAATTCAATAAGAATAGTTAAGAGTACGTGTGCTTTAAATTGGGTATCAGTGAAGTATTACGTGAGCAGGCGATGAATCCTGATACTTGGCCGATCGAATGGTGATCGAATTAATGAGCGTTGGGGAGGTGCTGCTTTATATTTTCGAGCCTCTTTAAATATTAAACAGTTAGGATCTGGTTGTTTTGGTTGAGTTTCTAACCTTAGAACTAATAAGTAGTTTTGGTAAAATACTGTTGCTTGTTATTTATAATCCGTCGCCTGTGGTAAGTGTTGATTCTGATAATTCGGACATCATTTTTATCTAGTATTTTTCGGAGTATAAAAAGGTAGTGTGCTTGGGTGATTTTTACTACAAAATGTTAATTGGTAATAAATTAAATATACTTGTTTTCAAGTACATAATTTATACAGTTTACCCTTTGGCCCTACTAGAAATGATGATCTTTTTCATTTGATTGTAGTGTTTGAGCCTGATGCCCAAAATATTTTATCTTATGGACAATGTGCAGTTCCTCCTATTTCTGACCAAGATTTGATTTTTGTATACTACAAGTTGTGTTATAAGAGATAAAAAATATATTATACCGTCGTTCCTGATTATAAAGGAATTGACTATCAAAATTATACTAATTGTTTCTTTTCGTTAGACTGGTCGAAGATTTTCCACTAGCATTTGGAAAACTTCAGTTACTGGTCTTGCCTTGTCGATAGCAATTCTTGTAAGTCTAGCGTTTTGTTGATCAAACCGAATAAACTTGGTAAAATTTCAAAATCGTGCCTATCTATATAGTGGATAAACATTCTTTCTCCAAAGCAAATCTAAACGTTCGTTATTTTATTTGTTGCTTCCCATAGGAAGCAAACTACCTAAGAAAGCTAGCAGTTCCTCTTTATCTAATCTAGCCTATTTTTCGCCGGTTTATTGGGATTGTGGTAATCGATGTGTAGATAATTGCATAAAACGTATCAACGTCGCTAAAAAATTTCGTGTTTGGATTAGGACCGACAAATCGTTCTCGAATTTTTTTCTGCTTACGATTGCGATGAAGTGCCGACATTTTTTTTCTCCATTTTGTGCTGTATTTTCCGACAAAATGCTTCCCCTCCTCTATATCTTCCTCAATACCTTCATTTGCTACAAATAACTCATCATCCTCGTCAATAGGGTCGTTTTTGTTTTCAGATTCGTCACCATCTATTTCTGTCCCTTATATTTACAATTCAGGCTGTTCTTCGATGGAATATTCCAGTTCATCAAATTGTTGTTCCTTCTCGTTGCGTACCAACTGTTCCGCCTCATCATCTTCTAAATCGATGTCATTTCAGACCCTCGAAACGTTCCGCTCTTCATAGACCATTCTTTTTGGTTTGATTGTAGATAATATTCAGTCTGGACTTTTGTCGAAAGGTTGTATATTTATACTTACGTATTATAGGAAAAACCTTTTACCTTTAATCTTCTCCTCTTTATCAAATTTTTTTTGAATAGACAAACAGAGAGTCTCGGCGAGTTAGTTATCTAGATAGATCGATGCTCAAAACCAGGATAATAATGGCTTATCTGAGTGAATCCTCCTATAACATTTTTATGAGCAGAGGCGGACCGCAGCGTGAGGTGTTAACCACGCTATCTCATTTTAGAGTGCAAACTGTTTCAGCTCATTTAATATATTAGATTGGGCATCGAAGGTAACAACCATAGCATTTCTTACAAAAGTGTCATTGGTAAAATGAAGTTTAGAGAGCCACGTATACACACAATTTGCACTACAACCACTATAGGCTAATTTTTGATATAGGATTAGTATCTGGTGTATCCAAATGTGAAAGCTTGTTCCAGACAAGAATCAATTGCGGTAAGAGAACCGCAGATAGGTTGAGATGCATAGTGTAATATCTGAAAAGAATATTCTCATTTTTACGAACAGTCCTACTTCGACTAAACTTTTAAAATCAATCTTCCTTACATCGAAAGTAGCTCAAAACTATCCGTTATCTATTAATGAGAAAGCAGATGAGTTCAACACCCACTTGATGTAGTCCTCAGGACTTTTCAATATTAAAAGGAATTTAAGGGTAGATAAGTTTGCTCGTCGTGGTACAACCTGCGTCGTTTTATCTAGCAGAGCAGATATCCCTTTGCCGACGAAGAAATTTTGTTTGGCTCAATTGAAGTACAAAGCACACAAAACATAATATGTAATGACGTTTTTGTAAAAAAATTTCGCTTGATTTGACGTACAACCAACACAATTGTGTGTATAGTATAGTGTTTTTTTCGGACGAAAATAAGTTTGAAAGGAACACACAAATGTGTAAGTTGGTTCAAAACACAACCAAAAATTAATTTTTGACATGATTCTTTTGCCTTTCTCACACAAATGTGTGGGTAGGCCGGTAAAGGGATATTGAAGCTAATTCTCTAAGAGGAAGCTATGATACCTGCGAACAACATACAGGTTAAAAGCAGCTCATGTGTAATGACTAGGCGCAACTGGCCATATGTCCAGAAAGGGACTATCTCTTCACGCTAATACTGTTAGAGCTGGGAAAATGAAGATGAAAGAATAGCCATATAGGAACAAAAATTATATGTGGTGCGGATACCACAAAACCCGTATCTATGCCAGTCGTGGAGTACAACCACGATAATTTAACTGTCAACCACACCATACTTACCTCAATTATCATTATTCAGGTAGCACCGAAAGAAGGTTTACAGGGTTTACTGAAAATAATGTTAATATCTCTAGTATTAGGTCAGATCAAATATTTAGGGTTATTTAAGCAGCCTCTAGTTTTAATAAGGATGGAGGGGGGATACAGGTTGTGTTTACCCGAATCTTACAGTTCCTTCGAATATACTGATATTGACCTTATCCTTTCTACAAAAGATAACAGATGACTGTAATACTGGCTGATCATCTATCTAAACGCCACTGATTACAAATCTAATTTTAGAATACTATATAGTTTAAATTTGAATGGTCTAATCCACGCATTATCATTACTTAAAGCACCCCATGTATATCGATATCAAACAATTTGTGAAACATAATATACGAGTACAACCAATTCTAATATAAATAAAATGTTGCAATGTTTACACAAAAATGATTTATTACAAATAAATAATAACACCTTGACACCCCTGTATTCTATTCCAAAATGCCACCACTAACAAATTGCAAGCGGTCGCCATCCTCCGTACACCAAAAATTTTTCTACTCAAAGTTTCATTTGAGCACATTGTTTAGCCGGCTGGAGATAAGCACGCATCGATTCAACATACGCTCGCCATTTTTATCAAAACATAAATCTCGTAAGTTGCTCGCTGCTTTGTGTAGTGGAATTTTCTTGTAAAAATAAATAAAAAAATATTATAAAGTACGGAAGAAAATATTTACAATCTAGTCCAAAATCAATCTTTGTGGAGTTAAGAATAAAAAAAAAATTACGCTCAGAACAAAAAATAACAAAATTATATTAAAATTTATCCAGGTGAATTAAACATGTATCGACTTTGATTTAGTGATAAAATGTTGTGATAACAAACCAAATACAATATGAAAAACAGTAAACATATAATGTTTGTGATAAGTTTCTGTTTCGCTATATTGATTTCACACGCGACCAATTGTGCCGGTAATGAAAATGTCTCGGCACCATCATCGTCCGAAGAAAGTGATTACGAACATTTTAAAACGCTTGCAACCCAGTCCCATGGTGGATTAGGATCCGCCTATGTACGTCATGAAATGGAAAAACATGGTTCATGGTATCATCGAAAACGGCACGACCGCACAAAAATATTTCAATCGTCAAAATTGCAAACGACTGTTAATGGCAAACCAAATGCACCATTTAATGTGCACGACATTACGGAGGATTATCGGGATCAAATGCTTAGAATTGGTGTTGGGATCGCAATGCTTAAGAATGCGGCAAATTATAGTGATGCAGCACATACGAAAGCGGCTGATGCCGCCGTTTATCTAAATCTGAAATTGCGGCCGTCAAAATCGGAAGTGATACCAAAATATAAATCGACTAAGACCGAAATTGAAAATATGCTGAAGGCAAACGGGACAACGGTATACTTGGAAAGTGTTCGACGAATAAATCCGGATAATTTTAAAAATCTTACGTCACATCAGATCGGCGAAATACAATCGATAAAAAATGGTTCAGTGTTAAGTAAAAATATTACATCGCTGAGTGCAAATCTTACCAAACCAGTGCTACTCAACGATACGAAGATGGGTGATTTTAAGCCGGTGCCACTATTAATCCGATCAATAAATTTTGGGTTATCTCTGCACCACGCATCACCATTATTACTGACCATCTTGCTTTTAACCACTATATAAAGAAAAAGTGCTATTTACTAAATATATCTGTGATGTAATAATATACCGAGCGTGTGTGACATACACCAAAATAATAATAAACCGAATCTGATCATATTAAACATAAAACGTTTTTTGCTCTTAATTGCGTTTTTCATGGGCTGCGATGACCACTCCCCAGTGTTAATTTTATAATTCTATGCCAAATGTAGAGCATTATGTGTCAGTTATTATAGTTGCGGGAGGGTGTAAGACAAATCGAATTGTCCTTGGCTTATTAGAAAATTGATTTTTCTTTTTTGAGTTTGTTTGTTTATTTATCATTCCAAGTGGCCGAAAATGATATTTTACATACTGGCTGCGTAACCAAAAATAGTTTTCGCGCATTTTATTGAATCATACATAGATGTGAGTACTGTAAACAGAATTTTGTTGAATTGTAATGTGTTGAAAGATAAATTTTTTTTCCATGTAGCAATAAAATAAAATTTATGGCTCTGTTTTGTATATAATTATAAAAAAGTGAGATGTAGTGGTGGCCGGATGCTAATTTTAAGTATTATTTATGGGTGTGTTCTAATATTTGTTAAACTTTGTGTAACTTTTATAGTCTTTTCAAACATAGGATACAATTCGCAGAAAACAATGAAACGTAGATCAATAATAAAATTGTCTTGGGAAGGGATCAATGGTTTGTTGTTAACACTAAACATACCGACATTTCATGTATACCTAATCCTACCATGAGCGGTCAAATGACCGCTTTATTAAAACATATGTATTTTAGTAAAGTAGACTAGATATAATATGGGTCCCATTTGAAACGCGATATTTTAAAACGCGATATGGTACAAAACGCGATATGGTACAAAACGCGATATTTCAAAACGAGATATTTCAAAACGTGATATGGTACAAAACGCGATATGATACAAAACGCGATATTTCAAAACGCGATATTGTACAAAATGCGATACGGCACAAAACGCGATATGGTACAAAACGTGATATTTTTTATCATTAAATCGAATTACTGATATTGAACAAAAGTGTTCGTGTCCAATAAATAAAGGATAATTTATTAAAGATTAGACGAAAATTTTCAAAGTGTCCAAGTTACAATATAAAGAAGTTGTCAATATACAGAATATTTTTACCATTTTTGTATAAATAAATATATGAAATTTCAAGGGAGTGAATGAAAGTGTCCAAGATACAGAAATGCTTAACATTGAAGGTTTTAATAAAATTCAATTTTGCATTCAATTTAAATCTGATATCAATTGACGGCCGAAAATTTTAATTGCGTGGTTATACTTCCGAATAGGTTATATACCTCCAAAAATTCTGAAAATCGGTATACTAAGGTACTTTAGAATGCTGATTACGAATATGGCCATGAAAATATCCAGAAACGACCCCAAGTAGCTCTCTAAAAATATTTTCTTTTTTCGAAGCACAAATGCTTTTATGATTATTTTAAATCATTTTATACCTTAAGATTGAGGGCTACGGCCCCAAATCCCATGTTTTATACAAATAAAAAAAATTACTGTTATTTCAATTATTTTATTTCAATTTTTATTATAATCCACATAGGGGACATTTAATTTTAGTTTAAAGGAATTTAAAAATCGATAGGAGTGGCAGTTTAGGATTGAGTTATATCAGGTGGGTCGGCTCCGGTCGCTTCGCAACGTACATTCTGGAAAAGGGGAAATTTAATTTCAGTTTATAGGAATTTAAAAACCGATATTAGCAGGAGTATAGGATCGGGTTATATCAGGTGAGCGCTTCACTCCCTAGTTAGAAAAAAAAACTTCAGTTTATAGGAATTTAAATCGATAAGAGCGGGAGTATAGGATCGGGTTATATTAGACGAATCGCTGCGATCCCGTCACTTCGCAATGTGCATTCTGGAAAAGGGGAAATTTAGTTTCAGTTGATAAAAATTTAAAAATGGATAGGAGCGGAAGTATAGGATCGAGTTACATCAGGCGGGTGGCTGCGCTCCCTTCGCTTCGCAATGTACATTCTAGAGAAGGGAACATTTTATTTCAGTTTATAAGAATTTAAAAATCGATAGGAGCGGGAGTTTAGGATCGGGTTAAATCAGGCGGGTGATGGGGAAATTTAATTTCAGTTTATATTGTATTAATTTAAAAATCGATAGGAGTGGGAGTTTAGGATCGGGTTATATCAGAAGAAATTTAATTTCAGTTTAAAGAATTTAAAAACCGATATTAGCCGGAGTATAGGATCGAGTTATATCAGGTGAGGGCTTTGCTCCCTAGCTAAACAAAAAAACTTCAGTTTATAGAAATTTCAAAAACGATAAGAGTGGAAGTATAGGATTGGGTTATATCAGGTGAGCACTTCGCTCTTTAGTTAGAAAGAAAAACTTAAGCAGTTCAGGAGTACAGCAACGGATTATACCAGACAGGTCACTGCGCTCCAGTCGCGTCGCTCCTTAGTTAGAAAAAATTTCAGTTTATATAGGAACTTAAAAATCGATAAAAGCGGAAATATAGGACCGGGTGATATAAGGTGGGTCGCTGCGCTCCTGTACCTTCGCAATACACATTTTTCTGTACCATATCGCGTTTTGTACCATATCGCGTTTTGAAATATCGCGTTTTAAAATATCGCGTTTTGTGCCATGTCGCGTTTCGTACCATGTCGCGTTTTGAAATATTGCGTTTTGAAATATCGCGTTTTGTACCATATCGCGTTTTGAAATATCTCGTTTTGAAATATCGCGGTTTATACCATATCGCGTTTTGTACCATATCGCGTTTTGAAATATCGCGTTTTGAAATATCGCGTTTTGAAATATCGTGTTTTGTACCATATCGTGTTTTGTACCATATCGCGTTTTGAAATATCGCATTTTGAAATATCGCGTTTTGTACCATTTCTCGTTTTGTCATATGTCGTTTCGAAATATCGCGTTTTTAAATATCGCGTTTCGAGCGGCTCCGATATAATATAATTTGTTTTCGGAAATTAAACAATAAAAAAAGTTGTAAACATTGTAAAATAGGTTGTTTGTATATTTTAAGAAAAGATAATAAGCACACGACGATAAAGTAACGTTGTATGCGAGACATTTTTAAAACGGTCATTTGACCGCGCATGGTAGGTTTATTGTTAAATAGTTTATTATTTTAGAGTACGCACTTGTACCTTATACGGTATAGAACAGACTCTAACTATGACATTTCCGATTAAATTTTATAAAATGCTAATTTAATTTAGAATCATTTTGTTTTTGATCGATTTCTTTGCAGAGCTATACTTTTTAAATATTTGCTTGGTCGATTTCCGCTAAATTTTACTGTGACCTCCCAGTTTATAAAAAAAGCTTACGTATGAAGTTTCATCCAAATCAGCCAATCCGTCTGGACTGTACAGAGAACACAGGCCGACAAACAGACAAACATCAACTCGAAACCCACTATTTCAAACTTCTGTGGTATTGCGAATGGTAAATCAGGCAAAATCTTGAGGTGGGAAATGCTTATGATTACTATACTTAATTTTATTTTGTAAAATAAAGTAATAATTACGCCATAGTGTGTCAAGCAACGTCTTAGTTCCATTCAATTTAAAAAATGTTCGATTTTGTTTCAATCAAATTGACTATTTTCGAAGTACAAGACGAGTTCCATATATTCGTTTGGAAAAAATGTTCATTCCATGCAATCTGATCATTTTTCAAAATCACATCTGGACTCGTTTTCAAATTGATAGTTTTCCAGAGGCATGTCTAAAATTTGTAAAAGATCCCCTATGATTGAGGAATGATTTAAACCTGGCCACCTCTAAACAAATTTATGAAAATCATGATCCATTGAAGCCGTTCCTAACTCTCAAAAATGTCCTCTCTCAATTATTTTAATCAAAATCGTTCGAGCTGTTTTTTTAAAAAGCGACACAAATCTCATCTGAGAACTCCCTAAACCACTTTTCTCAAAATTAAAACTAACCACAATTGATTATTAGCACTCGTAAACTCCTCTCATCTATTTTTATAAAAAACGTTTGATCCGAGGAAAAACCTTTTGATCCGAAAATTTAAAAGAAGGTCCCAAGCTTCACCAAAAGAATCTTCACCAAATTTTATCGAAATCATGAAAACCGAAAAGCATAATATAATGGTGTTCAGCGCTCACCAGACATTCTACTTAATGAATTTTACTGGAACAAAGCTCATCTTAATCGGTTTCTGTTACTTGAAAACACAAAATCGCAGGTGAAATAAACTAAATAAAGGGACTAAGGCCCACCCAGAAGACATCAGAATCGTTGGAAGCGAAAGCATAAAAAAAAATGGAAAAATGGATCAAGATCAAAACATTACTTAGATAGCAAACGTAACAAATCAATATTGTTAGTATAGTATTAGATTAGTGCAGCCATAAAATAGGCCATTGTAACGCAACCAACACAACATTCCACATCATGATTCAACAAAACACCAGCTATCTCATTAACGCAAAACATAAAACGAGAATTGTGCAACATGGTACAACATCACACAACATGGCGCAACACAGTACACTTGACGTATCATCTGGCAACACCTTGCAATATGACGCAATTTAGTGGAACATTATAAACATGCCTCAATAAGATGCAACATAACGGAACAATGTGCAACATCCCACAACATGGTGGTTGCAATCAAAAACTCTGTCCCATCAAATTTTATCAAGATCATCGCTCCTAGTGAAATAAAATGTTAAAAAAACGCCCTTAGTCCTACCAAGAACCTCCATGAATAATGGTGACACATCGGAATCGATTATTGACAATCAATACCCCTACCACCAATTTTTATCAAAATCGGTCAGCCAAACTTTTTTGAAAAACTGCGACCAACATGGGTTTTAAAAAAACTGGTTGCAACATCACGCAACATGATGCAACATCACACATGACCCAAAACGGCGCAATAAGTTATATATGACGTAACATCTTACACCATTCCAACAAGATGCAACATCACACAACATTTTACAATATGACGCGGCATGATTCAACATCCCACGGTATACCATTACACAACATTGTGCAACACGGTGGAATATGAAGGCTCATGCGGAGGGCTCTTAAATTAAATTTTCAGAAATTATCTCATGCAACATGGTGAAACATAAGGTCCATCTATATGAATTTTCCAGATATCAGAAATCGTTGTAGTCATTCGTTTCCTTGCAATAAAAAAACTCCGTTCCGCCAAAATTTATCAAAATCGTTTTAGTCAAATACAATTTTAAAAGAGCGCCCGCATGACCTATCGGAATCGATTAATGGCACTCGAAACCACTTCCAACAATTTTTATCAAATACCGAGCCAAAGTTTTTTTTTTCAAAAAAGTGTTACCCACGCTTCACTGGAGAACCTCCTAAACGGGCTTTCCTGAAATTAGGACTCATTGCAACCCATTGCTGATATTAGAAACCCATTTTCACGGCAATTTCTATCAAATCGTTAAAGACGTGTCCAAATTCTTTAATAAAATATAAAACTACGGCCTTGATACAACTTCACGATTCCTACATTGCAGAACAAGTTATATTTAGAGTTAAGTTTTTGTCGCTTTTTGCAAGTTTGTTACAAGTTCTTTCAATGTACTTAAAGAATAAATTGAGTTCGAAAAATCGTAAATAAACTGTTGTAATACTTGTAGCGCCCTCTTTATTCAATTGCAAGAAACGCCACACAATATTATTAACTACAAACGGACAATTCTCCGTCCATTCTCCAAAAATTGTGTCCATAAGAAAGTTCTATTCATAGTGAGTGCTGCACTTGCTCAATTTTTATCAAAAAGGAGGCTTCCACGATTTACAAATGATGATTTTGGCATTGAAAATAAAGAGCATGGACAACTACCCAAACAAATTTAAAATGCTGAATTGAAAACGTTATTGCCCTTAATTTTTCTCAAGAGACCTCAAAAATCGAAAACCCATTTATGAAATACTGCTTATACAGGATGTCCCAAAATTGGAACATCAAACGAAACAGGGTGATAAGGGAGCTTATTTCTAACAGAAACAGCCAAGTAAAGTTTTTTCGAATTGTTGATGGTACAAAAGTTAATCCACTTTTAGTGTTTTTTAGTGAAATCCACCAAAAAAATTATTTAAAAGAGACCAAGAGTTCTTTTGTTTAACTAGTTATGTTTAACAAGATTTCCCGGATTTTCTCCGGATTTCCCGAATTTCCGAAAGATTTTCAGGACTTCCCTCGGATTGTTTCGGATTTTTCCGTATTTCTCGGGTTTCTTCCTGATTTTCCGGATTTCGGGGTAAACCCGATGGAAATCCGATGGAAACCCGGGAGAAATCCAAATTCAGGGAAATGAAGGAAAAATCCAGAAAATCCGGGAAAATCGAGGGAAATCCGAATAATATTATTTAAAATTAAGAAAAAAAATTATTTTATTAATTTTGTTTTATTTCTGACAGGATTTTTTCAGAGAGGGAATCCGTAAATTGCCTGAAAGATGAGGGAAAGTGTAGCTGCAGATGGAGCAATGAGCATCCTTTCAATAAATAATTCTTTCATTTTCTAAACAAGCAAATGTGTTTTATTTTAATAAAAAAAGGGCACAGTCATATTCACACACCCAATAACTAGTGGATAATTGAGCCTATCCAAATTAGTACGTCACATACGAAGATATACAACTGAGCGCAAATCCCTAGAATACACGAGATATAACGAAAATATATGTAAAAACCTTCTCTGAAATTTCAGTAAATCGATGTAATAAATTAAGGACGAGGAACATTGAGGTCTAAATTGGTATGTGGTATTCCAATATAAAGGGTTGGGCTCATCTGAGTAATTTCTAGATATCGCATAAAAAATAATATTGCGAATGGAATTGCACTCATTATACCAATTAAAAAAAATCTTAGTGATATCTAATCATAATGCTTTAGTATATATGGACAGGGAACTCAGGCCTATGGCCGCCTCTGGCTGTGGTATAAACGCCAGTTCTTTTAAGCACATTTGTCATAACAGTTTGGCAAACTTCTCGTGTTATTTCAGCAACTTCGTTTAATGTTGTCCCTAAGCATCGAGGTTGTGGTTGGTTTATTGGTTTGGAGACCTTTCCTTTCAAGTATCCTCATAGAAAGAAATCAGGAAGGATTAAATCAGGGAATCTTGAGGGCCAGTCAAGGAGCTCTTTTTTGGCATTATTGGGCCGTTGTGTGTAATGGGGCACCGTCTTGTTGGATCCACATGTTCTGTAGGCCTAATTTATCCGATTCAGCATTGCCTCTAGCATTCTCAAAGAAATATAGCCCAATGATGCCACCGGCTCAAATGGCTCACCATACAGTTACCCTAAGAGGGTGTAGTGGTCTGTGGTGTATCAATTGAGGGTTTTCAGTGCCCCAATCGATCACATTAATTTTCATTACCTCTACTGGTCATAACAAATTTTTTTTTTCATTTTCAAATTTTTAATTTCTTTGTGATTGTTTGAAAAGTACCTTTTACTGATGGCATTGCCATCTGTGTTATGTCATTGGTAGAACATTGAGGACATTAAAGCTCTGTATTAATTGGGCATTGATAGACCGAGAAAAGAGCGAGATCAATGTGTACCCCTATGCGTGTGTATGAGCGACTGAGATATAGAGGAATATTTTTGTGTTTTCTTGTTTATTCGCGTGCAGCTGATGCGGGTGAGTTGGAGTATGCAAGTGACGCGCGCGAAAACACAATAAAAATATTCTTCTATATTTTTTGATGTGGTGCGAGAAATTTTTTTTTAAGTTTAGTTAGTCTCGTTTTGAATTTTGTACTTATGTTGTCGGATTTTTTTATATTTTGAGCGAGATTACCCCAATAATTGTAAAAAGCTTAAAACTTTATTAAAAAATTAGTATAATACTAAAATTTTTGGTGTTAAAATTAGTAAACATTAAAAATTTAATTAATTAATTATGTAAGGATTTAATAAAGATGTACAATTATACGTAATTTGTGAGTTTTTATATATATTGTTACGGTGACACCTAGAATAGAATAGAATAAGTTAATTTCATTAATTGTTCAATTACATTTATAATTTATACTCAACATTTAGGCGTATTTCTATACTAACATATTTGCTGCGCATTTAGGATTATTCTAGAAACAAATATTTTGGTATATAAGGGCGCGCGTAGACGTGGAATGCTGAGTATTATTTTAAACGTGATACAGTGAAGGTTAAATAGAAAGATTATTAAAGTGATTATTAAAGCGATTATTAAAGTGATAATTAAAAAGTGTGTTATAATTATAATAATTAATTGTGAAAATTGTGTTGTATAATAAATTGTGTTGTGTAAATAAAATTGTGTGAGTTAAAACTGAAGCAGTGTATTTATTCACAATCCAGTGATTCGAACCTTGATTGACAAGGCAAAATCGTAACAATTGGTGACAGCGGTGGGATTGTGAATAATAAGGAAAATGATTCTCTACGAATTAAAGCTTGCGCAATTAAAGGAGCAACTGAAGCAGCGAGGTTTGGCTAGTGAAGGCACAAAAGCTAGTTTGGTGGAGCGACTACGTGAGGCCATGGAGAAGGACGGTTTAAATCCAGACGTGTATGATTTCGAGGAGGACAACACGGATGAGATCAGTGTGGACAAGAAAGAAAAGGAAGAACAAACGATGGTCGGAACAACACAAAACCCATCTGGAAGTTTCGATTTATCGCAGTTGATGGCTGCTATGAATCAGATGATGGGACAACAGTTGGAGGGAATAAAACAATCGAACGAGGGAATTAAACAGCAGATGTTACAAGTGGAGCAACAAGGGGCGGACATTAAACAATCGAACCAGGATATGAAACAACAGATGTTACAAGTGGAGCAACAAGGAGCGGACATTAAACATCAAATGAAATTGTCGAACCAGGACATGAAACAGCAGATGGAGCAACAAGGGGCGGACATTAAAAACCAAATAGAAGATGGCCAAAAGAAAATAGACGAGAGGTTTTTGGAATTATCTTCTACACTACACGGTAAAGTGGAAAAACTGCAAACAGAAGTACACGCAGAAATTCAAAATGTTAAAGGGACGGTTCAACAAAAATTTGAATCGGTTGAACAAGATTTTAAACGTCTCGAGAAGGAGCTCAAAGATGTCAAGGCGAATGGAACGACACAGCAAGTGATCCAGACGGTTAATGCAGTTAAGATAAAACCACCAACATTTGATGGAACAACATCCTTCAGTATTTTTAAGTTCCAGTTCGAAACGGCGGTTAAGCAAAATCAGTGGACTGAAGAACAATATGTTGCAGCGTTAATTGTGGCTCTTAAAGGCGAAGCGGCAGAAACACTACAAATCATTCCCGAGCAGGAACGGAACGTTTACATGGGAATTATGAAGGCGTTAGATCGAAAATACGGAAGTGATCACAAACGAGAAATCTATCGCATGGAATTGAAGGGTCGATACCAAAAAGGAGGAGAATCGCTACAGGAATTTTCATCGGCAATTGAGCGGCTCGCGCATTTAGCCCATTCAAATATGTCGGCCGATTACATGGAGCGAATTAAAATAGATGCGTTTATTGACGGTATTCGAGATCCTGAGACGCGCAGAGCGGTGATGTTGTCACCTAAGGCAACTTTTACGGAAACCATCGCTTGTGCGTTAACAAACGAAACTGCGCAAACCATCATCAAACCAGCAATGAAAATTCGTCGAGTGGAGATTGATTCCAGGATAGACACCGAGCGGATTACGCCAAGGTTCAGAGATGGAAGTGGCAGGATTAAATGCTGGGTATGTGATAGAATGGGTCACATCTCACGGGACTGTTGGGAGATTAAGAAGAAACGAGCAAGGTCGCCATCTCCTATGAAGCGCAGATCAAACGAGGAGCAGATAGAATCCAGAAAGGAGGGTCAGACGACAGCGGAGTCGTTAAACTAAAAAGAGTCAGTTTGAAGGGGCAGAAGCTGACTCCCACAACCGATTGCCCCATAACCTCCATCCATGTTTCGAGAGTAGCAAGATGCGGCGACAGCTTGACAATTGAAGCCGATATTGATGGGAAGAAATGCATAATCACGCTGGATACGGGAGCAACTCATACGATTGTTCGTGAGGATATTATCGATGGAATTATAGAACCAGCTAATGGAATGAAATTACGAACGGCGACTGGAGAAAATTCAGCAATAAAAGGGAAAAAGGTCGTAAAAATAAGGATTGGACGAAATCACTTTCAACACGAGGTGCTGGTTGCAGATATTGTAGACGAAGTCATCTTGGGGATGGACTTTATGAGAACGAATGGCTTCGTGGTGGATGTTGGACGAGGTGTATTAACCTACGATAATATCGAGTTGCCACTTCACGTTAGCGCTATAGAGGAAACGACCAGGCAAATTATAATGGATCATCGGGAGAAGCTGCCACCGAACTCGGAAACAATAGTATGGGCAAGATTGGAAGGAGATTCTGGGTCACCCAGGTTGTGGGTTGTGGAAGCCAATGAAGCGGGGAGCGAAGCCAGAGAAATTATGTTCGGGAAAGTTTTAGTGAAACCAGACAGCAATAATAGAGTACCAATTAGGACTCTAAATCTCTCGGATAAGACGAAAATCATCAAGAAAGGGACAATAATCGGAAAATGCGAAGAAATATCTGCGATTGTGAAGTGCGAACAGAAAAATCCGATTAATACGACTAACTCGCAAGGGCAGAAAGAGGTTGTAGAACAACTCATGGAGAAATGGACCGAAGATCTTACTAAGGAACAGAAAAATTTGGCAAAACAATTGCTCGAGCGGTACATGCCAATATTCTGCAGTACATCGGATAATAATGGGAGAACCACAATGGTAAAACATCGAATAGATACAGGAGCAGAATTGCCGATTCGCCAACCACCCAGGAGATTACCATTGGCAAAGCAAGGAGAAGTGGATCGAATGGTAAAAGATATGCAAGCAGCAGGGGTAATCGAAACATCAAGCAGTCCATGGAGTTCACCAGTGGTGTTAGTCGAGAAAAAGGATGGTAGCATGAGATTCTGCGTGGATTATCGAAAATTAAATGCTGTGACGAAAAAGGATAGTTACCCATTGCCAAGGATCGACGACACGTTAGACACATTATCGGGTGCTAGAATATTCTCGACATTAGATCTGCAAAGCGGCTATTGGCAAGTGGAAGTCCAGGAAGAAGATCGCGAGAAAACGGCATTCAGTGTGGGTAACGGATTATGGCAATTTAACGTTATGCCATTCGGATTATGTAACGCCCCAGCGACTTTTGAACGGCTAATGGAGCGCGTGCTAAAGGGATTACATTGGAAGACGTGCCTCGTATATTTGGACGACATCATCGTTATGGGCAAGGATTTCGACGAGCATTTAAGGAATTTGTCAGAGGTTTTGGATCGGATACAAGCCGCCGGATTGAAGCTAAGCCCAAAGAAATGCAAACTATTTAGAACGGAAGTAAAATATTTGGGTCATAAGGTAACAACCAATGGAATCCATACCGATGAAGACAAGATCGCAGCAGTGAAGGAATGGCCACGACCTAAAAACTTACATGAATTACGGAGCTTCCTTGGATTGTGCACCTATTATAGACGATTCGTGCCAGGATTCGCCAGTATTGCAAAGAGTTTACACGAGTTAACCAGGAAGAATAAGGCATTCGAATGGAAGGATGATCAAGAAGAGGCATTCGTGGAACTAAGACGACGATTATGCGAAGCACCAATCCTCGCATACCCTATACCCAACGTTAAATTCATTTTGGACACTGATGCAAGTAATGATGGTATAGGAGGAGTATTATCACAAGCAACAAATGGTGAGGAGCGAGTTATTGCATATTACTCCAAGATGTTATCAAAACCGGAACGGAATTATTGTGTAACACGGAAAGAGTTGTTGGCTATAGTGGAATGTGTTAAGCACTTCCATAAGTACCTCTATGGCCAAAAATTTCTTCTACGGACGGATCATGGAGCTTTGCGCTGGTTGTTACAATTCAAAAATCCAGAGGGACAAGTAGCACGTTGGATCGAACGTTTGCAAAGTTACGATTTCCAAATTGAGCATCGGAAGGGAACCGCACATGGAAATGCCGACGCATTATCAAGAAGGCCATGTCCCGTGGAATGCAAGCATTGTGGGCGTGTGGAAGGTAAAGAAAACATCATCGATATTCGGCTTATGCAAGTGCTACCAGATGAGGAATGGACTGATGAAATGATCAAGAAGGAGCAATTACGGGATGCTGACCTATCATTCATCATGAAACATAAGGAAAAGGAACACCGGCCCACATGGAGTGAGATAGCTGACAAAACTCCCATTGTAAAAGCTTATTGGGCTCAATGGGATAGCCTCCACATAGAAAATGATTGTTTAAAACGAAAGTGGGAAAGCACGGATGGTAAAGTAAAACAATTGTTGGTAGTGGTGCCAAAAGATCGGATAGCGGAAATCATCAAGGAGTATCATGGAGGAGCAAGTGGAGGTCACCTAGGGATTAATAAAACATTAGCCAAAATTCGACAACGTTTCTATTGGTCCGGATGTAGACAGTCAGTAGTAGAATGGTGTCGAAGATGTGACCAATGTGCGGCAGTAAAGGGACCAGCACGAAAAAGCCGTGGAACCATGAAACAATATAATGTCGGGGCACCATTTGAGAGAATTGCAATGGATGTGGCGGGGCCATTTCCGACCACCGAGAGCGGAAATAAATATGTGCTAGTAATAATGGATTATTTCAGTAAATGGCCGGAAGTGTACCCCATACCCAATCAGGAAACAACAACAATAGCTGATGCCGTGGTCAACAATTGGATTAGCAGATTTGGTGTACCTATGGAAATTCACACGGATCAAGGAAGGAATTTCGAATCGGTGATATTTCAGGAGATATGTCAAATGCTGGGAATCAATAAAACAAGAACGACGCCTTTACACCCACAGTCGGACGGTATGGTGGAAAGATTCAATGGCACATTGGAGGAATATCTAGCAAAGGTTGTGGAAAGGAACCAACGCAACTGGGATCGACATATACCGATGTTCCTGATGGCCTACCGATCAGCGGTACATGACACAACGGGAGTGACACCAGCTAAAACCATATTTGGGAACAATCTGCGATTACCCGGAGATTTAAAGTTTGGGGCTGTTCCATCAGCAGCTCTATGCGGACAGGATTACGTCGACCGGATGAAAGAGGAACTTAATGAAATACATCAATTTGTACGGGAGAAAATTCGGATATCAAGTGATCGAATGAAAGCTCGATATGACATACGAGCAAATAATCAAGGCTTCGAGGAGGGGCAATTGGTATGGCTTCACAACCCGCAACGGCACAAGGGATTATCACCGAAGTTGCAACCCACATGGGAAGGACCTTACACTGTCATTAAAAGATTGAACGACGTGGTTTATCGCATACAGAAAGGACGGAAAGGTAAACCAAAGGTGGTGCATTTAGAGCGTTTGGCGCTCTACAGAGGAGGTGATCTGGATCCTGTTCGGGACGAACAGGCTTAGGTGGGGGGTAGTGTTACGGTGACACCTAGAATAGAATAGAATAAGTTAATTTCATTAATTGTTCAATTACATTTATAATTTATACTCAACATTTAGGCGTATTTCTATACTAACATATTTGCTGCGCATTTAGGATTATTCTAGAAACAAATATTTTGGTATATAAGGGCGCGCGTAGACGTGGAATGCTGAGTATTATTTTAAACGTGATACAGTGAAGGTTAAATAGAAAGATTATTAAAGTGATTATTAAAGCGATTATTAAAGTGATAATTAAAAAGTGTGTTATAATTATAATAATTAATTGTGAAAATTGTGTTGTATAATAAATTGTGTTGTGTAAATAAAATTGTGTGAGTTAAAACTGAAGCAGTGTATTTATTCACAATCCAGTGATTCGAACCTTGATTGACAAGGCAAAATCGTAACAATATAAAGGGTGTCGGGCATCGGAATTTTTTTTTTTTGATTGTATGTTGTGATTGTGAGCATTGGGTAGATTGGCTGAATTCGCGTTACGATGATATTAGTCGGAATAGAGTCGTGTGATGGTGACAATTTATCCGAACAAGTTAATTCTCAACCAGTGCGTAACATCGTGGATACAGGTGGCCAGGTGAGACCACTACTATTATAACGGTTTGGCGAGACAACGCCCAACCATTTATTTACAGTTGGCCAGTTGAGGCCACTTCTATTTAATTATAGTATAAGGCGGAAGGGCGCCAATCATTATTCAACGGTTTTTTTTTCCGGGTGGGCAGTTGATGCCTTCATTTTTTGGCGGTATTTTTGGCGACACAACGCCCAACAAATTTATCTACGGTTTACGGGTGGCCAGGTGAGGCCATTTGCATTGATTAAAGCAAGGCAGAAGGACGCCCAACAAATTTATTTTACGGTTTTTCGGTGAGCCAACGCCCAACATACGGGTGGCCAGGTGAGGCCATTCAACGGTTTAAAGCGAGCCAACGCCCAACATTATTTGCGGTGGCCAGTTGTGGCATCACCACGCTGCTGTATGATAGCCTTCAGGTTGCTACAGGAAAGGTACATTTTTATTCTTTTATTTTTCTTTATTTTGCGTTAAATTTTAATTTTATTTTTCATTTAAATTTCACAATTTTCATTGTTTTTGATTCATATTCAAAAGTTTTATATTGTAATCGCGCACCGATTTGAGGTTGCTTGCGTGTGGTCGAGGATGCACATTGGTCTCGTTATTCAAATTATTCACTTTCGGCGATAGTATTTTTGGTGTCGTCCGGTTTGGATTATTTCCGTGGTGGTATCCGCAACCATTTTCTTTTCTTTTGTATAAATTCTTTTGTTGTTTATTAAAAAAAAACCCGCACTGCGATTCCCGTTGGTATTTGGTTTCATTTTGTTTTTCCTTTGTTGATCGGTATCCGGTTACTATTATTTATTGCATTTTTGCCAAATTTGTATTCTTGTGAATAAAATGAAATATTAAGTTTTTCGGCGTCGGTGCCATATTTGCAGGCTGGGCTTGCCACTCCCCTTCATCCTCTTGGCAGGACCTCCACAGGGTCGGAGTGGTGAGTCCAGCGTATATGTCGTCTACTTTGAGTCGATCGTAAAATCCACACGGTCTCCCCGTGACACATCGGCGGTTTAATGCTGTCAAAGTGTAAATCGTGGGGGATTACCTGAAAGTCTCTCCGGGTGAAGAGAGGCCTGGTTTGTGGAAGAGACGTCCCTACCCTATTATGCCGCTTCGTTGTGGCTGGGCATCGGCCTTTTGGGGTCGATGGATCATTTGAGGGGAGGGGGGAGGGGCCTCTTCAACAGACTGAGTACTTGTCATTCGGGGAGATCTGGTCGTCACCGGATGGACACACCCAGTTATCATTAATTTTATCCCGTTCCTCAAGTTACGTTCGGCAAATTCTGGTCGACTTAATTTAATTTTAGTTTTGCTTTCCATGGTGTAGGCCAGGAGCACGCAATCCTCTATTCTCTCTATTTTAGCCGGCAAAACATCACCGTGACAGATGCTTAGTGAAAACTGCGGGTTGGCTGCGAGTATTCCGTAACAGGGTAAACATACGAACCGTTTTTGAGAATTTTTAACACTCATGGTGGAGGCATTCTCAATTCGTGAGCACTGCATCGTTAAGAGGTACCTGGATATTCAGCAACATTTTGCCTTAGTGCATCAATCTTTTCTGGTGTTCGTTGGTTTAATTGCTGCCTAGTCATTACTTTATCTTCCAGTGTATGCAAACTTTCAAAATTATTTATTATTTTCTAAATGCGATTGACTTGCAAACAAAATCATACTTGGAACATAAAAAGCTCTAGCCTTTTTATTTTAATAACACGTACGAATTTAGGTCACAATGCGATCTCTATCCGTGCGTATTCTTAGTAGTTATAAGATTTTTAATAATTCCATTCATAATTTAATTGCACTGTTAAAAATTGAACACACACTTTTATAAATTGTAAAATATTAAAATTTTGTTAGAATAATTAACAAGTGTATTAAAAATTTCACTGCAGTCTCTAAACAAGCAGTGGTTTAGTGTGGTGGAGTTTCGGAAAAATCATGGACACTTTACGTTCCTCTCCTTCTTATTCTGCGATTTCAGGTCATCATCGTTGGTAAAAGATTTACCATTCAAAGAATTAAGGTGACCGTTTTACTTTGATTGCTTATCACCAGTTGTTATCACTAAACATCTGAATTGATCGTCTGGTTTCTTGGAAGCAGCTCAAAACCCACAACATATTTATATATAGTCCCACCATACGCGATTAATATTAATGTCATTACCAAACAGTTATGACATTTATGCTAATTGGTGTGAATTTATATTGGCAAATACAACAGGTTTTCGGAAACATGAACAGAATGGCATGATTGAATTTTCAATATCACCTGTTTCGTTTATAATTTATAATATCGATCCTTCCTACTCATAGTTCATTTGGACAGTAAATAAAGTTTTCAGAATAATCAAAGAATTGATTATCATGTCGGTTAAAGCCGTATTTGTTTCTAATTCTTTTGAGGACTTTCTATTAGTTCAATTGAACTTAATCATGGGTGTTCCTCAAACGTTCTCAAAAGTATTTGATGTGGATCAGAACAGACTACTGGACGTTTCCAGGTTGCCTTCATTGTGACGTATTCAGAATATTGTTATAGGAGCAATCCCAAAAACAGAAAACCAACTGACTAGCCCCATTATAGCCTAGCTGATTTCTAACTGCCTTAAAAATATTTGTTTACACTAAAAACTTACTCGATTTAAGAAAAGTCAGGAAGTTTGCCGATAACTCTACCAAATCGGCTTTTAAGGGGAACTGGATTTCTTCACCAGGAAGTTATTGCTACTCGTTTTTTTTCAGCGGATTACTTTATAAAAAAGGCGAAGTTAATAAATTATTATAGATGTTTGCCTCGCCCATTTGAATAAACGCTAGTCATTCTGCGTTAATTAAATAACGCGAAAACTGTTGTATTCCTTTCATTATACACGACAAATATTACTTTGCTCAAAATAGGTTAAGATAAACCGTTATTCTAAATAATTTAAAAGTAAAATGTTATTTTGGTATATAGCCTCGAAATACCCCCTTGTCACCACACCACACGCTGTGTTAAAACGTGTGCGTATATAAAGCTGCACGCTACCTTCATTTCATTATACGATTTTCCCTCTTTTCAATTATAAAAATTAAAATACAAAATACCTAAATGAAAATGAAATTTTCCGACCAAACCATACTAAATCGAGTTCAAGGTAAAATTTTAATTTCATTTATGACGATGCCCGATAGTTTTATTTATATACAACAATACATTACACATCAAAATGGCGGCAAATTAATGTTATTCACCTCTTATATTTGAATATGTTTATGCGCGAATGATGAGAATTGATTTTAGCGAGATTTACAAATTATGTATTCACGTGATGATTCAATAAATCGCGTTTGGGGAATAATCGATGTCTGGCTCGAGTTAATTTAATTCCGTTTTATACGGTAATCTTGGCGTCATGTTGGTTGTAGTATTCGTAAATATTAGAACGTGATCGGAATGTTAAATCAAAGCACCACGGCAATATATTGTCGCCAGGTTCAAATACACTGTATGAGAATAATGAGATTACAGAAAGATGTCTGTCATAATTATAAAAATTGTATTTAAATTAATTAGTCGACTACCCCTTGCAATGGGGTAATTAAAAAAGTCACGCATATTTTGTTTATCGCAGCTTATCATGAGGCATAAGCCATTATTAATTAAGCTACCAAAAACAGTAATATGCAAATCATTATGGGTTGAGCTAAATCAACACACCTTACATTATGTATGTACACATGACTACATCTGGCCTGCCTATTTTGGTTACTCCATTGCTCAACTAAATTCGCCATGCATCATATTTACACATTTTTATTTGGAAAATACTAACAAATAACCTTTCTCGTTTGAAATTTGCCTAGATGCCAACAAAACAAAATTTTCGTAAAACAAAATTCAGAGAATTTTGTTGAGTCGTGTGCTTGCGCTCTTCGAAGAAGCAACAGCAAAAAATTGTTTGTGTTTTTTTGTAAACAAATCATAAATATTTTAAATTGTCTTATTTGGCATTAATTGAGCTTCCGTCAATAATACAGTGTGAACATGCATATTATATAAAGTGATAAGGTGCAGAATATTCATGATCTAAATATTTTAAATATAATTTGGTATAATGTTCCATCTTACAAAAAACGTGACATGCTGGCAAACAGTGTAAGTACAACGTTTAGTTTAATTCGATTTATATCTAACGGAATTTAAATTTCTTTATTTTAGCCTCGCTGTGCAAAATTTATAATGGAAAGGCATAATATGTGTCTTCAGTGCTAAACAATTCTAGCTATTTCAAGCGATTACCTACATTGCTTTTTAATCTGTTGTTCAAGGTCTCAGACAGGCATATGAGTCCCTTAGAATATACAGATAGCTGTTTCTACACTGTTCAAAATTTGACGTATTGCCGTAGTTCAAGTATGGCATTTTCGAATTTTTTTAAACAGATTTTTGTGTTTTCGTTCTCCAAAAGATGAAACATAAATTTTTTTTATCAAATTGTCACAGTATAGTATAATATCATTATTTTTACATCCCTCCAACATGGATTGGGAAGTGTAGTGTAGCTTTTAGTTTTATCCAGCATCAGGAAACGGGGACATTTCCTCCATCGCCACGGTTCCGCACGTAACTACATTTTTTATGAAAAAATCGTTCGCTACTCAATTGTGTTCTATCGTACTAATTGTTTTAGTGCACCATGTTTTATTTGGGACCTGGGAGAATGAGTAGCAATATTTTCATGTATTTCTACTTTACAATCGCAAACCAAATAAACGTTCAAAAATTATTGTATTAGAATTAGGCATGGCGATACTAATTTAGTAGCCACATTTCTCGCCACATATAGTGGTCGATTCTAATGAAGATAACCATGTCTAAAAACTTAATCAGATTGAGAGGAATCGGAACCTCGTTAAAATTAACTTTCTAATTCCAGTCGAGACACTCTTTATAGAAATAAAGGGAACAATTTGGTTGCTAGCTAAGAACTTAGAGAATCGGGATTACAAAGTTTCAGAAATTCTTATCAACGATTATAAACCTTTTAGAAATTTTCGACATAAATGCCTTCCAACTCTCTAAGGTAACCGTAAGCCAAGAACGGGCCTGTTCGAAATTTGTCAAGGTGCTTAGATAAACCCGTTTATTACATAGAAAACAGTGTTGTACCTAAATTTTGAATATTTTTATTTTTTTGAATCATAGATGGCATTGAATTCATATTATATATTATTTGGGGATGTTGTCGAAAAGAATTCTATACGTTACACCTCTTTTGTAACGCCATATGGTCTATTTGAGTAAGAAGAGAGTAAGTAGAACGCCTTTTGGACTATGCAATACGCCCTCCGTTTTTCAGCGCTTCATTGCAGAAGTTTTCAGTCCACGATAGCGATAGCAACCGAAACTGTTGGAAAACATTTCGAAGTTTTGGAAACAGTATTAGATTTATGTCACAAAAACTGTTTAGAGTTGTTTATAGGAAAATGTCATTTCCTAAATCCAAAAATTGAATTTTTAGGATATGAAATTAATGCTAATGGAATCAGACCATCCAATTCCTAAAAATGTGCATGAACTACACCGATTTTTGGGATTAGTCAGTTCCTTTAGAAAATTTGTTTTAAAATTTTCATTGATATTAAAACCGTTATATGACCTTTTAAAGAAAGGCGCAATATTTTGTTTTGGAATAACAGAATAAAGGCGTAACCAGCGAGTCTGTAAGAGTCAGTAACGAAACCTTACAGAATTTAACGAAAATGTTTTATTACAGAATCTTTGACAGTTTGACCAGCGAATCTGTAACACGAATATTGTCAATTGAATTTTTAAATGTCAATTTACTATACATCCTACAAAACGGCAGAACAAATTGAATAGATAATATCAAATATAACAATATCCATTTATAAATAAATTATTGATAAATTACAAATCAACCATGCCACGATGGTATGACATTTATATTAGAATTGTTTTTATATTAGAATTGTATTCAATTTTTAAGTTTCCTTCAGTTTGAGCGATAATTTTCGCTTTTGTTACGGATTGCTAAATGACAATTCAAATTTAACGAAACTGAACGAAAAGTACTTTGGGTTTCGCTGGTCAGTAATGTCAATAATTATACATTTTTCAGATGTCGCTTTGTTACTTAAATTTCTTACAGACTCGCTAGTTACGCCTTAAGACACTTTCGAACTGTTGCAATCAAAGTTGCTAGAGTCATCGATTTTGGCCTATTATGATTCGGCAGCTATTACTGAATTGCATACAGACGCATGTCAAATTGGTTTTGGTGCAATATTACTGCAAAAGCAATCCATTCATGGTCAATTTCACCCCATTTTCTATTTTAGTAAACGAACTATCGAAGCTGAAAGCCGTTGTCACTCTTTTAAGTTAGAAACGCTTGCTTTGGTCAATTCCATTAAAAGATTTCATATTTATTTACATGGAATACCATTCGCAGTTGTGACCGACTATAACTCTTGTGGTTCACGTATGACTCATGTTGACGCGTTAAGCCGTGATCCGGGAATTATAAATATTACAGAATGCACACTATCACAAACTCTGCCTTATCATCAATTATCCGACCATATAATTGTTGATATAAAAGAATCAATAAAATCCACAAATGGTGATAGTAAAGCTTTTACAATTAGAAATAATCTGTTGTACAAAAAGCACCAAGATAAATTATTGAGACGAACAAATAAGTCGTCAGTATTATTTTCCATTAATGAAGCACGAAATTATTTCGTTAATAGGTAAATGTATAAAATGTATCGTATATAACCAAAAGGATGGTAAAAAGAAGGTTATACGAATTTATACAAACGGTTTGACAAACCTTCCCATACGTCCGTTAGTCCGTTTTAATTCACCAATAAAAAAAAAATACATTTTGGTCATAGTTGAGGCATTTACCAAATTTCACCGATTTTATCCTACTAAAACTACCAATACACAGGAAGTTGTTAATAATCTAAGTATTTCAGAGATTATAGCGTTCCTATACGTATTATATCTTATCGAGGATTAATGGCAGGCTGAAAGGGTAAATAGAAGTATTTTTCCAATGCTCGATAAACTCCGCAGTATTGATGAAAATAAAAATTGGGTTGCTGTCCTTAGTAATGCTGAATTTGTATTTAACAATACTATTAATCGTTCCATAAATAATACACCATCTGTGCTTCTTTTCGGTGTTCATCAGAAATTTGAATATGATAAAATTCACCAGTTAATTAATGAGCTAAATAACGAAGGAAGAGACTTAGATGAAATAAGACAGAAGCCTTCTAGTGAAATAAAAAATTCACAGTTAAAATCCAAAGAGTATTTTGATTCGAAACGAAAACTTGCTCATAGATATTGTATTTGCGATCCAGTGTTTTTAAAAAATAATTCCATTGAAGTAGGAATCAGCCAGAAACTTTTGCCCCGGTTTGAAGGTCCGTACATTGTAACGAAATTCCTGCTCAATGAACAGTATCAATGTGAAGATGTTCCAGGTCAACAATTATCAAACTAACCTTTTAGAGGAGTCTATGCGCCATTCAATATGAAGTTGTATGAATAGAATTATACAGAAATTAATTAAAGCATTTCCTTTTATATCTATACATTTTATTTATACAATCGAGGCGATTTAAATATACCTGCCGAATGTTGTACCTGAATTTTGAATTTTCTTATTTTTTTTAATCGTAGATAGCACTGAAATCATATTATATATTATTTTAGCTGTGCAATACTAAAACGGGTAAAAAAGAAGTAATGTAAACTACCGAGAGAGAGAGATCTAGTCAATTATACACTTTATTTGCAATTTACAAGTAGCGGGATATTGCGATCAGCATATCTACCTGCTTTAACGACGTGTTTGGTCTGAAAATGTATCCTCTAGAATCTAATTAACCAGGTAATCATCATTGGTGCAATCATCATTGCATTTGTATTTACGGAATGGCTTAAATGATTTTCGAAACAATGTGAGGATCAAGAAACTTTAGTGAACTACAACATTTTAGTTGGTTTATAAAGTGTTGCGCTTTTGCAAGGGTCGTATCAATTTAAAAAATGTTGAATTCTTCGTTCATTCCAAACGAATCTACTGTACTTGCCAACACTCCATCTGTTCCTGCAGCTACTGGTGGATTATCCTCAGTTGTAAGAACTCTCGGCTGTACGACTCCAAATTACCGCTATACTTCTTCTACTGCAGGTTTTTCTTCTTCTAAAAAAGAAACTCTTTAAAGTGGAGGATTCAAAGAACTATACATCATAGGGGAAATTTGAATGTACCTTTGGAAAAAGGGAAGAGGTTGAAAAAATAATAACAGACGGCAAAGAAAATACATGCGAAACCAAAAGGAGAATAATTTGCACAAATTATCCAAGAAAAATGATCTTGGTGCAGCAAAAAAACAGGAAGAAATGGGAACATGCAAGAGTTCTTACATATAAAAATATACTGCTTAGTTTAACCAAACGAATAAGAGAAGAAAAAATATACAAAATGAAGCAATAAGCAAGCAAAAAGCTCAATAGCTCAGATTCCATCTATTAGAAAAAGTAATCGAAGTTTGGCAAGAAACAATGAACAAAAATCAAGTAACTTCATTGAAGAGTTTGTCCTGGAAGAGATCCCTGCGGAAATGACTAAAGAAATAAACCGAAAAAGCTCCAAGTTATAATCTAATTACGGAAAAACTCTTTTAAACAACTTACCCAAAAAATTTAAGTTGTTGTCAAAGTTTGGCACGACGGTATATAAGAAGAACAAGTATATTCACAAATTAAAAAAACCAATTTTGGGGTGACGAGTGAGTCTATCAACGATATACATTTATGACTTGGAAACACTTTAATCCCAAAAGATTTCCAGAAAAATTACAATCCAATTTCAAACCTAGAAAGCAAATTTCATCGTCATCAGTTGCGGAATGACGGAGTTTGGCCTAGCAATGACAGATTTCAAAACTTCATTTAAAACTACATGTTACAAGAACCAGCACAGAGAATCGAAACAAACCGAAAGTTGTAACGCTATATCTAGATCTATTGACATACAAATAATTTTAGCCTCTTTAAGGCAATAAAATACTAAAATAAACATTTTTTAGCTCCACCCGTCATTTAATTTTAAGCTAACAGAACCCAAATGAAAAATCAGACTAAGACCGAAATCAGAACGCAAAACACGATTTATACATACAGATTTTACATACAGATAATTGTACGCTGATTATGGCCTAATAAAATGTCCCATTACAAATTTTGGGACTTCACTCGTTCTTGACTAAGCCTGCGGTTATTTCATAAAAAGGTAGCACAACCCAAATCTAAAAAAGACACCCCTTCACGACCAACCTTAAGGTTATATCATTTACAGCTAGACATACAAATAATTTAAGGCTCATTATGACCTAACCTAAATGTTCGAATTAAAAAGGTGTAGGCTTCACCCATAACCCCTCGTTCTTGACATGGCTTTAAGCCATTTAATTTAAAGCTAGCAGATCCTAGGCCTAATGAGCCTAAAATTATTTGTATATTTGTCTAGCTGTAACTGAAATAAACTTATGGTTGGTCACGAATCGGTGGGCCCCAAAACTTATATCGGGCATTTTTATTAGACCATAGTTTCGGTTCTAATTTCGATTTCAATTTGTTTTTTGATTTGGATTCTGCTAGCTGTAAAACAAATTAAACGACTAAAAACCTGGTCAAGAATCGAAAATTTTTTTAATGGAGCATTTGATTAGCTCATATGAGCCTTAATTATTTGTATATCAATAGTTTAGTTAGTTGCTAGCTTTGAAATGCGGAAGCCTATTGCTTTAGGTAATGTGCGGATCAAAACAAATTTTAATGGGAAATTTAATTACCTTTTAGTTTTGCAATTGGTGCTAAATCATTTTTTGCTATTGGTTTTGCTAACTTTTTCTATAATTATTCACAGAATCTTGTAATATTCTCTTCAGATGGGTTCTGCTAGCTTTAGGGACGCGAGTTCTATGACTTTGGAGGATGACTAATTTGTCAATTTAAGTGGCACTTTCCGCTGGAATATTTTCTTTAGAACAAAAGCACGGTAGAACTAGATTTAAAAATTTTCACTGGTTATAAAATTACTACAATTTTTTGTGATTGTACTGTTTCTTCTGGCGAGTGCCTTAACTTCTTATGTTCAAACAAATTCCAGCCAAAATCTAACCAAAAATAGTATCTTCCGCGTTGTGGCCATTTTTCATTTGAACTTTTGTTTCCACTTGTGACTAGTAGTAGATTCGGTATAAACACAGTTTTAATAGTCCAAACAGTAAAAATTGATGGAATTTTTGGTTAACAATCCATTTAATTTAATGAAATGAATTTTACATTTTATTTAGATGATTATTGTAACATTGGAATTTACATCTCTAAATATTTTAAAACTCAATTTGACTTCAATTAGCCAAACCGATCAAACTAACCGCAACCATAGTTACACACGATATTGCTGGCATCTAAAACATTATAAAACACTTTGATAAACCCAATTCTTAAATATTTAGCCAACGGTAAACTTGTGTACTTACCATGACTGATGATTTTCCAACTGCTGGACGTGCATGGACGAACGTATTATTTATTTGGCCAGATGGGGCTGGAAATTCTGATGCGTTGAAATTCATGCTTTCCAGAGACTCCGTATCATAGGCGAATAATGGTGAAATTAACGCGAGTACGAGGAAAATAATAAATGTTGATCTCATGTTTAAATGATGGTGTACGGAGAGAATGTGTCACACTGAATGGGAAAAATTATTGTTTCTTCATGTTATATAAAGATTCGAAATTATCAAATTCGTAACCAAAAGTTGCGGTTTTATATAATTAGATTATAAATAAAAAAATAGCATTTCTGGAACTCATTATCGTTGTTCGATAAAATATATTTCTAATTAATAGACGTCTGATAAAAGTAATCGATTATTGGAATCGTTCCCAAACTAAAATTGAGGACTAATGACATAAACATTGACATCCTAAATACAAACAACAGTTACTTCAACATCATCCACATGTATTAACCACTGCTTCATAAAAACTACAAGACCTGTTGAAACAATAACAGCTGGAGTTTTGTTCAGAATCACTGATCACTTTCCAATAGTAATCCAAACACAAGAAAAGAATTCAGAAAACAAAAAATCTGGAACCAGTAGTACAAAAACCACGAACTACAGGAAATTTCGCTCAATCCTTTTGCGTATGGATTGGTCTAAATTGTATAACGAAAACGATGGTAATGAATGTGCCATGATTCTCCACTCCACTTTGATGGATGCGAAATTACAGAGCTCAGTGACTCGCAAAATTCGGAGCGATAATAGAAAACCATGGATTACACCTGCCTTGATTAAACAAATAAGAAAACGAAACAAATTACATAAAACAGCACTGAGGGCCAATAAAGAGCAACTTTTAAATGAATTCAGGATTTTTCGAAATACCCTAAATGCTGACTTGAAAAAAGCACGATATTCTTATTTCAAAGACCGAATACAAGGCATCAAAAATCAAAGGGATATATGGAATATGGTAAATGACTTCATGTTAAATAGAAGACATAAAAACAGAAGTATGCAAGACATTCGCGTACTAGATCCAAATGGTAATCTTACCAGATCAGATGAAGAAACAGCAAATGAGTTCAACAATTATTTCTCAAAAGTGGGAGAAACTCTAGCACAACAAATACTTAGCAAACATTTTGATTATTCGTCCATGATCAAAATATCGAACTCGTTCCTGCTACTTCCCGTGAATGTTGAGGAAGTTTTCAAAGAAATAATGCTGCTGAAAGAAAACAAAGCACCTGGATTTCATGGATTCACAACGCGACTTATCAAAAATGTAGCTGACGTGATCGCCGGGCCATTGGCCCATACGATAAATGTAAGCTTCCAGTCCGGAATAATCCCAGATCTCTACAAAAGAGCTTACACCAACCTACAAGGCTGGCAGTAAAAACAAAGTTGGGAACCACAGACCTATATCCGTGATATGTAAATTTGGGAAGATCATGGAGAAAAGTATTTACAGGAGACTAATGCAGTTCCTTACAGAACACAACGTCATCAATAAAAATCAGATTGGTTCCAGACAAAAACTGTCCACCGAAGATACACTGGCCGAATTCACAAACATAATATATAAAAACGAAGATAAAGCGAAACCAGTTTTGTCAATATTCGTTGACTTAGCAAAAGCCTTCGATACCTTAGGCCATGGATATTTGATAAGAAAACTTGATTATATAGGCATAAGGGGTCATGCAAAGGACCTAATTGTAAGCTATGTAAGAAACAGGAATCAAATAGTGAAAATAAACAATGTCGAAAGCAGAGCTCTTATATCATCCTACGGAGTTCCCCAAGGGACTGTACTCGGACCCATTCAAGTTTAACGTGAGTATACTATTTTGACTTGAAATCGGTATCGATTTTATACAGGCGATTCTGGATGCAGATTTTGTTCGTAAACTGAGATTTGAGAGTTGGGAGTGTAGCTGGTGTTTCACTAACCTTCTAGATACACAAAATTAATATTATTTACATCTAGTGTGCTGATGAAACAACATAAAAACTCCCAGCTCCTAAGTCGTGATTTTCGAACAAAATTTGTATACTGCGGTGTAAGGGTAACTGTATCGGAACTAGGCCATTTGATAACATTTTAAATGAAACTTTTTGCAGGATAAGTCGGACAACGTTGGATTTCCGACCTCAGTCATAGATTTAACTACATTAATCGATAAAAATTCGGATATGTGGTCCAGGTTTCATTTGATAGCTGCCCTTTAGTGCATTCAAATGCGAATACTAATCAGTTTGAGAAAAGAAAAAGGATGTTTGGAATGCAGCTTTCCAAGTTGCACCGTCACCGATTACAGAGGCTCGGAAAAAGTTCTGTGTAAAAGCATTTGCAACAATAGTATTAACTATTGCAGAAAATCAGTTGCAACTTGTATGTTCGTTGCCAGGGTTGAGCGAGGTAGATTACGCAATGTATTCTACGAGATTGTCGAAATAATGTTAAAAACTAGATTTTATCTGGTCTGATAAAGTTAGATGTAAAAGAACGCGATATTACACCAGTCCCCCTTAAACGTATCATTACAGTAAGTACATGGTCAACCTGGACAATATCCGCATAGTAGATTAATATGATGAATTCACTTAAAATAAAATTCCATCACTCAATAAAACATTTATAGTTGGGTTCCAACCTCACATTATTTTTAGTTTGGCCATATGATAATAGATGTCAGCAAAAAATAAATGGTTATATTTTTTTAAACATTTATGTGGAGATGGCACTGTGAATTCTAAATTTTTGCAATTGCTTTCGTTGTGGAAGAAACTCCATATGGAATGCCGTTCTAACCTCCAATTTCTAAGTCAATATAGGAGGAATACTTGACCTGACAACATCGGTGCACGTTAAGACTAATATTATTGCCTCAACAAAATGATGGACTTTGACTAGGTTCAAAACTATTGTAACTACCGACATCTGTTAGAGTGTAGCATAACTAGATAGGAATAAAATCGCTTTTGTGATTGCGCTTTTGGAAAAATTATCAAATTAATTTGGTTTTTTGCATTTTCAGTTATTAATTAAGATTTAATAAAACGTTCTGTGCCATCATCTCAGAAGTTTTTTGCGTCTTGTAATATATCTTAATCTAAGTTTTGTCGCTATTAGCGGCGCAGTGGTGCCGAAATTATGCGTTTTTTCCAAATATTAGCCGTGTTTTAATATTAGAGCACTATCCGGAGCCAAATGGCAATTTTCTACTGAAACTGCAGCTATTATTCACTGATGTCGCTGTACTATAAAAATTAAAACTAAATTCATCAATAAAACAAACATTTATCACATGAAATATACCAATTGACATTTATTTTTACATGACGTTATAAACAAGAATTCATCTTGCTGCGTTTTAAATTTTTATTTGCTGTGTTTTTTTAATAGCGCCCGATAGCTGTATCTGGAGCAGCCATTTTTCTGTGTCAAAACTTATATTTAGCGCACTATCATTGCATATAATTAATTTGTTTAACTCTAAACTAATTTTTTCATTCAACTTTTTAGTTAAAAATCGATAAAAAAATATCTTGCTCTACCTATTTATCGGGAGCCGCTATCGGCAGCGCTATCCATTTCAATGGGAAATTTGAAAAGGCTTTTAATTTGTAAACCCCTGAAACCATTAGAAACTAAATCTGACAATAAAAATTTAAAACGCAGCAAGATGAATTCTTGTTTATAACGTCATGTAAAAATAAATGTCAATTAGTATATTTCATGTGATAAATGTTTGTTTTATTGATGAATTTAGTTTTAATTTTTATAGTACAGCGACATCAGTGAATAATAGCTGCAGTTTCAGTAGAAAATTGCCATTTGGCTCCGGATAGTGCTCCAATATTAAAACACGGCTATTGTAAGATTAAATGTCTAATGGTTTCAGGGGTTTACAAAATAAAAGCTTTTTCAAATTTCCCATTGAAATGGATAGCGCTCTCGATAGCGGCTCCCGATAAATAGGTAGAGCAAGATATTTTTTTATCGATATTTAACTAAAAAGTTGAATGAAAAATCTTAGTTTAGAGTTAAATAAATTAAATATATGCAATAATAGCGCGCTAAATATAAGTTTTGACATAGAAAATTTGCTGCTCCGAATACAGCTATCGGGCGCTAATAAAAAGACACAGCAATTGTTTGTCTTGAAATGGCAAAAAATTTGGAAAAAGTCACAATCAATTTTCCAATAAAACTTTAAGATAAAAATATTGGTGGTATATATAGGTTGGTTATTTTACTGTAGCTTAAGAATTAAATTCTAATTGGACATGATCTCATCGTCGATCTTGTCACATACGTTTATTTTCCGATTTACATAGGATTGGTACTGTATGCAATACTTTGTCAAATTGACTCCGAGGCGATAACCTTTCATATCGCCATATTATATAAATATATACTTCATAATTTCTTCTGTCTAAATTTGAAACCAGTATAATCTTAAATTCAGCCAAAATGCAATTGTGCATTATATTTTTAATTTTTGTAACGCAGTTTCACAATATCAAGCTAGATAGCACAAACGACCATTTATTAGAGGTGCGTGATAATATCGAAAGAATTTTAGAGATCACAAATGAGGTACAAAAATTTCAAGAACAACCAGAATTAGCGTTTCTCGATCCTTCAAGGGATTTAATCAAACCATATTATTTGGACCGCCCTAATTATTTCCCGACGACAACAGAACGAGGCATACTATCAAGGTATACGACTCACTGGTACCCTCCAACGACTAGCAAAACAACTCACACGTTGGCTACAACTTCAACCACAACCAGAACCACATCGACAACCACAAAATCACCAATGCGAATCGTTGAAGTACCAATTTCATCAAGTCCACATAAATCACTTGTACTTCGCTCCAAATTTTTATTGAACCGGAAACACTTTAAGCTGAACACCATTTATACAACATTGACAAGCAGTTACGCAACCGTTAAGAAAAAATTACAACGTTTAACGAATTATGATGCACTACGTCAATCGTATGTCGTATCCGGTGGTAAACGACGACCTCCGTTGAATATTTATTTGTAGAATCGAACTGTTTCGCAATAAATAAAATTAAAACATTTCAAATTGTTTGCATTTGCATTTACTGAGAAAAAATATCGTATATAGTCATTTAAGTCTACTGCTCACATGCTTCCAGATCAGATTCGGTATTATTATATGAATTTCGGCTGTGCGGTTCGCACCATTCATAGTATAGGTGGGCCCAACTTTAACCACGATAAGCCGAGGGAAACCGAGGCTAGCCGAAGAACGCTAACAGATTGGATTGATTGGATTTTTCGTTGCTCTTACCAGTTGCTGGATTAGTTATGATCTCACCATTGTGCACAATTCGAAAATAGATGTAAACGGTGTAGGCGAGCTCGCATATATCACCGGACCCTTGTATCTCAACGTTACTTACATTGGACCCAATACATCTTGGGATCTGGATTTGATTATCCTATCAAACTCTGACTTAATATCTCAACTGGTTCCGCAATTATATTGGTAATTTTCGCCCTAGAAACATTAGCTATAGCCATAAAAATTGCATGATCAGTTTTGTTTTTATCTCGAATGGTGGTCACCAACACAATGGGTCAAATATTCATGAAATTGTGGATAAGATGGACCGTTTCGTGCAGAGTTTTACATTCTGTTGATCCGACAATGAAATGGATTGAGTGTGATCTAGATAGCGTTTTAAATTTGCAGCGTCTATTTCGATTTCGGTACCATTAAGCAGACCATCAAAGTAGATTTTGCTTAATTGCTTTTGTGACATCGTTAACTTCGTTATTTCGCTATTATAATTTAAAATACCGTGATGTGGTAAATATCATATTTTTTAATGCTAAGTTCTGAATTTCGTAATTTGGCCATGTGCCCTAATAATTCGCAATCTTTAACAAATTCGGGATACAATTCTCCGCAGACATAATTTAATTCCAGTTTTCACTCAGTACTCACTCATCGCCAGTAATCGAAATTTGGCAGTTGTGTATGTGTTGCTTAAGTTTGGAGCACCGATTTTGAATGTGAGTTGGACAATGAATCGTCTAGAATTGGCTTTTGTCGCCGCAGCCTTACAGTGTTGCTCACATTGATATTCCTACTGGTACATAGACAACTACTTCATTATCCCAGAATTTTATCATCATTTTGTCTGCTTCGCGGTTCAAAATCGCGGTTTGAAATTTAAACTTGAGATGGATAATACGACCACGTTTCGTATAAAATACATTCCATTACTGGCCTCAGATACACTACGCCATACCAGGCCGGATCATTTTGAATAATATTATTTGGACTCGCCACCATATACTGACCCAAATCATCATAGCTCTGTTCACAACATGCAAATCGGTTTGAAGTTAAAACAAGAACTAAGAACTAACTGTGCAACCTTGTTTAGAATATAATGCTTTTCGTTACTAGTCACCGATATATCTATATGTATACGGTATCGAGCTTATGTATACGGTTCAGCGTCGCATAGATTACATTCGGTAATTGCCTTTTATTGATCATGTTTTTATAGCACAACAAATGGCTCTTCGTTATTTTATAAAATCCCAGAATTATAATTTTTACTTAATTTTTATTTTGATTTAAATATTTAAAATTTGACAAAAAAAAAATTCTGGGCTAGAATAAAATTCCGACATTGACCGAAATTACTATAATAAATTCTGGGCTGGAATATCATTGCAATTTTAGTGTTACCCGATTAATTTTTTTTATTTTACTGGGATGAAAGTCTTGCCTAACTTCACATACATGTGCTATGGCTTGAAATTAAACGAATAACTTGGTCAGATATATTAGGAAAGTTTCTTAATATTTTAGCCGATATCTCACGTAGCGGTTGAATGTCGAGAAACGCTTGAATAAAAAGACTTATGGTGGTTTTGAGATTTTGTATTACTTCAGCACGCCCATATTTCAGGCAACTTTTGACGATAGGTGGCACGTTTAATCTTGGCAGCCTAGCGATTAAGTGCGGATTTGCAGCTGGCTGATTTAAAAAACTTTGGTTTAACTGTGAAATTAGATAGAGATTAGATTAGATAAATCTCGTTCGTCCCATATTTTAAGTGTGGATACACTCGTTGTAGTCAGATCCAATTAAAAAACTAATTTTCACTTCAAACTTTAAAATCTGGACTAGATATCCACAACTTTTGGCGAGCAGTCTAACAGCTTGATTTAACTACGGAATTTACAAACATTTTATGCTAATTAACCACTACATTTATGCTTTAACCAAACTTTTAGACTGGATTCAAACTAATTTCTCACTTTTTAGTTGACACCAGGAATACTCGACTGTGGGATACGGCTTTGCTGGACTTTTGATATATCTGGAATAACATCTATGGATCATCTCTATCTGTTTAGTGGTGCTTTTGAGAATTATAACTCAAATAAATCCATAGTTTCAAAGAAATGTTTTTATTTTTATTTATTGACCTTGAACTTGATGGTTTTACTGTGAGTTCGCATGATGTTTTGTATGTCTTATGCCGGAACATGCAGAAAACTAGCGAGTGTGGCTTAGATAAAATCAAACCTGAAGTAAAGAAATGCAGTAATCACTAAGTCAAGGCCACTAATTTCAAAGGATGAATTGTGTTTTGGGAGTTAAAGAAAAAGGACGCCACAAAGGTGGCGGATATGGCAATGAGCAATCATTCAATTATATAAAAACTGAAACAATTGGATAATTATCTCTGCAGAGGTAGGTTAACGTGCGAAATAAAGTAAACGAAACTCACAATCATGAATAGGGGATTTACAAAATGATAAGTACCCTCAATGAAGCAATGAACTAATGTATGCGAAGTAAATTACAATTAAATTTACGACACCCAACATCATAACGAGAAAGGCAGTGACAATAAGACACCATAAACTTGAAATGTATCGTGAGGAGCATATACAGGCCAGGCTACTACAGTACGGGGTCTTCCAAAAAGAATTCTTTTTTGTTCAATAGAGTAAGAAGGTATTTTAAAATTTCTGTTATTCAGTTTTTACAAATCAACAGTAGAAGATAAACCATTTAGTAAAATAAACCTAATTTCAGTTCAAAATCGTATTAAAATAATTAGAATCCATTATGAAAATGGTGGATCTATAAGAGAAACATCAAACATAGACCAATAGCAAACATAGACAGCAACAAACTGAAAATATTGCTACAGTAAAACTAAGTGTTGAAGAGAACCAGCAGCTACAGACGGCGATAAGGATCTCGCCGATCTCACGTTACAACACAGCGTGGTGACCGCTTTCTTGTGACAACTTCATTGCGAAATTGTCGTTTGAATGCGGTTCAACTGGGACAGCGGCTCCAAGAACTTCGTGAAGGAAGTTGAAGTCAGTCTTTGGACAGTTATAAGACGACTTCGAGAATTTGATCTGATTGCACATATAGACCAGCAAACGGGCCGAAACTGATCCCAGGCTACCAATGAGCCCGTCTTTAGTTTGCTCGAGAGCATTTTGATTGTAAAGAAGAACAATGGAGAACAGTCCCGTTCTCTGACAAGTGCAGGAAGTGTTTACCTGACAACGATGGGCAATAAAAAATGTACAGAAGGTCAGGAGAGGTTTTGCCGAGTTTATTGGTGTAAAGTTCCTGTTCATGCAGGATAATGCGAGACCGCATACGGCTGGTATAGTGTACCAGTACCTTCAAGAGGTGGATGGAGTGGCTAGCTCAAATCCCGGACCTCAATCCCATCGAAAACGTATGGCGCGAGCTGAAAAAAAAAGAATTTGAGCCAGAGATATGCTCCAACCAAGACTGCTCCAACTTGTCTCCAGGAGCTGCGACGGGCGATCGCACAAGAATGGGGGGCGATACCTCAAAACTAGGTGAAATCTTTGGTGAAATCAACGAAACATCGAATAGAAGCTGTCATTCAGGCTAGGGAAGGGAATACTTCTTCTTAATAAAAAGGTTTTTTTGCTGATATTCATGTTTCAGTTCGATTTTAATCACTAATTTGTATACTAAGAAATTCACAAGAAACGTGCGCTACAGATGGTTACCCCAAAAATTACTTTGTTGGCACGGTATAAATACAAAAAAGGTATCTCTGGATAGGTGTTGAAATAGTCATTGAATCTGCATTCAAGAAAATAAAACAAACATTGGATTTTTTGATATTTTTCGACTTTTGTTGAAAATTCATCAATGTGCGAATTTTTTGCACCCCAGTGTTGTTCTTAGTCTCTTTTCTCCTAAATGATAAACTTTTTAAAATATTTGCAAAAAATGAAAAAGCTCCCATGACAGCTGCCATGTTCCAAATTTGTGGAAAAAGCTCAAGTATGAAGTTTTACCCTGAATCAGTCAATCTGTCTGCGTTATAGCGAGAACAGAGACATTTAGACGGCAAGGCATCATCACATAGAGATTTTTTTTAAATTATTTTGTTACTAGCGATATAGCGAATGGTAAATCTTGAGGTCATAATTGTCCATGATTAGTATAATTTATTTTACTACATAATAAAAAAACATAATTAAAATAGAAAGTGCGGTTTCAAGAAAAATGTTTGTTATTTTAGTAGTTTTTCAAAATGACCGCCATCTAATTCTAAAACATTTATCTAATCGTGTTTCAAAATTTGCGTGAACCACTTCCAATTCAATTTAAAATTTCTTTATTTCTTTGTTTGATATTGCTGTGCTAGGGCGAACAAAATATACTACATAAGTCTTTCATAGTCCCTCATTACTAAAAATCGATACAAATTAGATCTGATGATTGTGTGTGGGATATAAGTAAGGCCACTTCTTATGATCCATTTATTCGGAAACATTAAATCTAATTGTTCCTGAAACGCTCTTCCAAAATTAGCAGTTGGAATTTCTGATCTTTTTCGAAAGAGAATGCCTCAAATAAGTATTGAAAATTCTCTCTCTCTCTCTCTCTCTCTCTCTCTCTCTCTCTCTCTCTCTCTCTCTCTCTCTCTCTCTCTCTCTCTCTCTTTCTCTCTCTCTCTCTGGCACTATACATCCCATGAAGGGATTTGGCCGCCTCAAATGAGGTTTCATAATCATACTTTCATTTCGGATAATGAGTGATTTATTCATTGATCCTAAACCAGCCGTGAAATTTTTCCTTGTCACCACCGGGAATCGAACCCGGGACCTCCGGACGCTGGAGCAAGCATGCTGACCACTTTGCCACCGGGGCGGCAGTATTGAAAATCTTTCAGAAAAATTCCACCAACCAATTTGGTGATCGTCAACAGTACGCATCCAATATGAATTCACACCACTAAAATAATGAAAGTTATGCCTGACCACAATACAGTCACTTTTAAATGTAGCTTCGTAGTCACTTAAATGTATAACTTCAACAGAACATATTGAACGAAATTTGAGTTTTATTCAAATCGTTGCCTGGTCTAATAACAAAATTTAATTGTGTTCATAATATCATTTGCTGATAACTGATGCAGCAATGAAATGTGTGTGGTATACGCTCAAAACGCGAAAGACAGTTGTTTGAGATATTTATCAATCTGGTGCAATATGTTGATGTGTAATGCGGATCATTTTTATTGCTACACGAGGGAATATACAGTGCTGTGCAAAAAAAATTGGGCAAAAATATTTTATAGCAAATTGGATTATTTTTTTGATAAAATTACAAAACTTTTGAACGCAATTTGCTTATTTTTTAATTTGAATGTATGACGTAATTTTTTGAAAAAAAAAATACCTGCAATTTAGGGGAAAAACCCCGAAAAATGCCATAATATTCAAAATACGGTGATTGAAGTTAAAGTAATGGAATAAATTAAACACTTATTTTTTAATTTTTTTTTTGGTTTTTTATTGATTTATAGAAGTTGTATCTTTAATATTAAAGTTTTAGTGGACCGCCATTTACTTTTATTACAGCGATACACCTCCGATGGCTATAGTAAAGAAAAGGGGGGTACCAAAAATTTCGTTCGGTTTTTTGCTTTTTTCTTTGTTTGTAATTTTTTTTTTTTTATTCGGAAATATTTCATAATTTGTATGTTTTCTTGAATATTGCGCGTATTTTAAATTGTAATTTAACAACAAATACACACAATATTCAAGAAAACATACAAATTATAAAATATTTCCAAACAAAAAAAAAAAATACAAACAAAAAAAAAAGCAAAAAACCGAACGAAATTTTTGGTACCCCCCTTTTCTTTACTATAGCCCCTTCGATTCATTGAATTTGATATATTTTTCAAAGTCATAGGAGGTATGGATTCCCAAATCGTCATCAACAAACTTTTTAAAGCTTGAATCGATTCTGGGCGATTTCTTGGTACTTTTAGCTTCATTATAGACCAAATATTTTCAATGGGATTTAAGTCTGGACTATTAAGCTGGGGGCCAGCTCAACACATCGATACTTATTTCTTCGAAGTACTTTTTTACCTTTAAATGAAGAGATAAGAAAAAAAAACAAATTTTTAACAAATTATTTATGTTTATCTGAAAGCCAATCTTTTTATCTACAATTCAAATTTAATAACTCACAACTTTGGCGGTATGGCACGGAGTGTTGTCCTGTTGAAAAATAAATTTGCAACTCTCGCCAAAAAGCTTTAAAACAGAAGGCTCAAATTCGTTGTGTAGGACCTGCAGATGAACAGCTTCTGTAATGCTGGAACTAAGGAAGCACAATCGACCGATTTCGTTTCCAGAAAAGCATTCCCAGACCATAATTCCTTCCTTTTTCGGTGGAAGTCTTAAAAGACAATCGTTGCCAAGCCTCTCGTCCGGTTTTCTTCTTACCAGAATTCTTCAATCTCCAACATACAGCTTGAATTTTGATTCATCGAGGAAAATTGCATCATTCCACGTCTCTGGAGTCCAAGAAACATGCTCTTGAGCCCATAGCAAAAGTTGTTTTTTCACTAGTAATGTGAACTCAGGTTTCTGGAGTGGTTTAAGTGCTCTCAAACCAGCTTTAACAAGTCTTTCTCTCACTAAGCTGGCTGAAATTTCTTTTTCTGTTGCTCGCTCAACATCCAGTCTTATGTCCGATGAAGTTTTAAAACGGTTCCGACGACATTGTAATATTATGAAACGATCTTCCACTGCCGTTGTCTTTCTGGGCCTTCCAGAGCCTTTCTTTCTTTGTGTACTACCTATCTCTCGCAATTTTTTAATATTCCAAGCGGCAGTACTTGTAGGAATGTTTAATCTTTCAGCTATTTTACGCGTGGTGAAATTTTCTCGCGCTCAAATCAACATATTGCTTTTACACTGCTTACTAACTTTTCCATTTTTTTAACTAAACTTGTGCTTTATTCTTTATTTGACTAGGATCACTTACAGAATAACTTTATCTTACAAAATATACACTATTTATACTCAAACAAAAAAAAATACACGCAATAAAACATCTGAACCCTAATGTCGGCCAAGAACGCTAGGCGTAAAATAAAATAATTGCTTGACCAATTTTTTGCACATCAGTTGCGGGGTTATACTGATGTAAAAAAAACAAAGGGCGGTCAAACAAAATATTAATATTAAAGATAGAATTTCTTTCTATAAATCAATAAAAAACAAAAAAAAAATTAAAATATAAGTGTTTAATTTATTCCATTACTTTAACTTCAATCACCGTATTTTGAATATTATGGCATTTTTCGGGGTTTTTCCCCTAAATTGCAGGTAAATTTTCTTTTTCATAAAATCAAATCATACATGTCTTTAAAATGAAACAATAAGCCAATTGCGTTCAAAAGTTTTGTAATTTTATCAAAAAAGACTCCAATTTGCAATAAAATATGTTTGCCCAATTTTTTTTGCACAGCACTGTACATCTCTTTCAAAATGCTGCTGTTCTGGATACCGTTCAAAAACGATGTGCACTAGAAATCAGTTTTTGGCTTCAAAAAATTACCAATTGACCAAAATCTTTCTTTAGAATGAAATTAAATATGTTTTTTAGATATTAATACATGATTATCGAAATAAAATGTATAGTTTGTCCAAAGCCATTTTTAGTACTGGGCAGTGACAACATTCATGTTTTGCTAATGAATGACGTAACAAATTATGTCGATGTTTTCTTTTACTATTGTTTTTAATACAACAATACAAATACTACTCGATTTTATTCGTTGAAAATTGAGCACATTAAAAGAGAAGAGGAAAGTAAAGTCCACTTTTAAAGAGAGTTACAATGGTCCAAACTACACACGTCCGTGATGCCGAAATGAAAAAAAAACGGAAATTAAAAAATTTTATGCCATTTTTGACATGTAGATTTTTGTTTAAATTTTATTTTGGCGAGAACAGAATAAAACAATACAAAACAAAATTGGCGTTTTAATATAAAATAAGAGTTTAAATTAACAATAAAAATCTATTACGCCTTAGTTGGAAGCCAGAAGCTGAAACCGTGTGTAGCTTGGCCCAATAAATATGAACATATTCCTACTTCAATCGCTTAAGGGAGATGACAACCGCCACAGAGCATTTCATCATCCTTTTAACTGGTCACTTTCCAGTAGTAGAGATGACTTTGGCCGGTTGCATATGAAAAACGACTAACGGCCGGTTAGTTGTACGCTAGTTAGATTTTTCATATGAAATCTGGTTTTGCAGTCAGTTAAAAAGCTATTCAATCAAAATTGGCCATTTAAATATTTATACGCAAGCTTAATATTTTCACGGAATAAAATATATTTAACCAAGTTTGCGTTGATATTTTCTGACTGGAAAACCAGATTTCATATAAAAAATTTATCTGGCACACAACTAACCAGCCGTTAGTAATTTTCCTCTGCAACCGGCCATTAGAAACATACAAATCAATTTTCTTAATATTTTCCCTCCAAATTATGAAAATTGTTTGCATTAGGTGTTAAACGAACATAAAATCTAGGTATTAACCGTTTGAGTCCCAGGAGGTAATTCAAACGCATTACAAACAACGTAAAACCATTTGCGGTGCAAACGCAAACAACAAAAATAAACTCCAACGCAATTTGTTAGGTAACGCGATTTTCGTCTTCTTCTCATCGCTCCTTCACATTTATTTACATATTTTATTTTCTCGGCATAAAATGGGGGGGGGGGGGGGGGACTCTTGGGGAGGGGGGGGACTCTTGGGACTCAAACGGTCAATACACGATTATGAACATTGGAATTGAATCGAAAATTTAGGTCAAATGGCAAGTTTTTTGTTTTACGCCGCAATGGCGATTAAATATGAATATTTTTTGTTTTCCCTAGATGGCAAATTAATAAATAATGATTGTGTCCAAGCCAAGATACATGATATTAATTTCCCAATATGTAATGCCGACGGAGTTCCATTTAAATTCGCGTTCTAAAACCACACTGCTTCTATGGAAAGAACCATGTGTATCATGCGGAAATTCGTACTCCCCGCCAAAGAAAAGTGTCACAAAAATTCCGGTGTCGGTGTGAATCCCAACTAAAAAGAGAAGAAAAAAACATCAGAAACAAAAAGCACGTGTTTGTATATATTTTCCAATTGGAATAAATAATAATTCTTATTTGAAATAAAACAAAATTTTCCATTTATAATAAAATAAATATTAATTTTTTATTCACATTATTTTTTATTTGTGTACAAAAAAACATATAAAATTTATTTACATATTTAAATTTCATAACTTGAGTTTTGTATTGCATCCGCCACGTTGTATTGCATCCGCCACGTTGTATTGCATCCGCCACGTTGTATTGCTTCTGCCAGCATATTGAGATCTTGAAAAAAAAAATCATTGAAAATTTACTACGTAAATGTATTTCGCGACGACGCCATTGTGAGACAGATCTCCATTACCTTTTCAGTCCAAATTTGCACATCGCGATCACTAAATAAGTTAATAATTATTATTATATATTTAAATTTAAAATTATTTACTTTAACAAATCGAAAAACATTATAATGAAACACAACACTTTAAAGTAAAAAAAACAAATTATGTAGTGCAATCGTGCACGTCGACTTCAGAAGAAACTGAAAATAAAAGATACAATCGAAACTTATAAAACGAAAATAATATTACCGCGAAATAGAAAGAGAAAAACAATTAATTTTCTCCAAAATCAATATTTTTGTGTATTTGATATTTTGTAGTACGGAATTTTGTACGACATTTGAGCAGTTTTTTCCACACAGTGGAATAATTGCATACTGGGTTATTAGAATATGTTTAGCAGCAAAAAATAATGTAAATTAAGCAATTTGTTTATCAATTTTACACATAAGTATAATATAAATAAAATAAATTAAATTAATTTAACGAATTTTGGGTATTCAAATTTATTAAAAATACAAACCAGTTTAGACACATAGAGCATTTAAATATCGACAACAAAACGTATTTTCCCAATATGCAATGCCGACGGAATTCCATTTACATTCGCGCTCTAAAATCACACTGCTTCTATGGAAAGAACCATGTGTATCACGCGGAATTTTGTACTCCCGCCAAAGAAAAGTGTCACAAAAATTCCAGTGTCGGTGTGAATCCCAACTAAAAAGAGAAAAAAAACACAGAAACAAAAAGCACGTGTTTGTATATATTTTCCAATTGGAATAAATAATAATTCTTATTTGAAATAAAACAAAATTTTCCATTTATAATAAAATAAATATTAATTTTTTATTCACATTATTTTTTATTTGTGTACAAAATAACATAGAAAATTTATTTACATATTTAAATTTCATAAATTGAGTTTTGTATTGCATCCGCCACGTTGTATTGCATCTGCCAGCATATTGAGATCTTGAAAAAAAAATCATTGAAAATTTACTATGTAAATGTATTTCGCGACGACGCCATTGTGAGACAGATCTCCATTACCTTTTTAGTCCAAATTTGCACATCGCGATCACTAAATAAGTTAATAATTATTATTATATATTTAAATTTAAAATTATTTACTTTAACAAATCGAAAAACATTATAATGAAATACAACACTTTAAAGTAAAAAAAACTAATTATGTGGTGCAACCGTGCACGTCGACTTGTCAGAGGAAACTGAAAATAAAAGATACAATCGAAACTTATAAAACAAAAATAATATTACCGCGAAATAGAAAGAGAAAACCAATTATTTTTCTCCAAAATCAATATTTTTGTGTATTTGATATTTTGTAGTACGGAATTTTGTACGACATTTGAGCAGTTTTTTCCACACAGTGGAATAATTGCATACTGGGTTTGTATATATTTTCCAATTGGAATAAATGATAATTCTTATCCGAAATAAAACAAAATTTTCCATTTATAATAAAATAAATATTAATTTTTTATTAGCACGAAAATACACAATTAAATTTTATAACACAAATTTTACAAATTAAATTTTAAGCACGTTCACCACGTTCACCATACGCGCATCCAATTGAACATCCCAACAAGCACAACCGATCTTGAAAAAAAATGCATTGAAAATTTACAACGTAAATGTATTTCGCGACGACGCCATTGTGAGACAGATTTCTATTACCTTTTTAGTCCAAATTTGTACATCGCGATCACCAAATAACTTAATAATTATTATTTTATACTTAAATTTAAAACTATTTACTTTCACAAATAGAAAAACATAATGAAACACAACACTTTAAAGAAAAAAAAATCTAATTATGGAGTGCAACCGTGCACGTCGACTTGTCAGAAGAAACTGAAAATAAAAGATACAATCGAAACATATATCGTTTTTACTGGCACAAAAATCCACATCCAAATTTTTGGATTTTTTATTTTTTGCCACAGAACACAATTTTGGATTTTTTTGTTGACGTTTACTCACACATAAAAAAAAACTAAACGTCATGTCAATTGTCAAAAAAGACGTCGCGCTATTTATATTTTATTATATTTGTGATAATTGTTTAAGCAATTTGTGTTTTTATTAAATTAAATTTTGTTTAATTCAAAGTGTTGTTTTATAAAGATTATTGCGTGTGCACCGAAAACTAGCGTACAACAAATAACCTTACAACTTTTGCATTTCATCAGCTGTAAATTATAGTAAATGGCCCATGCCACACGTAAAAAAAAATGCCGCATTTTTCTTCGTTTCTTTCCCCGTTTACCTATGATACAAGTTTTAATTGCGACTTAAACAAATTTTCTGTTCAACCACACAACTCAAACATAAATGAAATAAAAAATATTTCAAGGACATTTTTGACTCATTTTAGTTAAAATTTTATTTAAGAGAGAGCAGAACAAAACATTGGTAGAAAAAAAATGCCAAAATAGAAAAAATGGTCGTGTGGCATGGGCCAATAACGCAAACTTGAAAGCCGTGTTTTTTTCTTGTTTTTATTATAGATTTTACTATATTTTATTAAATAATTTATTTATAATAATGTCTGACGAATCAAATGAAAGTGAATGTGGTTAAAATGGATAATAATCGAACTAAAATTATCAACAAGCCTCGAAGAATATGAAAGTTTGCAAAAATTATTTAGACGGGCTCTTCGTGACTACTACAGCACGGATATTGCTATCGAATATGCTAAATTAACCGTTTTATGGGATAACGATGAAATCTGGGATGAAATATTATTATCAAAATATGCCTTTAACTGTCTTAATGACTCTCAGCTGTTTCAAAAGCAACTTAATCATTTTCAAATTAAATTAGATGGGTAAGAGAGTGTATTTACATTCATTTGAGGTATTCACTAAATTGTCTTCTAATTTCAGCTCTCCAGAAATTATAAAAAAAATGTAAATCTAATATTTTTGACAGTTCTGTGAAGGAAATTTTTTTCAATAATTATTTTATTCACGTCGGGTTTAAGCATAATTTGCCAAAAAAGTAAGTTATTTATCATAATTTAATCATTTAATGAATAAATTAGGCTTCGCAATTCCAATTGGTTTTTGTTTTTCAAATTTAAACTACTCCACAGTAAAATTTTAAAAAGTATATATTTGTTACATAATATGCTTAGAGGTTAAGACAGTCGATTTTCTTTCGTACATCATAAAGTTTTAACAATTTTTGTTCCAGCTTATTCCAAAATGCTTTCTTCACAAATATTTTCATCAGGTGCTCGGACACTGCGCGTGATCGCCCGTCGTAATTATGGTATCACCGCACCAGCTATGCAAAAAGTATCTGACCCAATCCAACAACTATTCCTTGAAAAAATTAAGGAGTATCGATCAAAAGGAGGGTAAGATTTGGTTATATAATTTAATATATGATAGATAATTCTTTATTTATTAAACAGTGACACAAAATTGGTGGATTCAAATCCAGCTGTCGAGAAGGAATTGAGATCCGAGTTAGAACGCATCGCAAAACAATTTGGTGGTGGAGAAGGTATTGACATGACCAAATTTCCAGATTTCAAATTCAAAGAACCCAAAATTGATGAATTGGATTCAAAATAGATCGAATCAGATTTACAATCAATTCGAAAATAAAACAATTTAGTTGGTAATTAAATAATATTGTATTTTGTAATTCAATTCACGTTATTCAATATCCATGAAACACTGTTCTTTAAGACGATCATGTTGTGCTCATCGGCTATTTTTGAAAAGGTTTTAAAAATGTTAATGATATCGCGGCGTGAAATAAGTGTCGTGAAATCTCCAGCACATTGACAATTTTCTGTCATATTTTCACGTTTAATTTGCTTGCGTCGAACGCATTGTAAGTCTTGAAGAGTGTACGAGATTAGCTTTTTGCTGACTACCTCGAGAAGGCGCGCCTCGATATCTTCGTTCTCGTAGTAAATTAAACACTCCGCACACAACCAAACGGGTCTAAAATAAGCGCTTTGTTAAAATCGGAATTTTTAGTTAAAAGAATCAAAATACTCACAAATCTTTATGAATGGCTCGGCATTTATCCTTGCAAAGATCCAGATCACGACAGTAGTTACACGCCTTACAAATTACTTCATTTAAAATAAACATATCCTGAGTATCTTTATATAAGGCCAAATCACTAAACTACCCGACATTTAAAAGCCGTAACATGTTTCTCTGTAAGGTGAGCACTTCAGCTTCTGTCGTTTTATCAACAGATAAAATTTTAATAAGAGCTTTGATAAACAATAGCGCTGGATTGTCATCTATCCGATCACCATTGTATTTTTTGTTCATTTGAAGCGTCGTCTCATTTTTAATATAGTAAAATCTATAATAAAAACAAGAAAAAACACGGCTTTCAAGTTTGCGTTATTTACTATAATTTACAGCGGATGAAATGCAAAAGTTGTAAAGTTATTTGTTGTAACATTGTTATCGGTGCACACGCAATAATCTTTATAAAACAACACTTTGAATTAAACAAAATTTAATTTAATAAAAACACAAATTGCTTAAACAATTATCACAAATATAATAAAATATAAATGGCGCGACGTCTTTTTTGACAATTGACATGACGTTTAGTATATGTGTGAGTAAACGTAAAAAAAAATCCAACAAATTTTTTGGATTTTTTTTCAAAAAAAAAAAAAAGACAAAAAATCTAAAAAAATCCATTTCCAATTGATTCCAATCAGAAAAAGATGTGGATTTTTGTGCCAGTGAAAACGACCTTATAAAACGAAAATAATATTACCGCGAAACAGAAAGAGAAAGACATTTTTTTTTGCCGAAAATCAATATTTTTTTGTCTTCGATATTTTATAGTACGGAATTTAGTACGACATTTGAGCAGTTTTTTCCACACAGTGGAAAAATTGCATACTGGGTTGTTTTCTCAGTCCATATTTACAAAAATTTGTGCCGAACGGGCAAATTTCGGCAATAAAATCAAATATTTACTAATATTCTGTAAATCACTTGGTAGAGATTAATTAGGAACTACAATGAACCAATAAATTGTATGGCTTTGTTTCGCGATAGCGGTTCTAATAAATCTTATTACTTTACATCCAAATCACTTATTTCTTTAAAATTGCTTTACCAACTTTATAAATAAATTAACTATCTAAATAATCTTTAATCTAAAAAGGTGATTTATAACGTCTACGACATAATAATCTAAATACCTCGACAACTGTTTCAAGATCTCATACAGTTAATTAGTCACATCCAGTTTTAGCAGGAAATACTATACCTTGATCGCTTAATGTATTCGTTGGCATTCAACTTAATTTGTTTTATACCACCCACTAACAACACAATAAAACACGTTCCTTAGTAAAAATCGTTATATGTATTTCAGAAATGTAATCGTACAGGTGGTCGTCTCGAATCGTTCGTTACGACATAAGCACGACGTATCGAATCACAATTTAAAAGTCGATACAATTTTTTTGAAAGCGTTCTATGGCCCGTCCGTAATGCTGTATAGATTGATTCGAATTTTAATTGACGATCCGTTAATTTCTTTTTTATGTCGATAAATGTCGTTTGATTGACTACGGATGGCATGTACAGCACGTTTTTAGGTCTCGGTGTCGTTGTTGTGAAATAGTGAACGTCGTCCAAAACATGCGGATCAAATAAATTTAATCCGGCCACTGCCACCGAATACTCGGTGATCTGTTTAACCGATTTCATTCGTTTGCGAACTTCTTGAACTCGTTGAAAGTTTCGATTAAATACTGCATACGGATTTTCTTCATCGTCTGTCGATTCGGCATATGCAAGAGATACCGCAATAAACACAAGAAACACGTAAAATGTGTTGGACGTCATTTAAGAATGAAATACAAATGTATACTACGTGCTGAATTTAATCGTCAATGTTTTGTTTCCGATCTTAAAGGAAGTGATAGTGTATTCGTTAAATTGAACTTGAGACGATAAATGAAAGGTTATCGTTCAAATATGTAAATATATTACATACACTTATCTCTGGCTAATTTCAATAACAGTATAATTTTAAATTCGGAACTTCAAGTACAGTGCTTAGTTGGTGTAGGCAATATGAAATCGTGCATCATACTTCTAGTTTTTGTAATGCAATTTAGCAGCATCAAATTGGAAAATACAAGTGATCATATCGAAACTCTACAGACACTACGTAATAATATACAAGGGATTATACAAAGAATGAACCAGTCAACATTTGAAGATGCATCAGAATTAGCAATGTTAGATTTATACAACCCATATTTTCTTGATCGTCATGAAAATTTCAAGACCACGACAGAATGGACAGTAGGTTGGTATACTACAAAGCGGTTCGATTCAACGACATCCAAAACAACCACCACGACAACAACTACAGAACCACCATTGCAAATAGTTGAATTTCCAGTTTTATCAAATCCGTATGAAAAAAATTTATCTCGCATCAAATTAATGTTAAGTGCAAAACGATTCAAGCTGAACACAATTTATACAACATTGACAAGCAGCTACGAAACTGTGAAGAAAAGATTACAACGTTTAACAAATTATAATGCACTACGCCAGTCGTATGTCGTGTCCGGTACAAAAAGACGCCCTCCGTTAAATATTTATCTGTTGAAAAACTGATCTGTTTCGCAATAAATTACAAAAAAAAAAAGATTAAAAACTGTTTGCATCTGCGTTAAACCATTTATTAAAATCACACTTTTATCAAAACTATATACACAACACAAATAATTATTCAATCACTTCGACCAAAGGTGATTTATTGCTCGCACCACCTTCACTCAATTGGGCCGCTTTGTACGCTTGCTCCCGCAAATAATAGTTCATCATACGGGTACGATAATTTCGCCATCGCTGATAAATTTGTCGCAATCTGGTATACATGTACGATGATGAAGGTCGAATGCCGGACTCGGTGCGACGCGGTGTTGTAAACTCTATTGTATGAATTTCCAAATTACTATTATCGTCGTCTGAGAAGTCTTGAAAATCCTTGTCCACAATATCGTATTTCATAGACATCAAATCACTTAGATCGTATTTCGTGTCACGCTTTTGTAGTACTTCGCCTCCAGATATGGTGCAGATTATGGAAAAAATAGTTAAAACTGTCAATAACTGCATTTTTAGATTTTATATATAGACCAGCACGTCAGGCAGACAAATTACTACTAATAGTTTATTCTTCACACTTCTTATACGTAAACGAGATACGATATGTTTAAGTGCAGTCATGTACATGAGATACATAAATCAACATTAATTTAATGTTGAATTAATTTAAGTTACTTTAAATAAATTTAATAATTTTATTAATACTGTGTTAACTATTTTTTTCTTGTTCTATTGTGTTACACTTTAAGTTGCAAGTGATTTGTTATTGAATATGTCAGAATATGTTCAGGCGTAGAGTCGCAATAGTGTACCAGTTAATTGTTATTTGTTTTATTATGTTAGTTATTTTGGATTATTGTTCTCAACATTTGTAAATCTAGTTTTGAACATAAAAATTCACGAGGATTCTGAAAGTGTTAAGAGAGTGCAAATAGTTTTTAAATTGATTTATTGACCTGATCACGCGATTAAATAGTTAAAAAGTAATTTCATTTCTAAACGTGAAATGTAATGGATAAGTTGTGCAGGACAGGGGGGGGGGGTGGGTCTAGTCATTGAAGTTGAGGTTGCTAGTGTGCTATATCGGAATTACCTTAATTTGAAAATTAAACAATCCCGAATTTTCAGATATGTTTCAAAAACATAACGATCGATCGTTGTGTTACTTTTAAATAAAGGGTGATCCAATAAGAGCTTCTGGAAGTTTTTTTGAAATAAAACGCATTAAAATCAATTTAATAATCAAAAATTATATTTGTAACGTAAGTTCGATTTATGACATTTAATGTTTGAAAATAATTTATTTTATATGTTCTCCGCGACTAACTCTTAGATGATCCATTCTATGAGTCCAATTTTCGAACACTCTTTCGAGCATTTCGGCCTATATTCCGTTAATTACGCGTGTTATGTTCGCTTCTAATGCAGGAATCGATTGTGGTTTATCGATATAAACAAGTGATTTTAGATACTTACTGTGTGGCACGTTGCACCATCCTGTTGAAACCACAAGTCAGCTACACCAATATCTTGAATTTTTGGCAATACAAATGCATTGCCCTTTGCTCTGCAGTTTGCGCCATTGACGTTTACACGCTTTCCTTCCGAAGGAAATACGGTCCGATGATGCCAACTGCCAATAAACCGCACCAAACGTTGCATTTTTCAGAATGCATTGGAAGCTCTTGAATCTCTTTTGGCTGTTCATCAGCCTAAATAGGACAATTTTGTTTGTTGACGTATGAATTCTGCCAAAAATGAGCTTCATCTTTGAACACAATTTTTCGTTAAAAAACGGATCAATTTGGAGCTGTTCCAACGCCCATAAACCAAATCAATGACGCAAAGGAAGGTCAACCGGCTTCAATTCTTGAACAAGCTGTATTTTGTATGCCTTCAAACCAAGATCTCCCTTCAAAATACGCCACAATGTGCCATACAAGAGACTCTCAGATACAACAGCAATATTCACAAAAGATCGACTTGTACGTACTCTATTCGGTTGATGAATATCCAATAATGAAAAAGTGGTTCGAAATTTTTTGGTTGTTTCGCGAATAGTGCGTTCAGTTACACGATTATGAAGCACGAAAACAATTTTTCACTGAACACTGATTTTTAAAACAAATTTCCACAATTTGTAAACGTTGTTCTATCGTAAGTCTATTCATGGTAAAATTTCAATGAATAATTTACAATTTATTTATTTGAAGGGCGATCCCAATTTGAAAAAGTACCTCCTATTAGATCACTCTTTATATGATATAGCCGCAACTTCATCATCATCCAGTTGAGTAAACGCTATGCTTTTTCAGTCTGATGTTGAGGATTGAATTGTTTTAAAGAGATTAGAACTTTCGAACTTCTTAAAAACACAGAAACTGCTGAAATTTGGTACTTCATTAAATGAAAGAATGCTTTATGAAATGTTTAAATCTGTCTATGGATCTACACACGCCTCATTGCAAAGTGGTTCATCTAAAACAGTTCATAAATAGTGGATTTGTTTTCTTAAAAAGCAGGTAATCGATTACGTAAGCATGTTTTTTCTGGTTAATTTTTCTTCCGAAACAGGCACTGAACACTTCAACAGTTTTTACTGAACTACATATTTCTTAGAAAGCATAAAAACGTAAATTGTAAATTGAAAATTGTAAATTTTGTAAATTGAATAATTTGTAAATTGAAAATTTTATAAATTGTAAATTTTGTAAATTGTAAATTATAAATTGTAAATTTCGTAAAATACGAGTGTAAATTTTGTTAATGGTAAATTTTAAAATTGAAAAATTTTGTAAATTGTAAATTTTGTAAATTGTAAATTTTACGTTATTAATTTTGTAAATTGTAATTTGAAAATTTTGTAAATTGTAAATTTTGTAAATTAAAAATTTTGTAAATTGTAAATTTTGTAAATTGTAAATTTCGCATATTGTAAATTTCGTAAATTGTGAATTTCGTAAATTTTAAATTTCGTAAATTGTTAATTGTAAATTTACCGAACAAGTGGTGCAGTGGTTAAAGCTTTGGCACTTGGACCGGGAGGTACTGGGTTCGAATCCCATCAGAGGCTAGATGCAAATCGAATTTTCATCATCGATTACGATCGGTGATGTTAATAAACACAACTAAAACCCTCTGATGGAGTGCAGAATTCAGCGCCGACCCACCGTCCATGTCAATGTACAGGTTGACATGGAGCTTGCAATGTGCAGGTGGTAATACTGTAGTTGTGTGAGTAGGTGAATAGGTGAATGGGTTAATGATGTAGCGTGAATGCGTGGTATCACAATGGGCCAAAAATGGCCTAAGTGTCAACCACTGAAACCTAACCTAAACCTAATTGTAAATTTTATTAATTGTAAATTGTAAATTTCGTAAATTGTAAATTTTAAATTTCGTTAATTTCAAATTTCATAAATTGTTTATTTCGTAAATTGTAATTTCGTAAATAGCAAATTTCGTAAATTGTACATTTCGTAAGTTGTAAATTTTGTAAATTGTAAATTTCATATATTGTAAATTTCATATATTATAAATTGTAAATTTCGTATATTATAAATTGTAAATTGTTAATTTTAAATTTCGTAAATTGTTAATTGTAAATTTCGTTAATTGCAAATTTCATAAATTGTTAATTTCGTAAATTGTAATTTCGTAAATACCAAATTTCGTAAATTGTACATTTCGTAAGTTGTAAATTTTGTAAATTGTAAATTTCATATATTGTAAATTTCATATATTGTAAATTGTAAATTTCGTATATTATAAATTGTAAATTGTTAATTTTAAATTTCGTAAATTGTTAATTGTAAATTTCGTTAATTGTAAATTTCGTAAATTGTAAATTTCGTAAATGGTAAATTTCGTAAATGGTAAATTTCGTAAATTGTAAATTTCGTAAACTGCAAATTTCGTTAATTGTAAATTGTAAATTTCATTAATTGTAAATTTCGTAAATTGCTAATTGTAAATTTCGTAAATTGTAAATTTCGTAAATTGTAAATTTCGTAAATTGTAAATTTTAAATTTCGTAAATTGTGAATTGTAAATTTCGTATATTGTAAATTTCGTAAATGGTAAATTTCGTAAATTGTAAATTTCGTAAACTGCAAATTTCGTTAATTGTAAATTGTAAATTTCGTTAATTGTAAATTTCGTAAATTTTTAATTGTAAATTGTAAATTTCGTAAATTTTAAATTTCGTAAATTGTAAATTTCGTAAATTGTAAATTGTACATTTCGTAAATTGTGAATTGTAAATTTCGTAAATTGTAAATTTCGTAAATTGCAAATTTCGTAAATTGTAAATTTCGTAAATTGTTATTTTGGTTAATTGTAAATTTCGTTAGTTGTAAATTTCGTAAATTGTAAATTTCGTTAATTGTAAATTTCGTAAATAGTAAATTGTAAACTGTGAATTGTAGATTATTTCTTAAACATGATTCACTGTGTTTACCAGATTGATTAGCGCTTGTTGTGATTCTAGAAAACAGGGTTGGGTTTTTTTGGAATATCAACCGTTCCCCATATATGCCAATATATACTAACAAACTTGTGTATGGTAACGTCATTAATAAATAAGTACTGTAACGAATTAGATACCGTTTGATAAAATTTAATCAAAAATTTACTAATTATAATAAAATTTCCAAAATAAATTCCTTTTTATGTCTATAGAAACATGAAAGGCGCGCGCCCCTCATATTTCCATGGTCATAAAATGGAATTCTTTTTGGAATTTTTTCATGAAATTTTGCATTTGGTATAGGAATTTTGCTTTTTTGGAATTTATTTTTTGGAATTGTTTTTATTGGAATTTTGGTTGCTGGAATTTTGGATTTGGAAAATCATACCCAACCCATAAATTATAAATTGTAATTTGTACAATACATTTTTTTTTCGTTTCGCACAATAATTTTTCAAATCTTGAAAGTGTATGATCGCCCGAAGGAATTGCTAATTGAATGGAGATGCTAGTGAAATTATGAAAATACGAAGCATTGATTTAATTATACAAAATAGTGCTAGACAAAATGCAAAATTTGAGTTAATTTTATTCGTTTTAGAGTCGATGAAACAATACCATACCTTTGTTATCGAGTCCCAAAATGAATAAATTTAATTAAAATTGCGGGATAGTTGTAAGTAAATGTGCTAAAATATAGAGTTGCGCAGGTATAAATGTATAAATATGTAAGGGTGTAAAGCTGTAAAGATGTAAAGGTGCTGTAAAGGCGTATAGGTGTAAATGTGTAAATGTGTAACGGTGTAAAAGTGTAAGGCGTTAAAATGTAGAGGCGTAAGAGTGTAAGCGTCTAAAAGAGTAAAAGTGTAAACGTGTAAGAGTGTAAAGCTGTTAATGTGTAGATGTGTAAAGGTGTAGGGGTTTAAAGGTGTAAATTTATACATGGAACGATCACAATTTGTACAATTGTGATTCGATTCGTCAAACACCATTACAAACCGAAAAAAACCAAAGTAAAATATTTAAATTCGTAAATATGAAAAGTTAAGTTGTGAGAATAGAATATAGATGGAGAATGTGAAAGAATCGAATTTCGTACGCTACTTAGTAATTCGCTAGTAGTACAACTGCATGGTATTGTTCTATACAGAGTGACTGACACGAACTGTTACCAAAACAAAACGCCACAGAATTTTTATTTTTTGATGAATTTTATTGAATCACAGTAAAAAATATTCACAAAGATTTTAATTTTCGAATTGCATTAGCAGTTTTCGAACTGGCCACCCTAAGCCGTGATTATGGCCTTCAAACGGCCGACAAAGCTATTGCATGCAGCATTTTCGAGAAATCTAGCGGATTTGCATCCGGTGAATTTGGTGGCAATTGGGCAGTAGAAATGAACAGCGGAACGTTGTTTCTCAGCAAATCTTGATTGATGCACGCTTTATGACTCGGCACCGAGTCCTGTTGAAATGTCCAGGCTCTGCGGCCAAAATATGTTTGTGCCCAAGACTTCAACGCTCCCTCCAACATATGATCCCGATAAATTTGAGCATTTATCTTGATGTCATGATCCAAAAGAACGAGCGGTGAGTGGCTTTCGGCCGTTACGGCGGCCCAAGCCATCATCATAGGCGGCGCCTGGTTTCGAGTGGCAATCCGTTAGTCCAATTTTTTAGTAGAACGGCCGGGCATGTAAATCCGGTCATTTTGCTTGTTCACATAGTGCTCAATAACGAACGGTGACTCACCGGAGAAAACCAAATTCGGCAAATCGCAACTTTCGTGCAACAACTCCTTTGCTCTTTCCACTCTAACTTTTTTTTTGAGCATCGGTGAGACCATGCGTTTTATGGAATTTTAAGGCCTTTAGTCCAAGATGATCTTTCAGTATGTGCTGCATCCATTCGAGCGAAATGTTTGCCTCACGAACCATTTTTCTGCCGCTACGGTGCGGATTCCGAGCCAATTTGGCCTTCACCTTCCGAATGATATCCGGCGATGTTGCAGTGCGTTTCGATCCACCACCATAGCGATTTGCAATGCTGCCAGTATCGTTATAACGATTTATGGTGCAATACACAAATATTTTATTCACATGCAGATGTTTTAACTGGTTAACAATCTGTGGTTTTCCACCCAAATATAGAGCAATCACACTATTACGCTTGAATTTCATTGCGGATAACTTTTTTTCTGAATATTTCCCACTAAAATGCTTTGGTACGTTTGTAAACAATGAACTGTTATTAGTGTACATTTGGGCGCTTTGTGATCCCTGGTTTGACAGCAATGACAGTCTAAAGTTGGTAACACTTTGTGTCAGTCACTCTGAATATATTCCAATGTAAACATACAACATAAGTCGACGCGATCTGATGAGAAGACTGATTTTTTCAAATAAATAATCTCATCTGTTCGAAACTGATTGTTGAGATTCTTACACATTTACCATCTATAAGTCTAAAATTCAAAAGTAAAGTTATAGTTGTAATTATAGCTCTCTAGTGCTTATTTGGATTAAGTGCCTATTAGGTGACGCAGTGGTCGTTGTTGTTACTAGTTAGGTGCTACTTGTTAGAACCGCGATGTGTGGTGTGATTTTCGCACTGCAATACCAAATTACCAAGCCAAATTTTGCATTCATAGGTCGCCCACGATGACTTTAATATTTTACTATGGAATCTGCATTTAAATAAAGTGAAATTCAACTCTGTCAATTCAAGGTGCCTGTGTTAGTTCATAACTTGATAGTTTGCCGCCTACTACAAAATCGACGCCAATGTATAGATTTTACGACACAAAGCTTGATCGTGACATGTGGCGTTATTGACTATATAAAGAGAGTTTCAAAATTTACGCAAGATTTGAATTAAATAGAAACACAGTTTTTTTTAATTCTACTTTTTTTTTATTGAAACCTAAAGTACATACGGTAGAGTTATGTATGGAATAGCACACCGGGCCAATGATCTTCACGGCTTTGCTTGAACATACTCTCTCTTTGTCAAAATTTTCCTTGACCATTTCCATAATTGTGTTTGAATTGCGTTGATGCAGCTTTGAATCTTCGCCTTTAATGTACGAATGGATATGGGCTACGAAGGTTTCTGGGGTAGAAACCTGGTTCTTCACCTATGACTTCAAATGACCCCATAGAAAGAAATTCAATGGTGTTAAATCACATGATCTAGGGACCAATTTTGATTACCGAAACGAGAGAGCACACCACCAGGAAATGTCTCATGCAGTAATTGAATTAATTAATTTGAGCCGCATTGTCTTGTTGAAACCACATGTCGTTCACATCAATATCATCCAATTTAGGCAGAAAGAGCTAGATTATCATGTCCCGATATTGAGCACCAGTAACAGTAGCTGCTTGACCAGTTTTATTTTCGTACAAGTATGCTTGTTGCAGCATGCAAACTTTCATTATTTTTGTAATATTGTTCAACAATGAACACGCGCTATATTTTACAGTGCTGCATGTTTACTAACCCTGTTTACTAACTGTCAACTGTCAAGCTGTTATCTTTTTTTTTGTTACAAACAGTAAATTGATTAGTTTTCTATTTAATTTAAATCTTTCGTAATTTTGGGACACCCTTTACAAATATTGCTCTGCTTGCTTTCCACATATTGACTGATTCATTTGGGGTTAGCCCCGGAAGCACGATGTGTTGGTATGAATCTCGAAGTTCAACCCACAAAATGGTATAAAGGTATGAATTAACGATTATCATTTTATTTTTATTTCGGCCGAGGTCACCAATGAACATTCATTAACTCTTACTATTTATTCTCTTAATACACACGTTCCACACAAAACTATTTCAGAGACGTAGACGAATGAGTTAACAAACAATATTTATTGTATATACATTATGCAATGTGTACGAAACAAAAACTACGATAAAACGTTATCGCGTTTGTAAATGTGATCACGACCGCATATACGAGTCATACCCAAAAAATTCACATTGTCAGTTCATATTTTATTATACAAACATTCACACACAGTATGATTTCGCTCGAATAAATAATGTTTAATATTTTTAAAATTATATTTAGTTTGACAGTGATTATAGTGTCGACGAAATATGCAAAGTTAACTATAGACACGATCGATTTGTTAACTAGCTCGATTCATTTAAGTCGGACGGTGCAATCAAGCCGATTACGAAAAATTGGATTAGGCGGCATTCGGGATGGTGCGAATCGGCCTCGGTTAATACAAATAACGAAAAAATTGCCAGAATTTCAACACAAAACCGATCTGCTGGCTGGTAAAATTCCGCGGAATGCACAATTGGTAATTTAGTTAGACGATACTTTAATATTTCATAATAATTGTTCTTTTTATTTTGTTTGTTGTAGCCGACATCCGGATTTTTATCAACCCTATTCGTAAGTCAGAGAATGGTGTATTCAATACTACAGAGCTGTATTCAAATATCAAATTTTAATATTTTGCTGCTATATTGAAGAATAGGCGACCGCAAAATGGATAGCGAAACGTATTGGGGCGATTTAAGCTGTTGCGATAAATGCTGTGGTTTAGTTTTTGTATAATAAAATTTTGTTATAATTATTAGTCGAGTATTTAATTTCGTGCTAATTGGTTTACATTAAACTGGCAGTGGCGGGAGAAAATGGTTTTTACCTGGCGAGATGTGACCACCCAACGCGGTAGCAACACCGACGAAGAAAGTATTTACGATCAAACCTTCCATAGGACAACGAAAAATTCGTCACCATCGAGACGTTTATTGGTGTTTTGCACTGTCAGCCTGTTCATTATATTGGTCGGACATGTCGTGATCTTTTTGTTGGATGCACGAGAACTGCACTCAATTTTCAATACATATTTTTTGTCGCAAGTTGTATTTAAATGCATGATTTTTGGATTGTGTGGCCAAGTTTTGATAGCACTGTTGTGATTGTTTTAATAAATTGTTTTGTGATGTATAAAAAATATTGGTGTTAATTACTTTTATTGGACAAGGGCTAAGAGTATTTCGAAATTTGTTAGTAGTTATGAAGGCAAATCAAAAAGTCTTGCAACATCATATGAAGAAAAAGAGTGAGTGAGACAGCAATATTTTTGTTTTTTCGACATAATCTCCTTTAAGGTTTATACATTTGTCACATCGATCAATTAACTTGCCTAAACCCTCTAAAAAAAAGATTTCTGTTGCTCCATAAAATATCCATCTACAACAGACTTGTACTTCATAGTCACTGGAAAATTTCCGGCCCCTTAGTGTTTTTTTCAAATTGGGAAACAGAAAGTAGTCATTGGGTGCCAAGTCTGGACTGTACGGTGGATGCGGAATTTCCACGAAGCCGCAACCCTTTAATGCAGCTTGAGCAATATTAGCCTTGTGCACTGGTGCATTGCAGTAAAGAAGCAAGATTTGTTTTCTAACTTTCCTTGGCCGTTTTTCCCGGATCGCTTTTTTCAATTTTCGCAAAACTTCTGCGTATATGCCTGTGATTGTGGTTTTCGGTGGTAAATAATCGATCATCAATATTCCTTCAGCATCCCAAAAAATTGTTGCCAAAACCTTACCAGCAGACGGTTGAGTTTTGAATTTCTTTGGTGGTGGTTTACTACGTTTAATCCATTGCATCGATTCTTGTTTGGATTCCGGATCCTAGTGATGAAGCCATGTTTCATTGCTTGTTATTATGTTATCCAAAAAATCTTTTGGATCTTCTTTGTACATATCTAAAATCGCCTTTGAAGTTTGAACACGCATTTTTTTTTTGTTCTGCATTCAACAAACGAGGAACCCATCACGCACGTACTTTCGACATATGAAGGTGTTCAAGTAATATAGTATATGTGGTACCGTATGAAAGAGAAAGTCTTCACGCTAATCGCGGAATGAAATACGCCGGTCCGCCAATACAATAGATTCGGCAAACATTACGTTTTCATGGCTAATAGCATCTGCTGGCGGACCCGAGCGGTTGTCGCCTTCTAATGACTCCCGACCACTCTTGAATAATTTTAGCCACCTTGTTACTATGGCATATGATGGTGCAGATTACGGCGAACTTTTGATATATAGTTGAATATATAAATTGCGTTTCGTCCATCTTTACAGAAAAATTTAATAACGGCGCGATATTCAATTTCATTCATTTAAAAAAAAAATCAAAACACGTGTTACTAATTTGAAAAAAACAAACGAACTGTAAAATTTAGATCGAAATGTTCTCCTAGAAGTTTCATCGCGACAAAAAATGATTTTGAAAACTATATTATTGTCACACTCACTCTTTTTTTTCATATGATATTGCAAGACTTTTTGATATATTTTTGAATTTTTTTGACTTATAGGTGATTAATGTTGTGTAATTAATTCGAGAGTGCTGAAATAGACCAATATACGGAACAATCACAATACACCATTACAATTGATAAAAAACCAAAGTAAATTTTTGATATACCCTCGTATTTTGGTATCCGAAATAAAACACAAAATTTTAATTTATTTGGTATTATATTTTTATTTTAATTATATTTGATTTACAAGAATTAATTGATGAAATGCAGGGCTATAATGGCCAACGTAATTGTTAAGCTTACCGAATTTAATTTACCCGAGTTTGTCCCTAATCCAGTATTGTTTTTCTTGTTCACAATTTCAAAGGTTTCATTGACTAACATTTTAGTGGATATGTCTTCAGATCGTATCCCAAATGTTTTCTTGCTCCTCCCAGATTTTCTCTGTGAACCTACAGTTGAAGCTGAAGTTAAATTCTGACCATCGCCAAACTTGATTGTTGGTTGAGTTGAACTTTCGTCGCTCTCATCCTCAGTGGTTGTCATGGCGGTCACATTTGAAAAACCATCATAATACTCGTCAGCGTTTATGGATATTGTAAAATAAAGCAAAACAAGCCTGAGAGCAAAAACCATTGCGACTTGCGATTGATCAGTTCTTTTTGATTTAAATTTCAAGTTAAATACATTTCATGTTAAATACTGTAACCTAAACAACAATCATCTTCCAACTAGGACCAAGATAAAATTTGGTTTGATACAAAAATATAATTTTAACCGCAGTAGAAATCTAAAATTTTATTTGGTGTGCTTACGTATAAGATTAAAATTAATATGACATTTGCGGGTTGCGGTCGACTTTTTTGTAAGATCTTATTTTTTGTGTCAAACAACTCAATCATAACAAACAACAGCCTCGTTGTGACCCAACTTTTAATTGAGGCGCAGGTCGACCACGTAAAATCACGTTACCGTTCTAGCAAATTCAAGGAGAATATTGAAAGCATGTTTAAGGTAAAGGCTACTTTTTGTCGCTGTCTAGAATTTAAAGACATGTAGAACTCTAGTAAGGCAAGGTCTAATCCGCGCTTGCACAGCAATCGATAAACTCACATTTGCCTAGCGTTCCAGTTTCTCTCGTGTTTATTCTAATTGGCCAATTATGAGTGTCGAAGCTCATTTTCACTTAAGTGACCTTGTAAACAAACAAAACAGCAGTAAAGAATCCATAAATATTTTATCAATCACCATCAAATCCCTTGCAAGTCACGGTATGTTGTGCAATTTTGGCTGGAGGGTTCATTGAACTATATTTTTACGAAAATGCTAAAGGTTCAGCTGTTACAGTTACTAGCGAAAGTTTTTTAGACTAGACTTGCATGCCAAAGGTTTGGTAAACATGAGGTTCCAACAGAATAGTGCTACATGTTATACTGCTAGATATACCATGGAATTGTTATGAGAAATGGTTGCCCTCCACGGTTACTTGATTTAACTGCTTTCGATTTATTTTTATAGAGTTGTCTTAAAAATAAGGTTTATATGTACAAACCAACCAGATAATATTGAACAACTTACAAGGAATATTAGAGAGGAAATTAACATGATACAGGGTGAAATGGTTGTAAAATGTTGAAAAATATAATCAAAAGAACCTGGATAATTCACTAAAATTTCACAATTTTAAGACAAACCAAACAGGGGACGCAACCTTGTTGTTTAAGTTCCTCAGCATTCCCAATTATGAAAATGGCACATCTCGCATTCAACGAGATCGTTACCACTTCCGTCTATATGTTCATCTTCATTAGTCACCTGCTCAAGTTTAGAAACATTTCCCCACAGGAACTCAAATCTCAATCGTCCTATAGCACATCGTCCGTCCATCAATTAACAACTATAAACACCCAAGTCATTTAGCATCATACAGAGCGTAAAGCCAGGAGTCGCCAACGTGCAGCTGGTATTGTATGTGTCGTAGCTGATGAAAGCCGCTTGCACAATTTAAATTACAATGGTCACAATAACCTCTGTGGACGGTTTAAAAAACAAAAGTTTGTTAACGAAGGAAAGTTGGCTTATTTCATTAATCCTCTGAAGTGAGTGCCAAGTAAAATCCCATTTGAAGATTGATGATTGGAGGATGACGAGTGGCACGTAGTGGAAAAATTTGAAAATCAACAAGCTATGTCAATTTGATAATTCGAAAATAATCCATTATTACGAAATGTCATTGAAGGATAGTTAATTTATAGCAATTTCTTTCCAAAAATAAAAAATAAATTGATTTTTTTGTATGTCAAAGAACACGATACACGATTGATTTTTTTTGGTAGTGTATCTGTGAAAAAATGACATTCCAGTTTGACTTGAGTTTACTGTCAAAAATTTTGATTGACAGATTATTTACACAATATTTACACAATTATTTTTACAAAATTATTAAAAAAATTATTTTAATACAATTAGTATAAGGCGAAATACAAATAATAATTTGATACAATGCAAGACAATTTTTATAGTGAAAAATAAATTTTGAATGTCAAAATATCACGGTCAACTAGTCAAAAAAATTATAATGTTTATGTTTGTTGAAGTGTTTATGTTTATATTTTTGACGTAAACATATTTATGTGTTTGTAAATGTCAATAAAATATCTAACGAAATGTTGAGATTTTTCAAAATTGATTGCGATCAAAAAAAAATCAATTTTTTTACTTGAAAAGAAATTGCAACGGTATTTCGATCAAAAATTTTTGATCTCAAATCAATTTTTTTGATTTATAAATCAATCTTTTTTTGGAAAGAAATTGCTATTAAATTTTACTTTTTCCGCTAGCTGGGTTTTCCAACTTTTACAATCGTCAATTATCAAGCCAAGTTTAATCAAAAACGAAGACGTCATGAATTTTAAAATTAGTGCAACCATCCTGCAGTGCTTTATAAATATAAACACGCGAAATGGAAAACATTATAAAATCATCGGTGTCATGAACACTTATGTTTTGGAAAGTGTGCGCGGTTAGAAAACTCGGATAAACAAGAAAATTGGTTAAATTCACAACAGATCCAACCTACCAGTCGAACTATACAAATTTATACTATTCAGGGAACACTGCTTTATATTTTCTTCTGCCATAGAGAAAATGTACAGGCAGATAGATGTACAGGTATGTTCAAGAACACGGTGGAAGTGGAATCCAAAAGATTGTCTTGCGGGGAAATCTGTCTGAGCAAATTAAATACTACAAGGTAAGCACCGAAACCTAATAATACGCTTTCGAACAAATTGCGGAGAGCTATCCCTGCCAGTCTCATTTTCGGCTATATGCATCATCAATCCATTCTGAAGCAATTGTTCAGCGGCTCTGTCATTTTCTTGTATCCGAAAACCTTCTTTTTTCATCCTTGGGTCTCCAAAAGCTTACTATCATGATCTTAAACGTTTTGACGTTTAGAATAATTCCTTATATCCATTTTGCTGCCGGGTAACACAATTGTGTGGGTAGGGCAAAAGTATTATGTTTGTCAATTTTACCAATTTTTTATCAAAAATGCCATTACATACTATGATTTTTTACTCACATATTTGTGGGGTTTGGACTTAAATTGAGCCAAAAAATGTTTTTCTTGGTTGAAAAAGTGATATATGTAGATGCTCCCGAGCTGGAGCTATCTTTCGGTGGTCTATCTTTCGTAGATTTACAACAACAATCCCATATATATTATTCCAAATTAGAATAATTTTAAACCAACTTAATTGCTGGGATAGAATAATTTTATTCTACCTGTAGTTTTAATGTTCACAACCAGGGCAGTTTTAATAAATACGTTTATTTTTAATGGGGGCATGCTTATAGTAAATGTGTTTCCCGCTATCTTAATGGCAGCACGTTCGACCCAAGGATAATAATAATAATAATAATAATAATAATAATAATAATTCCCAACGACCTATTCCCCTCCCAACCGCGCGCGGGGAGTCTCCATCTGTATTATTATTATTTTTTTGAGTATAATTCCAGTGATTATAAACATAGATATCGAACTGCTTAACCTGTGAAATTAAAGAAAATTAGCAAGCGGGAAAAACTATATTAGTATAAAAATCAAATCTGATTATTAAGAGGCAAACTAGGTGAACAGCTAAGCAAAACGATACCCGTCGCGGACGGAAGGAGAACAGAGGTTGAGCCTGCTTAGTACAAGCAGATTAAAATTGAAAAATATAGCAGTCAACTGATAAAATTTCATAAAATTTGATAAATAAAACAAAATAAAATGTAACAAAACAAAATGTTATAAAAGTTATAAAATATTAAAGGCCAAACCAGTCAAGTTAAATAAAAAAGTTGTTTTAAAGTGCGTTTCGTCATATTAAAATCAATGAAGTGGGAGTATTGGTTAGCCTCGTGAAGCATCCTAGATACAGGTTCATTTTTACCATAGTCAGTCCTATGATGGTCGATTCGAAACATAGGTACCGATCTCAAGGCTCGTGAATTAAAATTTAGATTGATTTTTCCTAAGAGGAAAGGGGAGTCGGTACTGCCGGTTAGCAATTGATGAATAAAAACCACGTCTGCAACAACCCTGCGCCTACAAAGTGGTTGTAAATGAATTAGCTTGAGGCGATCTAGGTATGGAGGCAGGTGAAACACGTCCACTCACGGTAGCCCGCGTAAAGCAAAGCGAAGAAATCTACGCTGAACTGCTTCAATCCTTTTTATGTGAACCACATGATAATGATAGAATGATAATGACATTTTGTTTGAATAGAAATGTATTGTACCAATTTATGTGTAATATTTTGAAATATTTCTTTGCGATCACACAATTACATTCAATTTTCATTCTAATGTGGTAAGAAGAAAAGTGTTTAGTAAATTATATATTAGTGCCAATAAATAGTTTGAATATTTGCAATAATTGCCGTGTTTCATGACACCCATTGATCCAGATCATTTCAAGTTTTATATGGAAAACCTGATCCAAAATTTGTTTTAGATCACAAATTTTGATTTGAAATCTAGTAAGCACCTATGGGTTGTTTCATGAAACATGAACTAAACCGAATCAGACACAGCTATTGTTAAATGTGCGGCAAATGTGAGTTTTCTTATTAGAATAAACCATGTATAACATGTTTTTTAGATTATATTTATGGGAAGGACTTGATCTTAATAAAACTAAATCTTCGGCGAAAGTTGTGCCTGTGACCTTCCAACAACCATTTGTAGACAGTAATGAGCAGTGCTGTGTACTCGAAAAATGGAACAATAAAGAAGTGGAGTGGTTGACTTCACGAAAGAGATGCAATAAAAGGTGACTAGCTAGGTAGAAGGCTGTTTCATTCACGGTTTTGCAAGAATATCACTTACAGTTCAAATGGCCCCGATATTTTTTTTTTAATTACATGTAGCGCTGAAACTAAAAAACATTCAAAATTCTCTTACCTAAAAGAAGAATTTTCAATAGTGAAAGCTTCATTATGTACATATCCAGCTGGAACTAAGTTCGGCTTGTAAGCATATACGTGCCAGTTTATATGCCATAGAATTTTATGGCTTAATCGGTGAAGTCAAATTTAACAAAAGTAGCACAGAACAACTTCAAACATGGCGTCACCCCTGGAGGCTGTTCGTAAACTCTACATTGTTAACATTGTCACAACTATCATTGTTAGTATGACGTATGTGCCTAACAATGATTTTGTTACAAATGTTAATGGTTTTACAGATGATTGACGATGACCAAAAAAAAACTTGCAATAAAACGCAAAACAGAAAACTAATTTCTATTCTCATCAATATGAAAATAATTATTAAACCAGATATCCGTAAACTTAGAGTATTAAATTTAAATTTATAAATTAAATAAATATTAATTTTTTATATTTTTAAAAAATACTCAATTATACGCATAGTACTTTTATCAAACACATTGACCACATAAAAAAGTTCAATAAAAAATTATTTTGCTTAGATATTGGTGTGGAAGAATATTTTTTTCGCTTAATTGTAGCATATTTAATATTTTGACAGCTGGAAAGCTGAGTAGGGTTGAGAATGACATTTGTAACAATGTTAAAACGAGTTTACGAACGACAAAAAGCACGTGGCCGGTGTTACAATAATAGTTTCAGAACGATTTAGAGCTGTCATTGTTAAATATATCGTAACAATGTAGAGTTTAACAACAGCCTCCTGGCACACACCCTTAGTGCATGGTTACGTTGTTTTGAAATTCAAAATGGGATTGTTGCCAACTAATAAAAATAAATTTAAAAACATCTTTGGTTGTTCTTCTTAGGTTTCAGTGGTTGACACTTAGGCCATTTTTGGCCCATTGTGATACCACGCATTCACGCTACATCATTAACCCATTCACCTATTCACCTACTCACACAACTACAGTATACCACCTGCACATTGCAAGCTCCATGTCAACCTGTACATTGACGTGGACGGTGAGTCGGCACTGAATTCTGCACTTCATCAGAGGAACTTAGTTGTGTTTATTAACATCACCTCAGAATATGAATTGCTTGCACTAAAGACCACAATTGGTGTGTTTCAATTGGTTTAAATACCGCATAAAAAGGTAAAAATTGAGGTGAATAAAAATGTCAAACTTTTTATCTGCTTCAAGAGCTGATAAAATTTTTATGTGGAAAACATTTGGCTGACAAAAATATTTGTTTGTAAACAGAAATTTGTCATGTACAAATTTTGAGAAAAATCGTAATGATTTAGATGTAAACTAACCATAAATAACTAATAAACATTTAAATAGTATTTAATTTACATATTTTCATATTCAAATTTCCTATATACGTTCATAATTCCACAAAACATAAGCAACCATGTTATTGTCAAAATTTTTAACAATTGAAACAGATAAAACGCTAAAAAGTTAAAAAAAAAATACCACGAATTATTTTTTTTAACTTTTTATGCGACATTTAACACTACAACTACGAACCGGTCAAAATGACCGGTTGCATCATTTATTTTTTTTGCGTATTATCAGCAAAAATATTGCTGTCAGCAAATTTTTTCCATGGAATTAAAGCATTAAACCAATTGAAACGCTGAGCTAGTTTACATCGACATATTTGGTCCAGGACTATACACTATATCTGACCTAAACACATGATGTAAACGCTAGTTACCCAAATTATTTTGGGTAACTTTTTTGTTTGTTGATCAAAAATGTGATGTAAACGATACCGACCTAAAGGGTTTTCGTATCATGAAATAGATGTCAATAGCGGCATTGATGTTATTTGAACATATCAGCATAAAATTTAGTATTACAGTTATTAAATGAGTCAAATTTAAAAAAATTAAATGAAAGAATTTAATTTCGAAAATATTACAGGAATTATTTATGAGAAAATTATGAATTGCGATGAGAATATGAGCAATACTTTTAGTATTATTCAATAGATGGTGTATATAAATCTCGTTATGTAACCCAAATGTGACCTATAATTTTTGTGATGTACACGGGACTAAAATGGGTCGCTATTTAGGTCAGTCCACTAAATTTTTTAGCGATGTAAACTAGCTCACTAAGAACCCACACAGGAATGACGTTGGAATCAAAATGATGATCAAAACAATGGCTTTTGTAAAGGTTTTCTTATACTACAAATAAATATTGATAAAAATGTCAATAAACAGTTATGTAAAAATATTCATCGTCTTTGAGTAAACCAAAAACTATTATTTTATGTAGTTTGTTATGAACATATAACTGAATAAAATCCTTTGTTAGGTGGTTCTGGTTAATCATATTTGGTTGTTTGAGAGGTACCGATAAATAATCAGAATAAATTAATGACCATCAAGAACATCGATATTTTGTAAAAACTAAAACTATCGAAAATATCCCATAGACAAAACTATCGATAGTTAGTAATCGAATAGTCGATAGAAGCGCTATCAAAGTTAGGTGAGCTACCAGCGTACTCTTTCGAGTCCACCTCTCTGAAAATCCGAGTATAAAATTTAGGCAATGCACTCTCTTTAAAATGATTGTGATTGAATATTGATTCTGGCCAATGAATAGTTTAAATATTCTGCAATTCTGTCAGCTGTAATCATTTCAGTTTATTGCAGGTGCTCAATAAATGATCCGAAACAAATTTAAATGGCGCTATGAAAATTTCAAAAATAATTGTGTGTATAGGTGGTCGATATCGAACGTAAATGATTGCTAAAAGTACTAACGCCACATTATATGACCAATTGGAGAAATAAAAATGTGACAAAATTTTTGTGAAAATTAAGTCGACAGGATAAATTAAGGCTGTATTTGTTATAAAATAATAAATTTTATTTAACGGACTAAAATAATAAAATTTTATAATTACTGGGGATCAATTCGCGTTCCATGAAATAATGAAAATGAAAAGTTTTTTTCATTTGCAATCTAGTAGTTTGAATTATTTCCACGTATTTTAAATTCCACTGTATGAAATCATAATTTGTTATGGGCTATTCAAACCTACTCGATTGCAAATGAAAAAACTTTTCATTTTCATTATTTCATGGAACGCGAATTGACTCCCTGGCGGAAGTTGTAACTGGCTGTTTTGAATCTGGCTGAGTTTCTGTTTTTTGCAGGTGGCAGTTTACCTTGACAATTTCAAAATTAAAATTTGCCGAGTAATATTGCGCAGAAATCAGATTAAATTTCAAAATTTTGACATTTAATTTGAATATGTGCAACTATATGATCCTCTGTCGGAGAGCAAAACTGCGAAGGAGTTGGGAGACCCTCGGCCCCAGAACAGATTGCAAAGATAATAACAATCAAAACCCAATTTGAACTGGAAAATTGTAAAATTGCTTCCTCCTTATAAAAACATCAATTAAATAACAACAAATAAGCAATAATCGACATTGGCTGCGGGCCAATAGCCGAGTAAAAGTCAATTTTAAGTAAACTTTTCGGTAAATTCATTTATTTTTCAAAAACTCTATGGCAAAGTGATCGAAAAATCTGTTCTAAATTCGATTTTTACCCAAATAAACGATTTACCCGACTATTGGCCCGCACCCATTGTCTAAGCAAAAGTCAACTCTGCTCTATTTTCGACATATATAGGCTGTGTACCACTAGGCAGGTAAATTGTTTACTACGATAAAAATCGGATTTAGAACTTTTTCGATCAGTTTGCCATAGAGCTTTTGAAAAATGATTGAATTTACCGACAAATTTACATAAAGTTGACTTTTACCCGACAATTGATAAGCAGCCATACAATTATATAGAATGTATATAATCATCTGTCAAGCACTTAATAAAGACTTAATAAAGACATTTTTATTAATCACTTGTTTTTTGTTTCGCAGAATTATTTTGAATAATTTTCAAAAAGTTTAAAAAATCACTCGATCGATTTCGACTTGTTAGGTCATCATCAGGAGTATCTACTGATTTGTATTAGTAAAAATTTTGTTATATAACAGAAAAAAGCAAAATATAAATAAAAGAAGGAGGGACAAAAAATAAGCAATAAAAATTAATCTACGGATCGCGCAGGTAGGCGATGACTCATAGGTTGGGTAACAAAATTCAAGGTATATTATTGCGTACGTGAGAATAGAAAAGGGCGGGATCTGTAATTGGTGAGAACCGAAATCGATCGAGTGATTTTTTAAACTTTTTGAAAATTATTCAAAATAATTCTGCGAAACAAAAAACAAGTGATTCGCCAAGTGGCTACGGCAAATAGCGTAAAAAAAACATCTGTCAAGCGTCACAATTTCTGAGGGTAAAAGAGAAAGCAAGCATAGTTTGGTAGTGGTAATTTGGTTGGGGTGTTTTCTTTGACATATGAGACCGCCAAATATGTATTTTTTATGTAACCAACCTGCTCTGGCTTGTGACACATGTAATAGCAAATTGTATATGGGAAAAAACTTTACATTCATTCTATATAATCTAATTCTATGTTTCGACATCAATATGTAGACGAGTCTAAAGTTTGCGTGCATAGAACTGGGCACGAGATACAAAATAAGTCATAATAACGCGCTGCGTAAGACATACACAACACTCTCCTAAATAAGTGATGACGAAATCAGCACAATCAGAAATTTATTGAAATTCATTCTCATGAACTCAAGTCACGCAATTTAAGAACAAAATATTAAATTTATCAAGCAAACACATCTTAACACAAATGGCATTTTAACACGCACTTTTAATTAGCGAATAAAACAAATTGGTCTCATAGGAACAAAGTTGTGGATTAGACGGGTGCGCAGGAAAACCATGTTTTCGGAAATTTTTTTATTTTGTATTAAATATAATTTATTACAAAAATTGGATTAAAATTGTAAATGTTATAATCCCAAAAACAAATTCGGTTGATTTAGTATTAAAGCACATGGCCGCCGATGCTGGTCCAATCGATTCAACTTTAGGTGGTGAAGTTACTTCCTTTTTAAACATTTCTCTCTCCTTCATTTTGACGAGTACATTTCGATTTTTCTCGTACGTATCCTTAATCAAGTCCACCGTACTAAATTCTTTTCGCCTGTGTATCACTAACATGGTCCTTGTTTTTGTCTTTCGCGTCGGTTTTGTGGGAGGGCGATATTTTTCTTTCATATCTGCCACCCATCCAATAAATTTTTTATACGTATTCGTATGAAATACGTTTACTAAATCACTTGGGTGAGACAATACCGTTTTAGCAGTTTTGATTACATTACGGATTAACGTTGTTGTGTTATTCGCGGCCAATTCCGTTTTATTTTCACAAGCGCACAACTCGGACATTACCACGATAAGGCATAACGCGAATATTAAATTGAAACAAATCATTTTGTTTTGTATAAACTTTACGTGGTGAAATCGAAATGGATACTACTTACTACTGCTAAAATTATTATGAACATTGGCATTGTGTGTTACGAGTTTGCTTCTCTGTGATGTTATGCCCTTCTGGGAAATTATTTTTCAATTGTACTACACGGACACTGTTTTTGTGCGAGGAATTTTTTATTTAATTAAATTTAAATTAGTCATTATCCCACCCATATCATATATTATTCCTTTAATTGTGTTTTATGTTTGTAGTTATGTAATATTGTAGAATCTATTAGGACACTAATCCAATGATAGATAGATAGCACTTTATACGAGCAAAGTAAGCTAAATTGTTGCCTTACCACATGCTTGAATAGAGTACTCAGATGTGTACCTATGAAACATTAAACCAATGCGTTAGCACTCCTGCCTTCCGAGAAATACAACCAAATTTGAACCGCGCCATGATTGTGAAACAGTGGTAAATGTGCACTGCGGCATAACCTACCCTAACGAGAAAGATAAACGGTTTCTCTCGTAATCCAACGAGGAATACGAGTATGCAATGCAATGTATGGGTGAATTGCTTTCTAGGAAAATAATTTAATTGGGAGAAAAAAATTGGAGGATGGGTAATTGTTGTAACCAACACCCGACTTTCTTTAACGACAAATGTACGTAAATCTCGTATATAGGTTTTGCACTTCAAATTTACGATTTTGCACTTCAAATTCACGATTTTGCAAATCATATTCAATTTTTTTATTTCAATCTCAACTTTTTACAAGTCAACATCAAATTTTTACAATTCAACCTCAGTATTTTTTATACTTCATTGTCAATTTTTTGCAAAGCAAATTCGTATTTTTACAAACTAATTTCAATTAAATGCAGAGCAAATTCAAGTTTTAATATTTCAAATTCGTAAATTTTTTGCAACTTTTTGCAAAACAAATTAAGTGCACCCAATTCTTAACCGAGTATGATGGGATTGGCTATGTTGGATGGAAATGGGATTCTTAAAGAATTTTTGGAGGAAATTCTGGAATATGGTGACCTGGGACGGAACTCGCTTATTTTTTAACGGTTTTTGATGGGATTGGGTATGTTGGATGGAAATGGGATTATTGAATGATTTTTGGAAGAAATTCTTAAAAATCCATTAAAAAATAAGCGAGTTCCGTCCCAGGTGGCCATATTCCAGAATTTCCTCCAAAAATTCCTTAAGAATCCCATTTCCATCCAACATAGCCAATCCCATCATACTCGGTTAAGAATTGGGAGCACTTAATTTGTTTTGCAAAAAGTTGCAAAAAATTTACGAATTTGAAATATTAAAACTTGAATTTGCTCTGCATTTAATTGAAATTAGTTTGTAAAAATACGAATTTGCTTTGCAAAAAATTGACAATGAAGTATAAAAAATACTGAGGTTGAATTGTAAAAATTTGATGTTGACTTGTAAAATGTTGAGATTGAAATAAAAAAAATTGAATATGGTTTGCAAAATCGTGAATTTGAAGTGCAAAATCGTGAATTTGAAGTGCAAAATCGTGAACTTTTTTTTTTTTTTTTTTTTTGTAACTATTGCCAAAGGCTTTATTCTTGAATCTTTCTTTATACGAAACTAACAAGAAGTGTGAAATTCTTAAAAACTATATTTTATTTTAAATTAAGCCTTAACCTATGTTAATACTTAATATTATGCATTATTATTATTAAATTATTATTATTTACTTAATTTTAGTGTGTTAGCTCATCATGCACGTAATTATTAGATAATATTTCTCAGTTAATTAAATCTAGAGGATCTGCCCTGCGCAGCCGTCTGTATTTCGGTTGCCTTAGTAGTTCTCTAGCTAATTCGTTAGGGTGTGATTCCAGTTTCAGTTGGTACTTTAGACTGCATGATTTAATTGTCTCTTTAACAGTTTTGATTCCTAAATCTCTATGGATGTTGCTGTTTCGAATATACCAAGGGGCATTTGTAATGCTACGAAGTATCTTTGCTTGCGTTCTTTGTACAATATCTATATTTGATGCACTAGTTGAGCCCCATAGTTGGATTCCATATGTCCATATGGGGATTAGGATCGCTTTGTATAGTAGAACCTTGCAGTCTAGAGAGAGTTTCGATTTTCTACCGATTATCCAGTACATTTTAGAAAATTTTATTTTTAATTGATTGCGTTTTGTTTCAATGTGCTTTTTCCATGTCAATCTTCTATCGAGATGAAGACCGAGATATTTGACGTTTGTTTGTTGAGGAATTGTGATATTGTTTAATTTTACTCCTGGGCATGTACGCTTATTCAATGTGAATGTTACATGAGTTGATTTACATTCATTCGTCCTTATCCGCCAAGTTTTTAACCAATCTTCTATTTTGTGTAGATGTTCTTGTAATTCTCTCGATGCTGTTTGAGGATTTTTGTGCGAAAATAATATAGCTGTGTCATCAGCAAAAGTTGAAGTGACAATTTTTTCAGTTATTGGTAAGTCAGCTGTGAATAGCAAGTATAGCACAGGTCCCAATACACTACCTTGCGGTACTCCTGCCTTTATCTCGGCTAGATCAGTAGTGGCCGTATTTTGTTTCACCTGGAATATCCTTTGGGCTAAGTAGTTTTCAAGAATTGAATGAAATTGGCTAGGCAGAAGAGTTTTAATTTTGTAAATTAATCCTTCATGCCATACTTTGTCGAAAGCTTGAGCAATATCCAAGAAAACTGCCGAGCAATATTTCTTTTCTTCTAAGGAAAATTTAATTGTATTTACAATTCTGTGCACCTGTTCTATTGTGCCGTGTTGCTCTCTAAATCCAAATTGGTGATCTGGTATAATGCGACCTTCAGATAGTATAGGTATTAGTTGTTGGAGTAGCATCTTTTCAAAAAGCTTTGAAATTATTGGGAGTAGACTTATTGGCCTGTACGACGAGACTTGGGTTTCGTCTTTACCTGGCTTACGAATCATGATAATTTGAGATATTTTCCATTTTTGGGGAAAGTATCCACATCTCATAATCGCGTTAAAAATATATGTTATATATTTTATGCATCTATCTGGTAATTCTTTGATCATTTTTCCAGTTATTTGGTCATAACCTGGCGCTTTCTTAGGATTTATACTGTTTTTGATAACCGTTTTGACGCATTTCCATTTAAATTTTACTGGGTTTGGGTTCGACTCGTCCCTCGTAAACTGTGGTAGTACACAATCGTTATTTTGTTCGTTTGGGGTGAACACTTTTTGTAGATGATTAGAGAAAGCGATGGCCTTTTCTAAGTCACTTCTGGCCCAGTGACCATCTGGTTTCCTTATCGGTGGGTTCGATATCTCTGGCCTTTTTAAATTTCTTGCTGCCTTCCACAGTGAGTAATCGGTTTTTTCTGTTGCTGTGAGCTCACTTAGGTAATTCTGTATTCCTAAATTTTGTTCTTCCCGAATTGCTTCTCTCAGAGCTTTAATAGCTCTATTTAATTTCCATTTATGCAAAGGAGATCGGTGGAGCTGCCACAGCCGCCGAATTGCCCGCTTCTCTGCCAATAATTTTTGAATGTTACTTGAAAGCCTTGTATTATTTTCGGAATTTTTGTTAACCGGAGTAGCTTTTTTGCAGCCATTTCCATTATTTGACTTAAGTTTTCTATCGCGGCATCAATGTCTTCTGGTGTGCGAAGTGGAACATTGAGATGACAATTCACATTTACTATGTTTCTATAGAGAACCCATTCCGTTAGTTTGTTTGTTAAACGTTGGGGTGGTTCACTTTTTAATGCTTGGGTACTTAGTGTTACTATTATTGGTGAGTGATATGATGATAAATCATAACAGTCAACGACTTGAGCATTGTTGCGTGCTATTCCTCGTATTACACAGAAATCTATTAAATCAGGAATTTTCTTTCTATCTGTAGGCCAATATGTGGGGTGTCCAGATGATAAATAATCTAGGTTTTTCTCGTTTATTGCTTCGTAAAGTTGCTTGCCCTTGGGTGACGTCAACCTCGAACCCCATTGCACATGTTTAGCGTTGTAATCACCCCCTGCTAGAAATTTGATTCCCAACTGATTGAAGTAATCGATAAATTGTTGTTTTTTAATTGCGTGTTTCGGTGGGCAGTAGACAGCCGATATTAAAAATTTCCCAGGCCATTCTTCCAAACTGATAGTTGTAGCTTGAATGTGATCTTTAGCATATTTCTGGAGCTCGTAGTGCTTTAATCTTCTTTTTATTAAGACTGCAGTGCCGCCGTGTGCTTTTCCATCCGGATGTTTGGTGTCATAAACGGAATAGCCGGTAATATTAAAAAAATTTTGTTTTGTGAAGTGTGTTTCAGATATTAACATGATGTCTATATTTTGTTCGATAAGAAAGGTTTGTACCTCAGCTTTATGTTGCGAGAGCCCGTTGGCATTCCAAATAGCTATTTTTAGAACTGTCATTTTTGATTTTTGACTATAATTTGCATAAGCGTATTCATATTTTGCATCATCATGCTCATTTGTCTTTCCATCATCATCATGAAACTTTGAATGGTCTCGGTTAATTTATTTACCATGGTATGAATGTTTAGTTCCTCCTCATTAACATGAACTTTTGGTTTCGGTTTGTTACCTTTTAGAATACTTGCGTAAGAAACACCTGGCTGTGCAAAACTGCTGGCAAACGTCTCCAAGTTATCATTTTGTGTGTTTGCATTCGTTGGTTTGGTGACTATTGTATTTTTTGGAAACACGGCCCTCTGATTAAATTGCATGTTGAGCATTCGTTGCTCAGCTCTCATTTTAGGGTTTATTTTTCGTTTTAAGTCCAGATACACTGCGCAGCCCCTATAGTTTGCAGTATGATTTTCGCCGCAGTTATTACAACGTAACACAGATGGGTCAGTATGCTTTCGTGTGTCCATATTCTTGGCACTTTATGGCACTTTATTGGACTGGTCCAGACCTCTTCTTAGGTTCTTCAATTACTATTTTACGATGTAACAAATATTTTAATTTGTAAATCTTGCGAACTCCGTTTGACTTTTGTTCCTCTGGCTCTAGTTCCAAACGGAACATTGGTTGAGGTACCTTCTCACGGTTTACTATATTACCAATAGATTTGACATGGAAACCTTCCGCAGCAAGCGCAGCTTGTATGTCGCTAACATCTACGTAGCTTTCAATTCCTCTTAGCACAACAGTCAGCCCTTTTTGACTTTTTAGCTGGTATGTGTAATATTTTTTACCAGCTTCATCAAAATGTTTGACAAGGGCTCTGAAGCCAGCGATTTCGAATGTTTGAATCTTTGTTTCATTTATGTTACCTCTTTTGAGCGGGGCAATATAAAATTTTGAATCTGTTAATGTTGCGATGTTATTAACCAGATCATTGTTAGATGCTTCCCTTAAATAAATCGGAGGCGGTTTCTCATTTTTCAAAGTCGGCGCTGCGTTGGGGTCAACGACCTCTAAACTAGAGAATCGGTTGTTAAGAGGTATTTGATTAACACCTTGTTCAGACCGTGACACTTTGCTCCTGCCAGCAAACTGGGCAGATCTCGGGCTACGTTTTCTTTTAGATTGAACAGTGATGTATCTATCCAATCCCGTTTGCACTAGATTATTTTCACACTGACCACGGTCACTAGAGTTCGTCGCACTGAGTTCATTGCTATTGTTTTCATTTAGCATTGTTAAATTCGCTGATACATTAATTTCTTCGCGGGTTTGATTTTTATTTTTAAACTGCGGTATAATTAATTCTGTTGAAGAAGCACTTTTAATCATTGGCATAGGTAATTTCTTTGGGCTGTGTTGAACTTTGCCCACTTGAAATGCACTTGCACTTGCAATATTTTCTACTTGAGACTGGTTCAAGTTTGTTGTAGATTGTGTACGGAGTCCGATGTTCGAAGAAGTCTTTTTTGGGGAAATTAGCCCCTTCATGTTTACATCATCACTTAATCACTTATCAAGTTACACTTTTATATTAGTTTTTTTGCACCGTGTGTATTTAATTATAAAACCATTCACACGATTGAAAGAATCTATATAACAAAATAAAAAGCACTAACACTGCACTTTTCGCTTGTTTTATTTTACGTCCGAACCTCACGACAGTAAAATTGAAACTAAAAATCGTGAACTTGAAGTGCAAAACCTATACACCAAAAATTTTTAAAAAGCTCCAACGCAAGCTCCTGCTTCTCGTACACAAGTATCCATTACATTATATTTATAATAGTCAATCCGCCTGATCTATAGTCATGTGTCGATGTTGGGTGAAATAAAGTTTTTTTTAACAAACCTCATTTACGGTAAAATTTAAAATATGATTTGAACTAATTATGTTTGAATTTTTTTTATTTCAATCGTTTTTTCCTAAATGCTATATAATTTTCGAAATATTTGCAAAAAATGTAAAAGCTCCAATAGAAACTGCAACTTCTTGCGGTTCAAATTCCAATTTGTGGAAAAACTTAAGCATGGAGTGTCATCCTGGTACGGAGTCCAAATTTTTTATTGAAAAATATTTTTTTTTTTTGACTAAAATCGTAATTTCCGATTAAATTTTGGAAAACTAATCTGGACCAGTACTATTGCAAAATTAATTTAGAATCTGTTAGTGCCTGACCATTTTTCTCGTATATGCTATACTTTTCAAAATACGTTCATAAAACAATAAATCTTCTATTGCAGCTGTCACTTCCGGTGAAAAAACGAAAAAGCTTCAATGGAAACTGTTATTTCCGGTTGGCCGATTTTGGCCAATATTCTCTGAGGTATCTTGGTAGCAGCTTTTTGGTAAAAGCTTAAGTATGAAGTGTCATCCCGTTCGATCAGTTCATCTCGGTATTACAGGGGCAAATCGTCATTTCCGATTGTTAGATTCTTTTAGTTCTTATCTTCCGACTGGATCTCCCAATTTATGTAAAAATCTTAAGTATGAATTTTCACGCCGATCATACAAACAGTCGTGGCTGTAGAGAGGAAATTGTAAAAATCTCGAGGTTAAAATTTTTCATGATTACTATACTTTATTTTAGTAGTTTAGGCATTCACACAATATTGCTGAAACTGAATAGTCGTGTATTTTTGTTGTGCAGTGTTGATTAGTATTTCTTAAGCTTTTTTGGCTAAATTTGTAGTCAATAACTTTTAGTTTATTAATATGTGCAATAATGATTTTTGTGTAATCAATTAACATAATTTAAATTAATAGCCTAATAAATGAATAAATAAAATGTGCTTAAATTGTATCGTCCCGTTATTATCATCGTACGTTTAGATACCAACAGAAAAATAAAACCGTTCAATGAAGTGAAATATGAACTCTAAAGTGAATCTATTTATTAAAATTTGTGTTGCAATCTACGGGGTATAATATACTTAATAAAATCTAAATTGTAAAAACATGACCCATTAAGTTGGAAAAGTGGCAATAACTCGTAGTATCGTAAAATGGGATCTTCTACTAAAGCTACGCGAAGTGGAAAAGCTGGCAGTACTAGTGATACATCGCCTACTAACGCACCACGTAGTGGAAAGTCTGGCAGTTGTAGAGATATAACGTCTGTCGAAAATTGTAAAACGCTTAAAGCTCTTGAACAACTCCTTGCCGGTTTAGAGAGTAACTGGTCAGTGTTTGTAACAAAAATTGACAACATCGAAACTAAAATTAACACAAAATTTGATGAGTTATTACGCATAATTGACAATCTTGAGGCAAAGATGGAATCTGCCGTTGATGACCTTGAATCTCAACACAAGCATGAAAAAGAAAGTTACGAGAAAACTCTTGTTGTCTAATTCCACCAGCGTTGTTATAATAGGTATACCGATAACCGGCAAAGAAAATCTGTTCGAATACATTCAATCGGCGGCAAAAACTATTGTCTACAAAAATGAAAAGCAGTTTGTTTCATGTGTTTATCGGATTAAATCTAAACAGAATGATAAGTCGTCATCTATAATTCTTAAATTCTGCGATAAAGGAATGACAGATGCATTTTTATTCTGCTATCTTAAATTCAAAGACCTAAACCTTAGTCATTTGGGAGTTTTTCAATCAATGTCCAGAATATATGTATGTCAACGAAAACCTAACCAAGCGAAATTACATGATCCTGAAAGAGTTAATGCCTTTTAAGAAGTCTGGTAGACTGCGTCAAGTTTTTACGAGAAATGGTATAGTTCATGTCACAAAGCCTAATTGCAGTAATATTTCAGCGATTACCAATATTAATACAATATATGAACCAGTGGGCAACTTGAAGAGAGAATGATGTCAAAGTTGATGATTTTCAAAATTATTTCAAAACCTAGTTTTAATTTTTGTATTTTTAATTTTAATTTAATTTTAATTAAATCATATTATAATAGTTTTAGGTTTAACCAACTTTTTCTGGGTGCTGTGTGTCTACTGTCTACAACTATTTATTATATTTAATAACTATTTTGATTGCTGGGTTGCTTTAGTGTTTGGATTGTTGCTGACGAGTGCTTCATTTGATGACAGGTAGTGCTTTTTCAAAATTTAGCTCCAGCTCCGTTGGTTTCAGTAGTGGCCAAGTTAACCTTTTTATGAAATGCTCTAGGAGTAGAAGTTCGAATAGTTTGAGGATGGCTTACTTTAATGCTCATATTGGATTCATCCAAATTCGAACGTTTCGTGCAAATTAATGCTTCTGTATTTGACCATGGTTTTCTTTATCTTACATAAGATTTGAAAGCCTTGTAAAACCTAATAACATGTTTCAGCATAGAACATAGAAAAGTATATTGACCGTAATTACCTTACAAATGATTGTTTACAATACAATTGGCGATCAGTGATTCAAGCTGACAATATTGATAAAATCTCTAAGTTCAACCAATTTATTAGTGAGCTATTTGAAAAGCATGTACCTATCAAAACTTTTCGTAAGCGAACTGTAACTACCCCAGTTTGATTTAACGTGGACATAGAACGAGCAATATTAGATAAAGAAATAAGTTACAATTTGTGGTAAAGAAATAAAACACCTGAAACTCGGGATGTTTTCTGCAAATGTAGACATTTAGTTAAGAAATTAATTAATCGTGCTAAAAACGGCTATACACATCGAATGCTCAGTAAAGATCAACCAGCAAGGAAATTATGGAGCATTATTCGAAACATTTTTCAATTCAAAACTAATACCGTTATGTTAATTTTTCGGCTAATGAGATCAATAATCATTTTATGAATTAAAATACTCACATTAATTATTATTGTAGCAGTTCCACCACACAAACCAATCTAAAACCACATTGTTTGAAGTCGAAATTCTATTTCCACACGGTTAATGAGAAATATGCGCTCATTAAAATCAATTAAATCCAACTCAATAGGAAGGAGATGGTAGTATATCTTTGAAATTTCTAAAAATGTTGTTGCCTATCATAACACCAGTAATATGTGATCTAATCAATTTTTGCCTTAGTGAATCTGTTGTCGCAGAACAATGGAAAGCAGCTAAGGTAATTCCAAAACCCAAATGCTCGCAGCCTAAAAACCTAAATTTGTGGCCTATTAGTTTGTTGCCAGCCTTGTCAAAATTCCTTGAGATTATTATGAAAGATCAAATAAATAATTATATTGAAAATAATAATTTGTTGAATAAATATCTCCCAGCAAATTACAGAGGCTGCGAGGTAGCGAAAGAGCTGCAAAGAATGAGAGACAACATGAGAAATCAAACAAGTCAGAGTTCTCAAAGAAGGATGCAATCCTATTCAAAACAAATCCCCCTAAAAAGCGGCAAAGTAAAAGAAGGCATATCATATGCACAAATGGCAAAGCAGAACGAAAATATCAGAAACGCTCCGAGTCAGGAAACCCATGTCCTGCAAGAAATACTTCAGAAACTAAACGCTATCAATTTGCATCTGGCAGGACCAAAGACTAGAATCTATGGGCGAGCTACTGAAACAACAAGTACAGAGATTAGGAACACTAGAAAATGCATCGACGATCCAAGATAAAAGAATAACGGATGCGTCAAGTAATACTAGTAACTCCACTAAAAACATTAATTCTAGTCAAAACAAACTTTGAGAGATAAGAAAAGTCAAGGTCACAGATAAGAAAAGTAAAGGTCAGAGATAAGAAATGAGATAAGAAAGGTTAAGGTCAAAGATAAGAAAGGTCAAGATCAACCCAAGTGCCCCAACATATCAAGGTCAACCCAGGTGCCATATATACTACTCAAGAGCTATAGTGAAGACGGAAGTAGTTGAAGACGGAATAATTGAAAATAGTAAATCCCCGTTCAATTCTCCTTTACTGGTTGTTCCTAAAAAATCAAACGACGCCTAAAACGTTGGCGAGTTGTCGTAGATTTTCGTCGATTGAACGATTTAACAATAAACAATACCTTCCCGTTACCCAAGATCACTGAAATTTTGGAACAATTGGGGGATGCTGTTTATTTTACGACGTTGGCTCTTGCGGATGGCTATCATTAAATCCCATTGTATGAAGAAGATAAGGAAAAAACAGGATTTAGTACTCAAATAGGGCACTACCACTTTACTAGAATGCCTTTTTTTCTCAAAGGTGCACCCGTAACTTTTCAGAGAATAATGAATATTCGGAATATTTATTTGGACGACGTCGTTGTGTATGGTTATAATCTTCCCGACCACAATAAAAAGCTTATCGATGTATTACAATCATTCCGTAAATATAATCTTAAATTACAACCTAAAAAATGTCATTTTATTAGAAAGGAAATATGCCATTTGGGACACATTATCACTAACCATGGGATCAAGCCTGATCCCTCAAAAATCGAAGCCATTCAATATTTTCCCACTCCTAAAAATCAAAATGAAATAAAAATCTTCTTGGGTTTAGTAGATTACTATGGGCGCTTTATTGAAAAAGTCTCAGAAATGACCTGCATTATTAAAGAAAAATGTACAATTCATTTGGGATGCTTTCTGTGATGAAAGTTTTCAGAAACTCAAGAGAATTTTAATAAATCCTCCAATTCTGCAATACTCTATATTCCAGAAGCCATTCTTTGTAACTACGGATGCTAGAGTTACAGCGCTTGGAGCAATCGTTTCACAAAAACTGGGTGAAGATGATCTAGCTGTGGCTTATGCAAGCCGAGTATTAAATCAAGCCGAAAAGAATTACTCTACTGTGGAGAAGGTGTGGCTTGCTATTGTTTTCGCTGTGAAACGATTCCGTCCCTATATTTATACGGTGCTAAATTTACGATCATTACTGATCATAAACCGCTAATATGGCATTACAAATCAAAAAATGTATCGTCTCGTTTAATGCGCTGGAGAATTGAGTAGGATGAATTTGATTTTGATTTTACTTACAAACCAGGTAAATATAATGTTAATGCGGATGCTTTGAGTAGAATTCAAATAAATTCTGCCGATCATAGTAACCAAATTAGCATAGTTACTCGTTCCCAAACAAAAGCACAACAAAATCTAACAAACTCAGTGAATTCCTCAAATGAAACTACACCGAATAATGTTAGATCTCAATCGTTAATACAAGTTCCTAACCAAGATACTGAAAATTCAATCAACTTCCTGGAGGGTGAAAATGATATCGCTAATGTTATTAAAGAATTCCACAATTGTCCATTGGGAGGACGTTTAAACGGATTATATCGTATTATCATTTTCCGCAAATGTTGGCAAGAATCAAAGAATTTATAAAAAAATGTGAGCTATGTCAGAAAAATAAAATTTCCAGAATTAACAAATGTCCAATGGTGGTAACGACCACTTCAAAAAACCTTTCGAGAAAGTGTTTTTAGACATTGTAGGTCCATTAAGCATTTCTTATAATAACAATCGTTACATCCTCACAATGCAGGACGACTTGTCTAAATTCTCAGTATAGCAATAGCTATCGAAAATCAATTATCAGAAACCATTGCCAAATATTTCGTCGATAACTTTATTTTTAAATTCGGAGCACCATCATGTATTTAAAGGGGATATATTTTACTACCCTTTATTTCGTTTATATGGCTGCACGTATACACCTCTACGAGATTATACACCAAATTAACATTCACTGCACAATATGCAAGCACTTGAGTTAAAATTCTTATTTTTTCATTTTCAAAAACCAAAAACTTCACACTACTTATTTTCTTCCTGTGTGAAAAAATAATCGAATATTTTTTATTTTTATTAATCACAACCTACGTTGGTAGACCGTTTTTTTTGTCTCTTCCATAATTTTAGCGAGTTCATTGTAGTTTTACCAATTTGACAATTAAATTTGTCATTTAAGTTTATAAACATCGAAACAATACTCCCTCCCCAATAAATTCGGAAGAATTTATGAAAATACAAGACTATACGCGAGGCCGAAAATAAACTTATTAAAAGAACCGAGGGTGATCCAAAAGCTGCTTCAGCTAAAACGTGCTGGTGGTCTGATTCTTCTTCCAGTCCTGGTTTGAACTGGTTCCTTCGGTGGAAGATTGAAGCGAACCTTTTTTAACACGTGTGTATCATCAGAAGCCGGCTCGATATCCGAAGATCTCTCGCCCAGCGGGGCCGCCGGAAACGATCCCACGATGTCCGCATTCTCCGCGAAACACGGTTTGAGGCGATCCAGAGACACCACACCTGGCCTGCCGTTTACGTCAATAGTGAAGAACTCATCCCCTCTTTCGAGAACTTTAAACGGTCCTGAATTATTTGGTTGTAAGGATTTTTACATTGGAGTGCCTGGTTGCCGGAGACGGTCTAATTTCATCAAAATGTTTTTTAAGATTATTTACAAAATCGGTCTGAAGAATTTTATCGGTCGAAAAAGAATTTAGAAATTGACCAGGCACCCTCAACGTACTTCCGTAAACAAGTTCAGCAGGCGAAGTTTTAAGTTCCTCACTATATAACGCGCGTAAACCTAACAGTACGGTTGGCAAGAACGTTACCCAATCAGTTCGCTCGTGACACATAATTGTGGTCTTCAACGTTCTGTGCCATCTCTCAATCATACCGTTGGACTTTGGGTTATAAGCCGTCGTTCTTACTGGTCTGAATTTGATCAACGCTGACAATTCGTTAAAAAGACAAGACTCAAACTGCGAACCTTGGTCGGTGACTATAACGTTTGGTACCCCGAAGCGTCAAACCCATGTGGAGTATACCGCAGAAGCGACAGTAGCTGCAGTAATATCAGGAACTGGAACTGCTTCAGCCCACCTCGTATACCTGTCGATTAATGTAACGGAATACCGCTGATTGTCAGAAATAGGCAAAGGACCAATGATTTCTAAGTGAATTTCTGCGAAGCGTTGCGAAGTTAATTGATAAGATCCAAGAGGTGAAACGGTGTGTCTTGAAATTTTGAATTTCTGACAAGCTAAACAGGATTGTGCCATAGTTTTTGAATTTTTCGTGATGGAGGGCCAGATGACATTTTTCGTCAATAATTTAGTTGTTGCTTTAATTCCAGGGTGTGAAAGATTATGAAAGGCTTCAAAATTTTTTTCCGAAATTCAATTGGAATAAAAGGTCTTTGATTAGCTGTCGAAATATCACAATATATAGTTTTGTTAGAGTTAAAACTAAACAGAACTTGGACAAACTTTAAAGTTAAATTATCGCGCATAAGATCTTTAAGCTCGACATCGTTGGTTTGAGCATCCGCAATTTGTGCATAATCTATACTTTGGAATATAAATTAGATTAATGCGAGAAAGTGTATCTGTGACGACATTATCTATGCCTGATATGTGTTGAATGTCGGTTGTGAACTGCCCGATGAAATCCAAATGTCGGAATTGACGCGGTGATGCCTTTTCCGGATTCTGACAAAAAGCGTAGACAAGTGGTTTATGGTCCATAAACAACGTAAACTGTCGTCCTTCCAAAAGATATCTGAAATGCTTGATGCCAGAGTACGCTGCTAACAACTCTATGTCATAAGCATTATATCTTTGTTGCGTTTCATTAAGACGAACCGTGAAGAAGCTGAGTGGTTGCCAAATATCGCCGATATACTGTTGAACTACTGTGCCGATAGCTATGTCTGAAGCGTCTACCATGATAACGAGTTTAGCCGTAGATGAAGGGTGTGCAAGAAGAGTAGCTTTACACAATTTCTCCTTACAAATGTCGAAGGCATCAATGGACTCTGCTGACCAATTAATTGGAATTTTACTATTTTTCTTATAACCTTTAAGAAAATCATTAAGTAAAATTTGATCAGCCGCGGCGTTTGAAATGAAACGTCTGTAGAAATTAATCATCCCCAAAAATCTTTTGAGTTGATTAACCGTTAAAGGACGTTCAAAATTTTTGATGACTTCAACACGTTCTGAAACAGTTAAAATGCCATTTGCATTAACAAAATGTCCTAAAAATTTAACTTCAGGTGTAGCGAAGACACATTTTCCAGGATTGATTATTAAACCGTTGTCTGATAATTTTTGGAAAACTAGTTCGAGATGCGCGTGATGTTCCTCGAAAGTTTTAGACGCTATCAGAATATCATCTAAGTAGATGAATGCGAAATTAAGTCCCAACAATACGGAATGCATGAATCTCTGAAAAGTTTGTGCTGCATTCCTGAGACCAAAAGTCATTTTAGTGAATTCAAATAAACCGAAGGGAGTCGCAATAGCGGTTTTTGGAATATCAGACGGTTCAATAGGAATTTGATGATAAGCTTGGACAAGATCAAGAGTCGAAAAAACTGTACATCCTTCAAGCTGGTACGAAAAATCTTGAAGATGTGGAATAGAATAACGATCTGGAATAGTAACACGATTCAGACTTCGGTAATCTCCACATGGTCTCTAATCTCCATTTTTCTTCAAGACAAGATGCACAGGACTAGGCCATGCACTATTACTCGGACGACAAATTCCTAGTGCCACCAGATTCTCGAATTCCTGTTTTGCAATCGTTAATTTATCAGGTGCCAAACATGTAGTTTTACAAGAAACCGGTGCTCCAAAAGTTTCCAGCCGATGAGTGATCATATGCTTAACTGGTTTGACGTTTAGGGAGTTTGTCATAATTTCTGAGAATTTAGAAAGAAGTTGCTGGATTTGATTATTTACCTGAGATTTGTCTAGTTGAGACAGTGTTGACTCGGCTGTGAGAGATATAGAACCAACAGTAAACAATGATGTCGTTGGATCTAGAACACGATGTTTGCCAAGATCAACTATCAAACCAGAACTTTTAAGGAAATCAGCTCCGACCTACGTTGGTAGACCGAGATTTTGTCTCTTCCATAATTTTAGCGAGTTCATTGTAGTTTTACCAATTTGACAATTAAATTTGTCATTTAAGTTTATAAACATCGCCACATATTTTAACCGATCAAGGAACTAACTTTGTCAATGAATTGTTCCAAAACGTATGTAAGTTACAGTTTAATTGTGAGATAACAAGTCGCATCTTGCATAATTAATGCAAATATTGTTTATCTAATAAATCATAATAATAAAATGTTAATAATAAATGTTTTTAGTTTAAACATCAACAACATATGCTGAGGTTATTTTATTTAATAAACCCTCAACACGATTCAACGAACACATACCACAACTAAACAATTTCACAACAAAAACTCCAAACACGACATCTCGAACAAAGACCAAAACCAAACGTGAACCACCTACCAATGATCATCCTCATATATGGCTCGTCTATCCAATTCTGCATCATAAGCACTTGGATAACCATGGTCCGAACAATAAAACCTAAACCAAAACACCAACACTTACTTACTACCACTTCGCGAAAACAAAAGTTTCATCAAACATTCACGTCACGAACAACTACACACACATCATAGCCGCAGAAACACATCAACACTTCACTCGGCACATCACAACAATCGCAGACATGTACCAGCTCAGCTCACCATAATTCATCTTGCACAACGTTTAACGAACACACTACATAAAACACCACTACCAGCAGCAAACCTCGACAATCACCACTAAAACTACAGTTTTAGACGCGAGACACTTGAAATATTTACACTATCTATGTTATGGGTCTACACTTTTCCACTTCACACTGGTCCCATATATGCTAATGGTGCTAAATGATACGAAAACAATTCCATTTTGAACCAGTGGTTCAGATTTATGTAGGAATGGTGGAATTTCTAATTACCATTGTGTTCCAATTTTGATCAAAATGTTTATCTTAGACGTCTAGTCCAATAGTTTCATCTTTCCTTCGCACTTGGTATAGCAATTGATTTTTAAATTATACATGCGACTAGCGACAATACAACGAGAGGTTCCAAAGTTTTTTAAAATAGTATTGCTACCTGTTTGACTAAAACGTGACCGCGTACTGTATAATTTACACCCTCTACGAAAATCCCATGTGCAATGGTAATTAACAAATAATTTTCGATGAATAACTAGCAAGTCTAAAATTAGTATAGGGTGGGTCCGCACACACCTTGTTAGTGGCAAATTTGAGACAAAACAAGTATACGGAAAAGGTCAAAAGCATCAAAATATAACTATTTTTGTTTATTTATCAAGTCGTATGGTATGTCACCCATTATCGATTCCATTGATTTATACATAAGTAGTTTTCTCTCCTTCTCTATGTATGTTGTATGATGGAGCGGCTCCAGACGTAAAATGAGAAAATATTGGCGCCTCATATACCAATTATAGGTTTACACTGCTAATAAATTGGGAATTGGGGATCTCACCACACACAATGTGAACGATGAAATTAAAATTTGAGAGTAAGCATAACACAAACTAACGAAAAATGCGTGCTGTATATATGAGCGCAATAATATGAATATAGACATCAGTCTACATTCAAATTTGGTAGGAACAACAGACAATGAATTACAACAAACGCCTCTCGGTATGCGGGATAATAATTTTTTCGATTGTACTTAGTGGAGTTTTAGAAACGGTATGGGCTAAGGGTGGACGCGGCGGTGGTGGACGTGGTAGTAGTGGACGCTCTTCTTTTTCGTCTTCATCGTTTGGGTCTTCGTCAAAATCACGTTCTCATGGCGGTGGATCTGGATATACGGGGCGTTCCTACGGTAGTCATCAAGATTCGTTATTTTCAAGTGAAAATAATCCTAAATCATTATTGTTATCAGTGCTTGTGATGCTCCTAGCGGATCGCTTTTAAAATATTTATATATGTAAACATGATTTTATTGTGCAGTGCTGATTTTAATGGTAATTACAGGCGGATACTTAAGAAGATTTATTCAAAAAGTTTCTAATTTTTTTGTATTTTATAAATTTTAGCGCGACTCAATTTCGACAAATATTTATTATAATTTAATCGAAAATGTTTCATGAGATAAACGATTAATTAATCGCTTGTGTATTTGTTAAGTTCTTCTACTACATTGTGAACAATTCGTGTCTGAATCTTTAAATTACAGTAAATTTGTTTTAAGTGCTTATGACGCATTGGATCTTAGGAAATTATTTTTGTTGTTTTGGAAAATATATGACGTCAAAGAAATAGTCACCTATAGTAGCTACTATGCCATAACCGATACTTAGAAGTGAAGAAAGTTGATTACATAATCTGCATCTTGTTTGATTATCCACAGCAAATGGTGAGTATTATATTTGTGTTGAGCTTTGTTGTTCAAATTTAAATTACTGATTTCGTTAAGATGATTGCGTTTTGTCATTTGGCCACCGGCGATACAGGGCAAACTGTCGTACACTTACATCACAAGACCATCAATCATGCTTTCATAATTAATGAATATTAAAATAGAAACATAATCTTTGAATATGGTGGCTCATTTTTATTTCGAATATCAATTTTTTCATTTGGCTAATGGAATAATCAGAATAAATTTATTTATCTCATACCCGTATTGTACAAAAATTGATCCGTTTTTCGAATCCCATCTATACGAGGGTGGATTGATAAGTCTTAAGAATGAAACAGAAAACATAACTTTTAAGTAAAACCGTCTCTAAAATCGGCACCGCCCCGATGGCAAAGTGGTCAGCATGCTTGCTCCAGCGACCAGGGTTCTCTGGTTCGGTTTCCGGTAGTAACAAGGAAATAATTTCACGGCGGGTCCAGGATCAATGAATTAACCACTCTATATCCGAAATGAAAATATGATTATGAAACCTCATTTGAGGCAGCCAAATCCCTTGATGGCACATAGTGCCAGAGAGAGAGAGAGAGAGAGAGAGAGAGAGAGAGAGAAAGAGAGTCTCTACAAAAAATATGATTTATCAAACTCCTCAAAATGTGCATTCATGTTAGCTTTTATTTCATCATTTGACTAAAATCACTTTCCACCGAACCATTTCTTCATATAATTTTTGCTGTGTTTTCAATGATGAATGTTATAGTGCATTGTCTTGATGAAATAACACCTTTTTCTTCTTCAAATGTGCCGTTTTTCTTTAATTTTTTCATTCATTATGTTTTATCCTTCTCAAGATAGTCGATGAATATTATGCATACCAAAAGACAGTGGTTATAACCAGCTGATGCATCAATTTTTGTTTTGTTTAGAGTACTTGAACCAGCTTCTACCCATTGTTTTCACTGTTGTTTGGATTCTGGCGTGTAATGATGGATCCACGTTTCATCAACCGTTATGAATCGACGCAAAAATTCAATTTGCTTTAGCTTAGAAATAGTCATTCGAATCGGTTTTTGAACATTTATTAACAAACGCAGCACCTATCTTGCTGATAGCTTTTTCATCGGCAATTCTTCGTACATGATGTTATGAAAAGCTGCATATGGGATGTTTACAATGTCCGCAATCCCGCGCTACTTTATAGGACGTTGTGGTTACCTTCCTTTGCGTTCCGTTCAATTTGCAGCATCACTTGTGTAGCCCCGTTTATTTTTGTTTACCCATGCATGGTCATCGAACACGATGATTTCTCTTGGTTCTAAACTTTTGAATTGAAAGTATTTAAATGTAAAAAATTCGAAAGTGGCTTTACAAACAAGCGGCTTTTTCTAACTAAGAAACTATTCATCAAGTGTCATAAGAAATTGACAGCTTTCGTTTAAAATAACATATTTAATATATATTTATTTATCGACAAAACAATTTTGGTACAGGAATAGTGCATATGGAAGCATTATAAATAAACATCAACAACAACAAAAAGAATACTCCCACTTGGCACAAAAAACTCAGATTTTTTCAAAAACATATCCACTCCTTGCTACCTTTTGGAAGTTATCCCAGAGTTTCATCAAAAAAAAAAATAATAATAATTTCATAAGGTAACACTAAAACTGCTATGATCTCCCAGCCCAGAATTGAATGTAGCGATTTTGTTCAATTTCGAAATTTTATTTTATTTTATTCCAGAACAAATTTTAAATATTAAAATATTAAAACCAAAATTAAAAATCATGTAAAAATAATTAAAATTTAAATTAAATAGACTTAATTGATTTAGTACTGTGTAGCAAAGTGGGTCGGCTTGTTGATTCTCATAGATGATTCTAACAGATTTTAAAAAATAACGAAGAGGTATTTGTCGGGTCCTAAAAATCTGCTCAATAAAAGGCAATTAACAGAATTTATTCTTGGACAATGGGTCGTATTGATAAGCTCTAGCTTAGTAAATAGATCAAAAAGAAGGTCTGGTTATTCAGTTACATCGGATGGGAGTAACGGCATGAATCTATTCGATACGTTGGATACATTTTCCAATAGGATTTGGCCTGGTATGTTTTGTTTTACCGGAGGCCTGTAACACCGAAATTATTCTATTCGACCGAGTTAATGTGATTTCGTGTTGATTAAATTACACTCCGTTACTGGCGTCCGAAACACCAAGACATACCAGGTCAAATCCCAGTGAATTGTATAGAAAGTCGATACTATACTGACCCAAACCATCATAGCTCTGCTCTGTTCACATCTTGCAAATTGGTTTGAAATTAAAATTATAGCTCGAATAGATTACATTGTATTGAAACAGAATATTCATACCCTCTCTCTCTCTCTCTCTAGCATTTACATCCCATGAAGGGATTTTGCCACCCGCACTATGGTCCTCCATCCTTCTCGGTCCATCGCTCTCGTCCTCCAATTTCGACATCCTAATACGAGTAGGTCTTGTTCGACGTCGTCACGCCAGCGCAGTCGGGGTCTTCCTCTACGACGTACTCCGGCTGGTTGTTGATGGAACACTTTGTAAATCATTCGTTGTTGTGGAGACCTTGCAACGTGGCCGAGCCATCTCACTCGATTAGATTTGATGAAGCCGATAATATCGCTACCTCCGAGAAGTTGCTTTATTTCGTGGTTCATGCGAATCCGGTATTCATTGTTCGCAACTTTAATAGGACCAAAAATTGAACGGATGACCTTTCTTTCGAAGGTAGATAATAATCTACAGTCATTAGAGGTCATGGTCCAGCTCTCGCTTCCGAAAGTCAGCACAGGTCTTATAAGTGCTTTATAAAGTCTTATAAGTGCTTTATATTCATACCCCCTGAAGCATTCCAAACAAAGCAACGTCACCATGCATAAAATGTGGAAGAACGTGTGAGAGGAACATATGCTTTTTAAAATTACTATCACTGAACCCTACAACTTTACACAAACAACTAAGCATTTCAAATACCGTTTTGCTTACCTTTTCTAAATTTTGAACAGTTTAAAGAATGCCCAAGAAAAATTTCAGGAAAAGAGTCAGCTATGGATTTTTTATAAATTGTAATGAACTGACCCAATAAACATTTCGTTCGTTAATCCGTGTGAAAACCAGTACGAACCGCTCACACGGAACGCGGAATCCAAGTTGATTTTCATACGGAAAGCTGTGCGAATTGCCCAAGAGAATGGACAATTTTTTCCAAGAGTTTTGATTGTATTAGTAACCGAATACATGAAATTTTACTATGGGTTTCCGCATAAATTTCGTATTTCTTTCCGTACAAAACACCTTTACATTTCTGTTATGTAAATCATACTTCTTTCTGTAAGAATAAACATCTGTTTTCGTTACGGTAATCGTACTATACTCAGTGAGATAATCAATTTTCATTCTGTAAGCTTTCTATACGGAAACCAGTTTTCTTTTTGTTTAAAAATCGTACACTTTTCTGTATGAAAAATGGGTTAGTTTTGATGGTACAAAATTTTCAAATAAAAGTAATTTTTCTGTTTTTTCTTTTCATTCATTTAATCCATTTAATTCATAAAATAATTCATTTCAAATTAAAATTGAGAATAAACAATATAGTTCAATCATCGATTAATTACATACAGCAAATTTATTTATTACTAGGTGCTGGTTTTCGTCTCTTTCGTTGGCGATCTTTCGCTAGCTGAAACCATTTTTTTATATAGTTGAGGACTTCAGCTCGTGAAGAGTTAGGAAATTTTTTTTGTGCTGAATCTGTATGAAAAAGATTTTTTTTTATTTAGTTTAGATTTCGAATATGGTCATTGTTTTGCTTGAACCTATTAGAAGTTTCAATATTAAAAAATCTTTGACAGGAATATTTCCTTGCTGTCCAAACCAGGAAAAGTGTGTTCCAACTTCGTCTATTAATAAATGTTGAAGATTTGCCTTTAAAAATTTGGTCAGGTTATTGCTTTTTTGTGTGTTAAATATGTTAGTCTGTAATTAAAAATACATATTGGAATGTTTCATAATTAATTAAGTTTAAAATTTATTGTTATTCTTACCAATTGTTTTTCTATGTCTTCATTTACCTTACAACTCGATTCAAGGTTTTGAAATTCTTCTACAGTTTTGCAAGGAACGTCAATCAGAGAATTTTTAATTTCTTTTGTTTTAGTTGTAGAATTTTTATGTTTCCACAACACCAGCTCCCTCATCGTTCGTTGTGTAATTTTTATTTCACAACAAACTTTTTTAATTTCTTTTACACCTTTGTCTATTTGTTCAATACGTTTCTCGGTATTTATTTCTGTTGCTAAAAAATAAATTACATGAAATTAATAATACCAGATATATAGGTTTAAAATTAAAATACATTTCGGGCATATATTTTCAATATTTATCATTTCATCAGAATGGGATTCATGCGGTTTTTCTGTGGAAACTGTCGGTGCAATTTTTTTGATTTTTAAAAAGTTAACGTATCCCAGCTCTTCATCGGACCAGCAAAATGATTCATCGGTTGACATGTTAAGTTGGCAATCTGCAGGAAAAATAAAATAGTTGAAAACGTTTTTCTAATTACCTCAATGTTATTTATAAATTTCACCAATTTTATTTTCAGCTTCCTGTTCCAATCTGTTATTATTGTTGGTTCCACTTTTTTCTGAAACAATTAATTAAAAATAATTAACGATTTTATTTATACAATCCTTCGTGTTCTGTATACCTGCCCTTTTAAAATTGAAAATTGTCTGGGACTCCATACTTTATTCTAGTTGGGATATAATACAAAATTAATGCAATAATGGTATGTATATAGTATCAAAGTTATTATGGAGAGCAAACATTTTATGTTGAATTGAATTTAGTTCAAACTCTTCCATACTTCCTTCAAAACTAGTATCTGAAGTGCAATAAATGTTTAAATTTGAAGATTCTATTGGAGAAATGAATAAATTAACTGCGTTTGCCAAAAAATGCCCATATATCAGTATATCACATTTTTTTTTCTTTATTATATTAATTTGAAATATTTTGTTATTAATACAACACAAGTTGTTTGGTGGCAAAATGGAAAATGTATAATTTTTATACAATACTTCGCGGTATAAGCATTTTCCATTCAACTCATATTGTAAAGTCGCAAAAGGTTCAATTTCAAAATTATTTGTTACATGTGATTCAGCTTCAAATAGGCGATTTTTAAGTTGTTGTAATGGATGAGATTTCTTTTTTATCAATCTTTTCAAAGATTGGAGGTGATTTTCAAATTTAAATCCGCTGTAGTTGTCTACATTTCCAAATTTTAAAACATCATGAGCAATATGAAGTAAATTGTGCACATTGTATGATACAGAATGTTGACCATATAACTGTGGAAACTCACTGATGTATTTTTGGATCATTTGGTATGCACAATCATTTATATCGGACAATATTCTTATGGCACAAAACAGCAACAGAAAATGGCTATAGAAAATCTCATTCAATACTCCTTTTAAACACGAAACGCCCGTATAGCACAAAAATAATCTAAGCTCAGTTGCCTTCCATCTATCTAATTCTCTCAAAGATCTCGGATTCCTTGCAAATTCCTTCGGTACACTCTTTTTTATTTGTTGCATTCTGAAATCTATTTCGTCAATTTGGCAATGAGATAGTGAGAATGGTTTTTTTTAATCACTGTCCAGTATCTCAAAATTTGTCGCATTACTCCAAGCACAACACAGTGCATATAATTTACCGGAAATTTATTTATTTATTTTATTTAATATAAATGTTTGAAGTTCTTATGAACTTATTACATTAGTGGCAACTACTTATTTTAATTTATTTCTAGTTTATTAATTGAATTAACCTATAGGTGTGCAGCAACATTTTAGCGATTCATCAACTTGAAATTGGCAAAAATTAGAATTTTGATATTATTAAGGTGAAGAAAAGTATTTTTTCCGAAACACGGCAGGGGATTTAGATTTTTTAACGTTATTACTTAACGAATTCCACATGCTAACTCCCCTCACAAAAAATGATGAATTCATCAGATTACTTTTGTTTATAGCCGGAGTCAAAAGATGAATGCGACGATTGGAAGACGAAACCAATTTCCCTACAATATAGGTGGGTTGTTTATACTTTAAGAACTTGAAAATGTATAAACAAACTCGAAACTCATAGAATTCAGCAAGAGAACAACCAAGTAATGAATTAGCAAAATTCGAGATGTGGTCGTACTTTCTTAGCCCATATACATATCTCACACAAGAATTAAATATCAATCGAAGTTCATTAAAGTACTTACTTTAATGAACTTCGATTGATGTATTGCGACACACATCCAACATTAATTTTTTCCAATTCAATTTGATCCATGTTTTTATGGTAAAACGGATCAATTCTGTTCCGAAACCCAATATCCGTGCGTAAGGGATTGTCAATATCGGTAAACACTACCCGCCGGTCTACATAGGTACCATTTATATGGCATTTAGTACATCCATAATATCCATTATGTCCTTTTACGTTTAATATTAACGATTTAGCAGGAGCATTACAGACAAATGCCCGTAAGACATCTTTATATAAAATGTTGTTATGAAGGATACCATTCACATGAATATTTTCAAATTCCTTGACAAATTCTTTCAAAAATGAGTTAACACAATCCGGTTTTTTATAACCGTGGTAAGCTCCTATCAATAACACCTCATTAAAACCATTTACACTTCCTAATATGGGCCATAACTGGCTATTAGAACTTTTTGATAGTGGAAGACCATCTATTCCAATGTCTATTTCCAATTCAGATGTTGTAATTTTATGTTCATTTACAAATTTTATAATATTTTTTTCTAGGCCATAATGCGAATACAATCCACTGCCCAAAGAAATGAAATCTTTTTGTTTTGGTGTCGATTTTACTGTTCTACAATCTTTTGGCAGTGATGGATGAAACTTTCTTAGTAAATTTAATAAAGCATTCATTGAATCGTTTGTCGTATTATATCGTATACACCATTCAGCTAAATCATTTTGTAGATTACAACTATTAATAATATTATAATTTTCTGCTTCCGATTCATCCTCATCAGGACTCATACCAAAATCATCATCTTCTGAATCATCTGAGAGAAACTCACAGCATTCCGGTAAAACATTTACTTCATTAATTTGTTCAATGTCAATTATGCTGGTAGTGGGTTCACAATCATATTTGGTGCATCTGTTTTTGCTTTCTTACATGTTATTTTGTTATTGCTCGAAATGTCAGAAAATGATAACAAACTATTCACTTCCTTATTTATTCGTTTATACATATTTCGGTCTTTTAATTATATAAAACACTTATAATAAATTTTATTCAAACGATTTATTTACAAATACACATTCTTCTAATACGCGCATAAAGTTTCTAAAATACAAAACTTGTAAGTCGGGGATTCCCAAAGAAACCAAAATTAAATTCTAAGAATGCTTATATGTATATATAAATTATTTTTTAAATATAAATAAATTAATGCTTCAACACAATTGTATTATAATTGATTTATAAAATATAAAATACAAATTATAATAAATTCACATGAAAATTTTACATTAGCACGTTTTGTTGCACATACGCAATTTGTAAATGGCGATTCCAATGACGAAAATTGAAACAAATTTTTTTTATATGTACACAATATATTATACTTACAAACAAAAATCAAATGATTATCAACTGGAATATATCAGTTAATTAAATATTAACTTAATTATATCGTTCTATATTAAATTCTATATTGGTTTACTGTTAACTTCTTTCGCTGTCACCGCCACGATAAATTTTTATCTGTACATGTACGAAAAAATAAAACAGTAAACAATGTTGGTATGCGTGTACAATACGAATTTTTTTATTTTTTTCCGTATGAAAATTGTACTAAAAATTCCGCCTCGGAATAAATGTTTATTGGGGAGCTTTACCGAGCCGGTTTGATAACGACCAATTATAAATTCTTACCAAATTATCATTATTTGAATCGAACGCCTTAGAAATCTTCATCAGAGTATAAGACGACGAATATCAAAAACAATCAATAGGTTGTTATACAGGCACAGTACCGTAGAACTTTCTAAAAACTGTATTGAAAAAGACTAAACCAATTAAAGCTATCAATATGAGATTGAATTTGGATTTTTACTACCAATTCAAAAGCCATGGAGTGGGAGTTAAAAACCCTGATAGGGTGAAAATGGGAAAGCTCAGAGGATTGCTAATTTTAGGAATAGTAATAATTTTACTCAGCTTCCACTGTCCTAGACCAATATAAGTGAACGAAAAAAAATTTAGAGATTCTAAGGACACTAAATCAATATTAGAAATAATATGGGTGGGACTTGAAAGAAGATAAGAGAAAAAATATTGTCGCAACAAATAGAGCCACAACTTGATGAAAGGATTCATCAATTTTCGAAAATCTCTAAGCTTAAACTTTTACGTTTAGGGCGGGGTAATAATTAAGTTATTCTTGGAAAAAACAAGAAGATCTTGATGAAAGCCAATACCAAGAGATTGAATTTTAGGCTCATTATGGTCTAATCAAATGCCCCATTAAAAAATTTACCCATGGGCGGAGCCCAAAACTTTTTAATGAGGCATTTGATTAGACCATAATGTGTCTAAAATTATTTGTAGGTCAATTGATCTTATTTTGCGTTCTAATTTCGTTTTTTGTCCGATTTTCGATTTCACTCCGCTAGCTTTGAAAAGATAAATCCTTTTGCATTTTCTCCATCGAGCAGAATAAAAAAATTTAAATAGGGCACTTATTTAGCCTAAAATTAACCTTTAATTTTCCAATTGTTTTTAAATCATTTTTTGATATGGGTTTGCTAACTTTTCTAAAGCTAGCAGAACCCGCGGTTTAGTTGGAAGGGATGGAGCCCAAAATTGTTTAATGTGACATTTAATTAGCCTATTACTAGCCTATAATTATCCATACTATCTTATTATGTTCTGCTGTATGTGTTCTGCTAGCTTAAAGGACTTCACAAACGACCAGCTTATACCAATATACATTACCGCTCATAAGTGTTTAGGCACTGTCAAAACCAGCATAAAACCTATAAAAACTCAGTAAAATGTGTGAAAATATTTATTTTTTAGGTATATACTAAAAAAATTGTCAAATTTAAATTTTGCTTTCATCTATGTGACCTCCCCTTGATTGAACAATCGCAGCGAACATTCGAGGTATTCTCGCAATAAGTTTTGCCAGAGTTTCTGGCGCTATTGAGTTTCAAATTGATTGAAGTTTATTCTACATAACAGTAACTGATTTTGGAGCTTATTGCTGCATTTCCCGTTTCAGTTCTTCCCACAGTAACTCAATAGGGCTCAACTTGGGGCTCTTCTAAATGGCGAAGATAGTATTTACATAATTTAGATGAATGTTTCGAATCATCATCTTGTTGAAAGATAAAATTTTCACCCAAAAGTCGAATTCCTGAAGATGTTGCGTGGATCTTCAAAATTTGTTGGTATCCTTCTTTTTTTGTGCGGCGATTCACTCCTTCCTGGCACGTCCATTTAAGTCGCATTTGCTTATTTTGTTTACGTAGTAGCATAACAATATGGCCATGAAATTCAGCTTCCTGTATGCGATGTTTAACCCTAGAAACACTAACTCGTTTTGGGCGACCAACATTTAATTCTGCGGTTATTTTCGAGGCTGTTTTGCGTCTATTCATCTTGCTAGTAATCACTGTTCTACATGATCATCTGCAGATGTTGTCTCTCTTGGTCTTCCACTACGTCTTTTAATAAGAAAACTGCTACTTTATCGATATTTTTTAGAACTCACATGAGAAAAGGAAAATCGGACAACAAACTGTAACGTGGAACCTCGAGGACGCACAAGCGAGCATAAGCGAAACACTCGAGGGTTGATTTTATTCAAAATTCGATAGTTGACGAATTTTGGTGTGTTTGGTTAGTGCGAATGTGCGCCATTTAATTTTTTTTGGATATTACAGTTCTAGATTACATTTCCATTTATAATTTAAAATTTGTAAATGCAAATATGATTTAAATAAAATTAAATTTATTTTATTTAATTTTTAAAATAATTTCTAATTCTGTGTTTCTGCGAAAATAGAATAAAAAATTAAAATATGTGTAGTTAAAACAATTTTTTGACAGAGGGGGAAAAATATGTCGAGTTATTCGTGTTAAAAAACGAAAAAGTGTCAACTCGCCACTTAAAAACTTGGTGAGATGTCAAAAAAGTGAGTCAACCAACGAAAGGACATTGGCACCAAAAACCTGAACCGATTTGTACCGATTCATAATTTGTGATGCTTACATTTGCAGAAAACAAACAAATATTACTACAGAAAAATTACACACACTAATATAAAATTGTATACTACATATCTCCTTATACGTATACGAAAACGTCATGTTTCGTCCGTCGGATTTTGAACAAAATCTATCCCCTCGGATGAACGTAGGTGGTCATGAAAGTAATAACACTCCACTAAACATTCACGCCGACGGTTTGAATCCATTCACGATAAAACGTATGCCAGCAATATCCAAACCCACAAGACAAAGTATAGCAAAAGTCAAATACATCAATTTTTCAGAAGAGTTATGTTAAGGTTTGTACACTATAATGCCATAAAAGCAAGTTAAATTCAAATTACCTCTTACGTGAATAGAAGTTTAACTGAAATTGGAAGATCTATTTTCATAATATGCAAAAATTCTCTACGTATATGACCCTACAAAAAGCAGAATAAATGTATGGCCACTTTGCTCAATCAACTTTTCTATTGTTGATTGAGCAAAGTTGCTACACATTTTTAAAAAAATTATTTGTGAAGTAAAAATAGAAGTTTCATCCCGATCAGTCAATATGTTTAGGATGTAAGATGCCAAATTTATACCGAAACCCGTTTTTATTAAAACTCAACATTTCCGGTGAAATTTTAGACTAGAATCTTTTATGCTTAATTTAATTTTCATAACTATCAAATTTTTCAAAATATTTAAAAAAAATGGTTAAAAACGGAAAAGACTCCATGAAAGTTGGCATTTCCGGCTTTCCGATGTCCACCAAATTTTAATAAGATCTCCTAATTTATCAAAACCTTAAATCTGAAGTTTCATCCCGATCAGTCTTTCCGATTGGGCTATGTAGATTATACAAATTTTTAGTATGCACCACAGGTTCACTGAGAAAAATTGTATCTTAAAATCAAAGGATTTTACCTTAGTTTTAAATGATTTGTGACTATGGATTTTGCGCAAAATCTTTTTGGATTTAGATTAAAGAAATCAAATACTATAAATTAAAGTTATTTTTAATCATTAGTTCAAACTATTATGTATTTTAAATCAAACGATTTCACTTTTATTTCAAAGGGTCTTTAGAACTGAAAATTGTTTAAAATTAAGTTCCATTTAATTTTAAAATTAAACCGAAAAAGTTTTAAGCTAAAGAATCTCACAAATTTATTTTAAAGTATTTTATGAGTTTCAGCCAAATCATTGTTAGTTTTGGTTTAAAGAATTGCAAAACATAGAAATGAATTCCCTTCTAACTTTGATTTAAACAAACTATTCTTTTCTTTAAAATGTGCTGTATCCTCCTACTTACAGTGCATAAATAAAACTAATTATGCGGTTTAATTTTTATTTTATTTTATCACAAAAATATAAATTTTAATAGTATAGTATTACATAAAATATATAAATGTTTTTGATAATTTGAAATGTATTATCTCAATTTAAATTAATTTTAACAAAAAAAAAAAAAAAAAAGCTTTGGTAAAATAAGAAACCGTAGAACATGTCGATAAGTTCTCATACAACAGAACCTATCCGCTTAGAAGCAAACCTTAGCTCTAATAGCTCTACGTCCTGAACTTAAATAACAAGAATTAACTGGCGCACTATTGATATTAAAAAAATCAATTAATACTAAATCATTTGCAGGCTCTCCAATTTCATAACAATAAAAATGTGAATTGAAACGATAGTTACTAAAATAGTTACATACTACGTAATATTGGTTATTATCTATCAATATGTCTTTAATTTCATAAATAATAAGTTGTGGTTCTGCTTGAATGAAGAAGTAGCCAATCTTAAATTTTGTCCCTCGGAAAACTAGACTTTTAGTGTATTGTCTTATAGCTCCTAGATTCGACGAAATATTTGAATACATTGCATCTCTATCTCGACACCGAAAAGTTTTATCTGTTAGCTCAAATTCATTGTGGAAAAATTGTTTAGTTATTAAAAGATTGGAAAATTTCAAAGAAGCCAAAGAAGCAATTTCATTGATAACGTAAGTGGAATATTGAGTCGTGAAGTAATATTCCTTGCATATTGCTTATGAATTTGGTGTTCCGCTTCAAAACGAAAGCACTAAAGATATTTGAGAGGTCCGCATTTTCGAATAATTGTCGGATAGTGAACGAGAAAATGATATTTTGGTTTTAATTTTTCATTAAATAACTGGACGTAAAGCGTGTTATGCTCTTTAATTAGTTTCTCCATTTCTCTTAAATTATTATTGTCATAACAGTTTAAAACAATGATATCAATTAATTTAACGCATATAAGTAAAAATTTGTAAACTTTATCACTCAGTGGTATATCATTTCCAATAATCAAGGGCAAGAAATTATATAAAGTCCAAGTTTCTCGAGCTGTCATTTTAAAATGTCCATACTTAATATGACTTTTTTCAACAGGTTCACTTACGTTTCCAATTTCAATTTCACCGTAATTGAATATTTGCTTTTTAAAATTGAAATTTTCAAGATATATATTTTTTTTCGTAAATGAAGTAGTTAAGTATACTTCGCAAATTGTATTTGCAGACTCCTAAGAATACATCATGCATGATATCACATGAAAAGATAGAATTTTGTTAAAAATAGAATCTTCCTTATGCCTGTTTGATGAATATCAAACAATACCAAATCGGTGTTAAAATTTTATTTATTCCTTAGAGATTCGGGGAATTTTAATACATCTGTGGTAGTTTGCTGCTTGCTGCGTTTGCACAGCCGGCAAAAGAAAGATGCATTGAACGATGAGGAATATCCCAACATCGTGTTTAGACCCAGATTATCACCTAATATTTGATCTAAAATGAAGTGTACTTGAAGTGTTGTTGTTGAAGTTCTAATTTCTAAGCCGTAAGTTTCTAATTCGTTTATTATGTCAATTAGCGGCTTAATAGACTGACTAATGCCGTATTCTTTAAAATCTCTAGATTTTACAAACCCGGCAACAAATATATTGTTCAATTTCGAAATTTGAAACTGTGGTATGGTAGGAAATGCATAATAAATTCCACAAATTGTATGTTTTCCAGCATGTGAACTAAGGGCATCATTTATCTCGAAATCATCAAAGTAAAGATTGAATGGGATTACAGTTTTGTCCTTAGACTGAGATATTTTTTGTTTCCACAGAGAACCCGTAACAAAATTATTTATTTTATCTTCTGAGCTAAGCAATTCCATGTTATTTAAAGTTTGTTTTAATATGTCACCAGTTTCAAAATATTTCCTAATCTGAAATTTGATGTCAAGAAAACATCCTTCAACCTTACTATTATCTAGCGAAGGAACTCCATTAATAAAAACTTCAACTAAATCGTTGTTTATCAAAAAACATTTCGGCTTAGAATATATACCTAAACGTTCAATATGTTGGAAAAATTTATATTCAGTACTTATTAGCTCGAATGGATTACTCAAAAATTCTAAAAATTTATTAAATTCAGTGGCTATGTCTTTAGGTAAATGGTTAGAAAATGGTGAAAGACAAGAACTTATGGGCTGAATTATACCATCCTTAATTGACTTCTGAATCGAAAATACCATATTTCTCGGTAGCGATTTTTCACTATGTAGATTCAAAGCAAATTCCAAAATAAATTGTTGCAAATCTTGTAATGCCGCTTTATGTTTCGATGAAATGAAGAATCATTTAATAATGAATTGTCAATAGTACTAATGGAGTTGTCAATTGATGAATTATCTGCAAATTCAATGCAATCAGGTATTGCTTTAGTTTGCACTAATGATTCTGATAAACGCTCATTGAACTGACTAGGTGGCGAATTTAATAAATTTGATTCACCAACTAAATGCTTTTGCAAATGAGTTTTATATTTGTATATATTTTGGAATATTTGACTGCAGTTATTTTGAGCACATTTAAATTGGTATATAGAGGGCGTTCCATGAAAACTTTGTAAATGCTGTACGATTTCTTTTATATTACCAAAAGTTTTATTACATATAAAACAATAAATCATTTTTATTTCAAATAGCTAACAGTTCAATTTTTTGAATTGTAACAAATTAAATTTTAAAAATAAATAAATGAATTCAAAATAATTCGATGAGTATAGAAATAAATTTTAAAACTAAGCAAAGAGCTGAACATATTTTTTAATTCTGTTTTGGTTTGATTCTAGCTCAAAGAAATATTCTTGGAAAAAGTACCAAACCTCTTTGCTTACAATTGAGTATTCTATGTTGAATACGAAAGACAGCTTTATAATTATATCCAGACACTTACGGAATGAGTCACACTTGTACTTTATTCCCTCATATATAACGAACATTTCATGTATCTGTTTCCATTTTTGCCCAACAACAACTATTTTTGGTTGCAAAGATCCGAATTTTTCTTTTATTTCATCCAATTTTCCGTTAAGCTCATTTAAATTAAAAATAAATAATATGAAATCGTCCTGAGCATCCGATATTGTAGGTTTGACCTTCTGACTTATCCTTTTCGGCTGAATTATAGCATGAATTAGCAAACACACAACACACACATGATGTCTCTAAAATCTATAAAAGAAAGAGAAAATACTTCATTCAATATAATCATACATTAAGTTAAACTGTATATATTGAAAAACTTACTTTCATCTAGATTCTCAAATTCATTTAATTCTGCTAACAGTAATTTATTATTTTTATCCTTAATTTCATCAGGAAAAATTTTAGTGATGCTTGTGTTAACAAATGTTTCGAACCGCTCCAACAGGTTTTTGCCTTTTGAGGGAAAATCTGTATCAAAATCAATTGCAATCTGAAACACAGTAAAACAATATTTAGGTTAGGTTAAATAGCTCAACCAATATACGCGTGCATCTTATATGAAAATACGTCCAACAATAACACCAACAATTTTCATTGTTAATTCATATTTAAATATGATTGAATCAATTTAAATTTACGGTGTGATTGTTGGATAACTATAGATTAGTATAATTTTATAAATTATGTATAGCGAATAAACAATAGTAGTGAATAAATTGTAAACTCCCATTATAAGTGGGAACTACGAACGATTTTAGGAAAATTAGTTGCCTTATACCGTTAACTATCTTGCCAGCAATTTTAAAATTTTAATTTGTATTAGTATTTACTATAAGAAACTAAGACATAACAAAAGTATAAATTACCAATTGATAGCCTAAATGATGTCTATATAACGGCCAAGCATCCAAGAATTCCGCAATATTTTTATTGTTTGATGATTTGAACGAAGACATACGATTATTTGAAGTATCTCTCCATTTGTCGCATACCAAATTCCACGGCTCAAAATTATATTTCAACCACTCCTTTTTTCCAAAAAATCATCTAGTAATGGACAAAATAAAATAGATAAATTCAGAAATATTCAAATAGTTAATAACAACTTGCCAGATGGAAGCGAATCAGGATATGATGGCACAACTCGTTGTGTTTCTGCATTTCTTACGACCTTTAAATATTTAGTACCAAAACATAGTTTACTATATCGGTCATATAATTTTTCTGCAGGTTTCTTTTTTCCACGACGAGGAGTGTAGTATTCAGTCTGTGAAAACAAAAATACGAGTACATACAATCAAGAATCCTTCATTTGGCACCATTATCGATGAGGTAATGTGGAATGATAACTAACGATTGTAGTGAAAATATAAATCATACCGAATATTCCGTAGTGAACATGTTTGTAATTTTCTTTGATAGAACCTCAAAATCAGCACTTGTCAATTTGTAGTTTTTAGACATGTAGTGATCTATAATTGTGTGCACCAAGTATTTTCTATGTTTGTCATCAAGAGAGTTATTTTTCTTAAAGTAATCTACTACCAATCTTCCTTTAATGGTGTTATTTCAAATTTGGGAAACATCGTGGGAATCTCTCTCTGATTCATGTGCACTTAAAATTCGATCCATTTTACAACACGACTGTTTAATGATCTGGTTGCTTCCGAAACGGGTAACGGATTATTCTAAATGACATATTGACATATGAGAGACAGCGAAATGCAATTTTCTTATTTTATTATAGTTTGTAATTATTTACCATTTCAATTGCCATTTGCGGAGACTTGCTAGAAATATGATCTTTTCCCCTTTTGGATAGTTGTCAAAGAGATCATCGACGCCGTTTAAATCAATCACTTCTAAAGTTTTAATGGTGCATTCATGGGTGTCCGTAAGAAATTAGATGGTTTTTTGTGATAACCCCCACGAAGAAACTAAGTTTTTAAATTCAATTATATTCGCTAGCTCGTCGTTGGCGGCTACTACAAGCAGATATTGACTGTTTTCACATGTGTAAGTAGTTGTAGATTCATTGAAAATAATACCATCATCGCCAGAATTTGTATCAATAGGTTCCATTTTGAATATTCAAACACTATTATGATAAACGAATAATGAAAACAAATGAATTAATTCTATCGATTTGAGCTGTTAAATAGCTTCATTTAAACGAGGCAACTAAACGAATTTGGGATATACTTTGAAATTTTTAAATTAACACTTCAAACATAATCAAAATAACTAGGAATTTAATTGATGTAAAACAACAATTTGAATCACAAGCACATTTTCATGTAATATGTTATCAAGCACATAGAGTTTACTTGCGCAATTATGTAAAAATCACTGCTTTACCACAAAATTTTAAATCAAATCAACACTTCTTACTAAAGTTAATGTAAAACAATATGTACCTACCTGAACATTAAACAATACAATAGTTTAAAATATGTAATTTATCACTATAACTAATTTCACAAATGGTGTTAGTTTTTCCGTTTACCATATAAAAACTTCACGAGAATAAGATACAGAATACAACTTGATTCGAGAAGAACGAACTATTAAATAAAAATTGTGCAACGATAACGGTTAGTAAAAAAAATAATAACTTAACCATTTGAAGTAAATCCGTAATCCTTTATTTTAAAGGTGTATATGTTTTATTTGCGAGAATCACCACTTATTTCAAATATTCGTATTCTTTGAAACAAAGTTGTTTTTAATAATGATTTACGATAAAATCTTCCAGAATTTAAAACAAAGAATTATTTTATTTTGCAAATTACAAAATCCTTTCAATCAAATGATTTTCAATTTTTTGCCGCTAATTATTGCAAAATGGAAACCAAAGAACTTGTTTCTTTTGGAATAAATGACAATTAACTCTAAAAATTCTTTAAATCAAGGAAATATTTTTCAAAGGATTGATTTCTTTGAAATAAAAACTCAATTTTTTCTCAGTGTACAGAGATAAAACCACCAACGATTACTCCATTTCGAATGAGTATCCATAACGCCATGTGTAGCACCACATAATTGTGGATAAATCCTGTTTGGAGCCATAGAGTCGTGATGTCACCCACTGACAGTGTGCAAATGTAATTCGTTGCTTCTCAGCGTGCACCAAATTGTAATATGATCTTGCATACATTCAAAGTTAATCGGGTTGGCAACATCCAAATGAGGTCGTTGATTTATTTTGACCTGATTAATTAAAATTTCAAAAGTATAGGTTCTAATTTAAAAAAAAAACCTAATTTTCGTCAATATCTCTAACTCTAATGAGGTTCAAGGTCACTCACCACTAAACATCCCCCTCGACACTGAACCATTTTTATTATAAATAATTTTCTTCTACGTTACACCGTTTCGGAGATAAAAGCCTGGCATTTAATAAAAAACTCACCCTGTATAATGTTAAATTTAATTATATCTCTACGGGGTTGAAGTTTTTATATTAAACCGTGATTGTTAATAGATAGATGAATATTGTAATGTAATATGTGAATGCCATCGGATTGCGTGTACTCTTATGGATAACGCAACTCTCGGGGAATTCTTAACCGATCTCGTTCTTCTTGCGATATTAGATATGAAAGTGTAGGGGTTGTTTCAAAAACATAATCAAGTATAGTTCTAGAAATGTCTATTCAGATCTGTGAATGACGCGGTACTCATTATCTTGCTATTTATTGAAACACCCTGTATATCAACAAGTTTTACACTCAAAAGTACTTATTCCACGTATTTATCAGATTTATTGCCTACATTAACAGAAATATCCTTTATGTAGTATAAAATATGAAATCTTTTCCATGTCTAGTTAATACACTCATTTTACGAGCAACGTCATAGCACATCAAGGGTTAACTAAAAAAAAATTCATCTCCTGTGAGTATTCCTCAATATTATTCTCTGATAAAATACAAATCCAACCGAGTAACAAGTGGAATTTTTGTGTTTTTTTTAAAGGAAAATAAGGAAATTCTGATAAAGCGGAAAAATCCCATTTTTATTTATCTCAGTCGCAACAAAACCACTATGGAGTAAACACAATACGTTGCAAGTATTAAACGATTTTGTTATCAGTGTGCGCTAACTAATACTATGACAATTATAAGGCCATATTTTTGTACGTTTATAATTTTGGTGATTTTATTAAGTTTAATTGTTGATATTGTGCGTGGCCGAGGTGGTGGCGGACGTGGTGGTGGTGGTCGTGGGGGTGGCGGAAAATATGGCGGTACTGGTAGACGTCGTTTCACATTTCGGCGCTATCGCATGTATAACGGGGGTGCAGGGAAACAACAAAATAATAATGGTCGAACAATGAAGGCACAAGTGTTTCAAGTGGAAGGGTTTATTAAATTGTTGTCATCGTCTATTTTTATATCAATATCTACTCAGTGTTAGAAAAATTTACGGATATTTATGTAGTAAGTATTTATTATTCTATATTATGTTTGTGTGTGTATGTGTGTGTAGTTTATGTTTGACATTTTAGATTACTCTCATTTATGTCCTTGTACTATCATATGTCTGAGCGAAATGTTCTCTTCTTGCAAAGTTCAGTCACACTATATGTACATAGACATCAAAATCATGTATCGTCGACGTAACAGTGAACTTACGTATCTAAACTAACGTCGTTCAAGTTAAATTCCCTTGAAATTAAAAGCCCAAAAATTTTACAGGTTTTTTTTCTACTATCTTTAATAATCCGTTTGCACTCACGTTTTTTAATTTTTAAAACAAACTAAGTTTTGAGTGGTCTAGCACGCCACTAGTCCGGTCAATGAATCATACCGAAAATATGGACTACAATTTTAGGTTTAAATGTTAGTTTTAAAGTGTATTGCTTCTTTGTCTTGAATTTTAATTGCGTTCCCTAAATGGTCCGGACATAATGGCTTTCTTTATGCTCAATTTGAAGTGTTATTACCCGATTGAAGTCTATTTATAAAAAATAATAATTGTTCACCATTTGCATAATTGTAAATTATTTTTAGAATATTTAATATTTTGCTGTGCGTTTATTAAAATTAAGAAGTTTATCGAAACAAGACGAGTGTTCTACGGAACAATGATCAATTCATCTGGACGTGTGTACATTGTATTATTAGTATTTATATTATTGGGTGGATGTGTTGTGTTTGCGTACCCAAAAGGTGGTGGAGGAGGACATGGTGGTGGTGGTGGCCGTGCTAGTGGAGGAGGTCATGCCAGCGAAGGTGGAGGCCATAGTAGCGGTCATGCATTGAGTGAAAGTGGTATGGCTGGAAGTTATGTTAGAGGAGGTTTCAGTTTAGGAAATGGCTTTTCTCAGTATTTTGGTCATCGCTGGTCAAATGGGCAAGTGCATGTTTTTCAACATAATAGCGTTTCACAAATGATTGTATTAATCAGTTTCGTGATGGCGATCGCCTACTATCAATATTAGTAAGTACTGCATGCATCAACTATTATAACCAAAAGTGTCCTGTTTGAAACCAGTAAACTAATTTTATAGGTGAGAAAAAAAATTATTCCGAGTTTCAGTCGTTATTAAATAAATCGCTTGACGAATTATCTTATATTTCGATAAAGCCGCTATAAACCAACCGGTATGGCAGTAGTGTAAAGATTTTTGGGGTTTTTAAAATTTGCCACATAAATTTATATAAGTGTTCTACATAAAGTATACTCTAAAATCTTGTGGGATCCATTCAGTCCCATTAAAACAAAAGGTCTTGCCCTAGAAAGCAATTGCAGTTCCAAAAATTTTAGGCTCCTAAAAATTATATTAAAATTAGTCGAGATGATTTTCAAAAGGTCAAATTTTATTACGCTTACACAAAATTCGAACCACGCGTTCGAATCCCGATAGAACGAACACAACTATGACGCTCTATCGGAGTACAGAACTCATGGGCCCCATGATTAAATACAAAAAAGAAACAAAAAATTCTGAAATTATTTAAAATAATTTTTTGTTCCAAAATTGGCTATTTGATACCTAGAAATGTTCACGGATTTTTTGGATGTACTACTAAATACTGGTTTTCTTAAGTCTGGTTTTCAAAAGCCTGGTTTATCTAAATCCTGGTTTTAAAATCCTGGTTTTTAAAAACATCTTTATTTAAAGAAAGATGTTTTTAAAAACCAGGATTTTGAAAGCCAAGGTCGAAGAGAACGTAAACTTAAGAAATTAAAAATTTAAACAAATATTTAAATTTATCATTTCCAGGATATTTTTAGAACTAAACAAAAAGTGTCTTTGTTTAGCATTTTCTGTATGTCAAACTAGTGCCATCTATTGAAATATAAATGATCTAAAATATAAAATTTTATTCGTTAATCGATGGTAAAATAATTTTTAATCAAAAATATATGAAATTAAGAGTGGGAAGGGGAGGAAATAGTGGTACAATTGGAAGATTATGGAAGATTAATAAAAAAAGCAATATTTTATTAATGCAAAATTTTGAAATGCAATAATTGTAGAGGCTAACGGCTTCGATAACTCTCACGGGCACGCGGGAGGTCGCTGCGCTCCCCTTGCTTAGCCCTCCAAGGGGCTTTAGGAGTATGTATATGTAATTTAATGTATAAAAATTAAATTTATTATTAATTTGAAATTTTAGTTCATTTATATTTCAATAGATGGTACAAGTTTGACATACAGAAAATGGTTAGCAGAGACCCTTTTTGGTTAATTATTTTGCTTTAAATTAAGCATTTTAATTTGTTTCATTAAATATTTAAATACATTTTCATTTTTGTATTAAAATTTATTTTATTTATAAAAATATCCCTAAGATGGCATTCTTTATCAAATTAAATCACCAATTTTTTAGTTCAAATTATAACCACCTTAAACAAATTTATATTAAATTTTAAACCAAAGCGGAAATAATAATACGTAAACAATTAAAATATCCATGGCAGCACAAACTGTTTACATTTTTAGTTATTGTTATGTCCATTTTCACAAAAATGTCGCAACAGTCAATTTGCGATGCTCGGCCAAAAAATTTAAGGCTAGAAAAAAAATTGAAAAACCAGTTTTTTTTAAAAACCAGGCTTTTTTTGGTACAAACCAGGCTTTTAAAAAAATGATTTTAACAAACCAGGCTTTTTCAAAAACCAGGCTTTTAATGCAACCAGGCTTTTGAAAACCAGGATTAAGTGGGGCACCCGATTTTTTATGCTTTTAAGTACAGCTTATTCAAGTCTAACGGTAAAATCGACAAGATTAAGTTATGATTATATTTTCTGAAATATACACACCTAAGATTTCCAATGATTTGAATAAATTTCCAAATTTAACTCCATCAATCTTAGAGATGTACATTGGTGTCACCTGCGGGGTTCGAAAGCTCCCTCAAATTCCATGTGTATGGAAACTGTTTTACGTGTATGATTAAACATTTGGATATGTGGGAATATTTTCAATCAATGTTTTAAAGAGGAGTCACACACTCGTATAAGAAATTTCAGGATGGTCTACAAAATTTAAGAATTCTTAATTATTCAGATTTTACCTAAGTCAGAAGTTTTGTTTTTTCGCTAGATAGAATTTTTAATTGGCATTTCCAAATAAGCGGCGAATCCAATTTATATGAAATACACTAAAATCTATGATGCAGTAATATTCATTGGATTACGTCACGTTTATACTTTTCCAGGTCACTGCGAAAATTGAAATAATGTGGTGTTGTTTCCGCTTCAGGAAGAATGACAGGTTGCAGTCACTTGGTGCAATATCGATACGAGGAATGAAAATGATGCCGCGCCGATGTGATTTAGAAACTTTGCATGTGATAATAAATCACCGATGATGGCCTCGAACGATCGTTCTTGTGCCATTACACAGGCCTTTTTTGGGTTCAAGTACAAGTTTAATAACAAGTATGTTAATCGCACCACTTTCAAAACTAAGCTGCGTCTATAAAGGAACATCTGCGATGGAGTTTGTTCATGAAGTAACTCAGCCGGATAAATGTTCACATCACGGGGACCTTTGGTAATGGTGGAGCCTGACTGAACTATAGTATTTATCTGAATCTCGTCGGAAAGCTTTTTTATACTTGTTTGTTCAACTGTAGAGCTTGGCTGTTCTGGGTTCTATCTAAAAATAATTCTCTTAATATTATTCTTTTTTAATATACCTGCTGGTATTCTCACCGCGAACCATGTTTGACGTTTTACTCACAATGCATTGGGCTTCAATCGGAACGTCGGCGAAGAACCAAATCAAAGTATATAGCGAAGACCATCTATTGAAACCAAAGATTTCGACTAAAGGAAAAGGAAGGTTAAAGCCACTTTGAATTGTTGATCCTCCTTTCATTTGTCTCTCGAAAAACCAATCCCACCACACCAGTTTTTATCAAAATCATAAAAAATTACCAAAAAAAATGCCACTGTGTTCTTCGAACCAGGACCCCACCGGAGAACATTTTCAACGGATGTTCACACAAAATTATGTTTAATAAAATCGTGAACCGAAAGAAACGTTAAGAAAGAGGCCCGGACCCCGTTAAAGATGTTTGTATAAAGCAGAACCCATCACAATCGATTCCTGGCAATTTAAATCAACCTTCACGAATTCTTAATTTCCCTCAGTCAATAATACTTTAGAACATCGGTCCAGATTTTAGCGAAAGTGCTACCTAAAATGTGCATCCATTTCTGAAACATTGCTTCTATTGTATTACCGTAATTAAAATTTATTTGGTTGGTAAGTCCCTACACCCTAACCCCTGGACCATGCCCCTACATAAAACGTGGCTTGTATCCGAGGAGTTTCTCAACTCTCTCAACATCTCTCTCTCTCAACATCTCTCTCTCTCTCTCTCTCTCTCTCTCTCTCTCTCTCTCTCTCTCTCTCTCTCTCTCTCTCTCTCTCTCTCTCTCTCTCTCTCTCTCTCTCTCTCTCTCTCTCTCTCTCTCTCTCTCTCTCTCTCTCTCTCTCTCTCTCTCTCTCTCTCTACTCTCAGCACTCTGTCCGTAAAAGTGCGATATTACATTATATCTCAGTCAGTTAGCGGCTTCAATTATCGCGATTATAGTTCAGCTTGAAAATCGTTGCACTAGTGCGGAAGACGAGAAGAGAGGTTTATATTCAATTCTTCACAGAAAATCTACCCTCAACCTTCCCATTCAGCTCTGAAACATCAGTGAAGAAATGAACACTTTCAGTATTCAGAAATGCTACTCTCAACCAGTACTCTTTGGTGGGAATATCAGTACAGAACCTTTGATCAAAAGATGGTGATTGGATGGTATAGTTGGTATGGTATTTGGGCTGTTATGTTATTATTACAGTTCTACATGAAGAAGAAGCCCAAAAGTTGAGCTCACTGTCATTTGTTTACAGATAATATTTAGGCATCCCCAGCCTAAAATCTGCAGTGTTGGAGTGGAGGTGCTCATAAAAACCTAATAATATACAAGGCTGCTCGCAAGTCTACCAGTAAGGATTTTAGGTTGGTCGGAATATTTATAGCTAGCCACCAAACAGTAACCTCATATAAAATGGACATAATAATAGGAACATAAAACAAATGAACAATGAGGGACTTCAAACTCCATCATTTTCAAAGGTATTATTTACATTTGAATTTTTGACTCATAGATGGAAAATTCATAAGAATCCCAACAATCAGTTTCGGATGCAGGAGATTATTGATTTGAAAAAACCAGTCTTCTTATCAGGGCGCGACGACTGATGTTGTATGACGTACATTGAAATATTGTCTATATAGAACAATACCATGTATTTGTGGTACTAGCGAATTACTTCTTAGCCTACGAAATCGATTCTGTCATATTTTCACCTACATTTCATTCTCATAACTAACTTTTCGTGTTTCCGAATTTATATTTTTTATTTTGTTTTTCTATTGCTAGTATTTTTGCAGGAGTAAAGCGCTGTTGTAGTTTTCTTTACTCTTTCTTATATGTTAAATGTCCAGATTAGTTTTTTCTTCGTTTCTTCGTTTAATGTGTGAAGGTCAATCCAATGCCACACAAGCTATGGGGGTGATCTGAAGAAGGTGGTATTTCTATAAAAAACGACCAACTCAATTTTGTGTGGATTCGCATTTGACCTGTAACTGTTTGGCTAATTGGAAGACACCAATCCCAACATCGTTCGCATTGTGCTTCTACTCACAAATCTGCCATTTAAGGACCTTTCTATCTTGGCGGCCACGACCTTCCTTTTAAGCATTTGATCTATCCAGCCTCTGGATGACTCAGTGTGAGTGACTGAATTCGGTCCTTGGCGAAAATTCAGAGTGGTGGGACTTAGAGATAGTACTTCATGCAGTCTAGATATCTCAGAGGATATTTTAGTACAGTATTACCTCCAGGAATTTGTTCTAGCATTTTTAATTTCGTACTTGTATGTTTTGAGGACTTCCTTGTAACTGTCCCAGTCCTTAGCAACTTAAGTTCCTTTGGTTCTTCTAAAAAGCCTCCTGCTTTTTTAAGGGTGCTTTGAAGTCCTTTCGATCACAATGGTGGTCCAGATTTACCAAGAGATCTACTTGGAAGACATAGGTGTGGCCCTATTAAATGCGTTGAATGTCTGGTTCACTAGGATATCAAGTCTCTAATTCAAACCACACTTTTTATTTTTCAAATTCAAGATTATAGCAAATGAATATAAGGTGAGCCACCTATTAGAATGTTTTTAACCCATATATGCTATGGCAACAATTTTATGAACGTTTTGCCGGAACTTTTGACAGCTCATCAATCTGATATTCTACGTCACGAAACAATCATGTTTCGCATGAGGAAGTGATCCCCGAGCTCGAACAATGTGCGCGCCCAAGAATATTGGAACTGGCCATTTGCCGCACCAGCCTGAAGACAATTTTGCACAAAGACCTCGGATTATTCACTTAAAAGGTCCAAGTGTCTCAGCAGTTGAAAGCAAATGAACATCCGCTTCGATCACAGTTCTCTGTGTGGGGCATAGGCCAGCTTTATAATGACGTCGATTTTGGTCGAAAAATCATCTTTTCAGACGAAGCGCATTTACATCTCGGGGGCATGTAAACAAGCAGAACTGCCGGATTTGGGGTTTGGAACAGCCACACGTAATCGTAGGGAAGCCAATAAATCCACCAAGAGTGACTGTTTAGTGTGGATTTTGAAATGGTGGCATAATTGGTCCATTTTTTCAAAAACGGTGCTGGAAATACCATTATCGTCAATGGCAACCGTTACAGAACCATGATGATAAACATTGTATGGCCTCAAAGCGACGCTATGAATGTGAACAACCTTTAGTTTCAGCAAGATGGTGCCAGATGTCATACAAACTGACCGACAATCGATCTATTGCGCGCCTGGGCTCACAGGATGCCTACTATAAGGACAGCAGAGGGAGCCACATGACCGAAATTGTTTTTCGTTCTTAAATCGGAGAGTTCAACCTGTACAATAAAAAAAAGTTTCAACAAAATAAAGATGTATATTCATTTTATAGCGTTTTAAAAAAAACGTTTAAATGGCCCACCCTATATAAACCAAGGGATATGAAGCTAAGCTAATATCGATAAAGAAAACAATCCAATGGAATTAATAGCCCGTGAATTGATTTTTTGCCATTAATCTAAGATTATCTGAAGTTGTTATTGATGATAGTTCCAAGAAATTACGTTACACTTTTTGGTTCTAACGCTATAGGATTCTAACCAATCAATTATGTGCTTAAGTCCTGTGTGGTTCACCTAGACTGCTATGATATCAAAATAACCCGAGAGTAGTTTTGATCAAAGACAATGGACACGTTGTAGGTGCGGGTAATTGCAGCAGGGAATCTTTCGAATTTCAAAATGAAACTTTGCATACCGATTAAGTCGAATTTGTGCTAATTAGTTCTCACGGGAAATTAGTGCTAGTCCAGGAGCCGAGTCAACCGGGAAAAGAAAATTTCAAATTTCGCCTGAAAGACGAAACAAATAAAACCCATTTTCTAGAAAAAACCAGAAATAATTTAAGCCTAATTTTAAAACTTCCCAAAGGCGACTACAGTGACGACATTTTTTCTTATCATAGAAATATAATTTTCATATATTTTCATTCATAAATTGAGGAAAACAAACTTGCCCCTTAAAGATACTATATTGAACAAACAAAATACAGAGGTATACCGTTCAATAATATTTGTGTTGAACAACAAATTAAACAAAAGAAGTAAAATGTTCTAAAATATATATTCCTATCAGGCATGTTCATTGCCATCCGAAAATATAGTGGCTCAATTTATGCTAATCCAGAACTGTCCTAATTTCATTGATCGACAAAGACCGATATTCCTATCAGGTATGTTCTTTGCCATCAGGAATATGCAATCAGAAGTGCCAACTTCATTTTTCTAGAACACTTTTTGTCAGGAAATTGTTCATTCAACGGTCTTTGTCGTTCAATGGAATTGGGACAATTCTGGATTAGCACAAATTCAGCCACTATATTTTCGGTATGCTATCTGAATCGCTTATTCTTAGATTTTAGAACATTTTACTTCGTTTGTTTAATTTGTTGTTCAACACAAATATTGTTGAACGGTATACCTCTATATACAGTTTATTTAATATAGTATCTTTTAGGGGCAAGTTTGTTTTCCTCAATTTATGAATGAAAATTTATGAAAATTATATTTCTATGATAAACACAAATTTTATAAGATTAGCCGCCTTTGGAAAATGTTAAAATTAGGCTTAAATTATTTCTGATTTTTTCTAGATATCAGGTTTTATTTGTTGTGTCTTTCAGGCGAAATTAGAAATTTTCTTTTCACGTTTTCTCAGCTCCTAGACTGGCACTAGTTTTTTACCGTGAGCACAAATTAGCACAAATTGTGCTTAATCTGCTGTAGTTACCCACACAGCACGTAGTGCATAACACAAGAACACATGCGATTGATCATAAAGGGTGACATATGAATGATACTCGTACGCTTATGTGCTGCATCATATTTATTGACAAACATTTCAAATTTATTACGTCTATTCAATAAAATTTAGAAATTATCGGGTGTCTTGCACGTCCCACCTTTAAACCTGTCCTAAGCCGAGTGAAATTTCTAAAATCAGAATATAATAAATTATATGATTGACCAAGGTGCTAAACAAATTTTTCTACGTACCAATTGACCCTGCTGTTTCGGATGAACTATATAACTTGTGCGTGTCGAATCGTAATCAATCAATTTTAAAGTTTTGCTCTTGGAATTTTTATATGCATCTGCCGTTATCGTGTATTGTCGCCTGATATTACCCGAATTTCGTTTAAGGTTGTCTCGCACACTGTTAATTACTGTTTTATTCACACTCCTATCGTTCAATAGGGCCCACGTTTTTTCCGTTGTCGTTGTGGTAGTATAACCGTTGTAGTTGCCGTAGCTTCTGGTTGGCGGGGTAACAGAACTATTAAAAGTAGGGTTGCTAATACGTGAAATATCTTTATTACTTCCAAGTGATACGTTGGCTCGTAGCCTTGAGTTAAGAATTAAATCGTCTAAACCAGAAGAATGTACATTTTGTGGTAATCGGTATGATGGTACTACCTCACCATTAAAATTTCCGGGTATTGTACGTAACCGATACGGATTGGAGTCAGCGTAAATACGTTCGAGTAGTGCTTCGTTGGTTTTTAGCTGACGAAGTAAATCGTTCACATGAGACATGTCCACGTTTGACGTTGATCCGAATGTCGGTAATTCAATATTATCATAATATGACGATGGTTTATATAGTGTGCTGCCATCTGAAATTCCAGGTATCGAGCTTGTATAGGATGGTGAATATGGTGGAACATTAACATGATCTAACTGTAAGTTAGTCCGTTTATACGATGGTTTGTATGATGAAAAGCTGCTTCCAACTGAACTGAAACTGGGTCCCATCCTTCCAGGTTGTAATGATAATTGGCGATAGGCGTTAGCGTATTTCTGATCGATTAGCAACGACACACAGACAATTACAATTAACTTATTATTCATGTTCTTAGTAAATTCGATGTAGTACTGAAAGATTAAGAACGTCATGAACAGTCTTAACTATATAGTTTAAATAAAACAAACATTGCATTTGACCCGTAGATTAGATAATTAGAATTTTCATATACTAGGGTGCAGTGACGGCAGGTGGCTGTATAGCTTGCAGACTCATAGCATTTCTTGGTTCATTTTGTTGAATATGCTATACGTGGACAGTCTCTACATGAGTTTGATCAACAAAGCAGAAGTGCAACAAATGCCAACCCCCCCCCCCCTAATCAGCAGTATCTTCAAGCATCGAGAAATTAGTGTTATACGGCCAAGCGATTTTTTCACAAAATTTAGAGTGTTGCCTAAAAATTTTAGTCTGAGATTATTTTCTTCATTTGACCTTATTCAGCTTATCATTCTTGGTATTTGTCATAAATTTGTGATTTCAGAAACATATACACTGCCATGTATGTATATTTTATACAATATTTCACTATACCCACACATTCAAATGTGTGCGATCAAACTGAAATATAATGCAAGTTTTCTGTTAGAAGTTAGTAACGAAATATTTTGCTTTAGACTTAAAATTGATGTCGAAGTGAAATGTTTATTCTACAGAAAGATTAAGCGCAATCTCGATATTCTTAAACATCCTAAACTATATACGGTATTCTAGAATCTCCTGCCCCTCTTTTTCCCGGTTATCTCAGAATCCCTCTCTTTTTCCCCTCCCTCTCTCTCTCTCGCAGTTTCAGTTCGCAACGATTTTCACAAAATTCCTTAATCGGGGCTATGTTTTTTAGGTTTCACGTGGCCTAGCTCGCGACATTGGCCGAAATGTTAGACAATCCCCATGAAACTCGCTACAGAAGAATGTCTAGTGAGAGCGTACTCACTCCTCATTTGGTGTTCATGAAGATGCGTTACTCGAAGTATGACTTTTTCATATGGGATTGTGAACCAAGTAGTAAACGTAACCTTTTAGATATTTAAAGAACTACAACACTCTGTATCATAAGCAGATGTGGTATTTCTTATTATCCGATGTTGTTTTGTTACTCGTGCCCCAATTGGAACGACTTTCAAATAATAAAGCAAAGCACTTGCAATTGTAAGCACGACGTAGATTCCGAGCAAAATTAGATATAATTCATCGGCTCATTCGACTGTGACAAACCGTGCTCGTTATGGATGGCTGCTAATAAAAATTTCTGGTCGCTTCAATCAACAACACAGTTCTCTACTTAACTGTAACGCGCATGTGGTTTGTGCAAGTTCCCAGGTAAACGACCGGATCCATTAAAATTCTGCACTGCAACAAAAACAGTGCCAGGTGCATCATCATCAAAAAAAAATAGAACGCTGAGTTTGGCCATCTTGCAAACATGTACCTGATAGTTCCAAAAACTTAATTCAAATTTACCAATCGCCGAATACAAAATATTGTGTAGATAATTACAACTTCATTAAGTTCATTTATTCAACCAATTTTAGCGAAACAACATAAATTAACCGTTTGAGTCCCAAGCAGCGCGATCACGCTGTTGAGATTTTATGTCGAGAAAATAAAATAAACAAATGTGACGGAGTGATGAAGAAAAAAACGAGAATCGCGTTACCTAACAAATACAAGAAGCGATTGTTATCTGCATTGGAGTTTATTTTTGTTGTTTGCGTTTGCACCACAAATGGTTCTACGTTGTTTGTAATGCTTTTGCATTACCTCCTGAGACTCAAACGGTTAATCATAAATCTAGTAAGTCGAACGTCGAATAAGTTAAAAAAAATATTTTGGTACGAGATACCGCACGAGATAACCATAGCACCGTCCTGTTTGAACCACATGTTGTCGGTACCCATATCATCCAGAACAAGCCACAAGAAGTTGCTTATCATTTATTTGTAGCGTTGACGATAACCGGTGGCGGTAACGCTAGTTTCGTTTTGGAAGAAGTACACACCGAGCATTCCGCTAGAACAAGATCCGCAAAAGTCAATGACGTATGGACTGTTTCGCCAAATCCGATAATTTTGCTTGTTCACAAATCCATTCATCGAAAAATGAGCCTCGTCACTAAAGATATTTTTTTTTTCTGAGATATTTGGCTCAACTTTCAACTGCTTCAGAGCCCAATCACCGGACACACTACGTTGTATATGAGTATATAAGTTCCTGGGTCAGTTGGATTTTAGACGAGAGTAGCCCAAACCCCCACGCAAAATTTGCCAAGTTGAAATCGCAGAAATGCCAGCTTCTTTGTGAACGACGAGAAATTGACTGCCTTTAGTTTTCCCATACACTCTCACGCCCAGCAGCAATATTTTCAGCAGGCCTTCCGGTTGACTCGAATTATTAGGGCTGAATTAGCAGATCGGTTGTATGGTGAGAATAAGGCCCATTGCACACTTGAACTATGTTTTATTAGCAAAGTGAGCTATATTTTGAGATCACAGCTTCTTGTTTTACTTTGCAAAGCATAAATAAGTGAAACCGAATTCCTGAAACTTAGCTCAATCCTCTCGTACGCCGATTTATATAATTTCTTTGTTCAAACCTGTGGGATAGAAACATAGTTCACATCGCTCATTTTCTGAAGGATGTGAGCTAATTAATTATCTCCAAGGCGAAACTAAGACATTTAAATATGTTGCTTTACAGATTGGATTTACAATGAGATTTATCTACAATGTACCTCTTAAACCAAAACGGGAGCTGTAAAATGAAAACATAGCTCACATCGGCCAAAATCCATAGTTCAAGTGTGCAACGGGCCTAAAAGTCACGTAATGCGCGGAACGTTTCTCGACGGAGCATTGTTTTAATAATTGATTTAACAAATTTTTGAGCGTTCCTATTGAAAGATTCTTGTTTATCCGAATTAATAATTTTACCAAGCCAGAAGTGGACTAATGTTACGGCCCGGAAATATCTTTGAAACATTGCCAGATTTTAATTGCACGGTCTGAAGTAAATTTAATATTTATATCTGAAACAGGAACAAACTTTCAAAGGTCTAAGAACTATACGCTTGTCCTGTTTTCTCCTAATTTTGAAATGAGAGATAGCTGACATCAAAAATTTGATTGAGCATGTACCGAAACCTAAACATTAGTACTGTGAGCCGGAATTGTGGAAATTAATTAAAAAAGCTTGTTTACCTTTGAATTGGAACACTTTTCGAAAATAACCGATCCGGTGGGAAAAAACCAAATGTTAAATGATAGAATGGAACTTTGAACCATGAAGATGTTCCTACCGGCGTCATTGGTAAATATCGTAAACGCCTAAGAGCGAGCAACGTGTGTTTTGCTTTTTATGTAATTGGTACGAATGTTCAATTTTCATCATACACACACCATGTTTCAAAGTGGTTTGAGTAAAGTAGTTTTAAGAAGTGGTTTTAAATTCTGAATGTGTTAGCTTTTTCAAGGATCGGTAAAATATGGATAAGAAGTTGAATTAAAGGTATGCGGTGATGAACTAAATATTGTTTTCATAAAGGCAAATGAACTCAGTCGTTAAGGTGCAACTTGGCTTATCTCACAAAGCAAAGCAAATATTGAGAATAAGCCCGGTAAGCATAAAGTAATAATGCCTTACGTTATAGTAAGGCGTCATTTATTTCGGCTGTTGGTGTTACGTAATCTGGTTGTCCTTTCAACAGTTCCCACCAAGTGCTAAACAAAATGAAATTCATCCCAGCTCATCTCATAAATGACGTGAGGGAACTCAGTAAGATTGATGCCAATTATATTTTGCACTAATTTGAAAGTTTAGAATGGTTTCATTGCGTAGAAGTAAACATGGTGACACGACTGTGGACTGATGTGGACTTGCGCGATTTCAAATGGGACAACCACCTTAACGTAACCTATTGGTCATTTATTGACTGAAACTTTAAGTAGATTTACTTTCTGGTATGTTGACAACTGAAATTCTTCATATACAAGTAATTTTATCTCTCATTTAGAAACTAGGTACTTTTGAGATAAATTAAGACAGCAATACTCAAGCGGATTACATTATTCCAAACACCATTAATAAATATATCCCTCCCAACTTTAATTTACTTAATCCTGGCTCCACATCCCTATTACATATCTAATAGATCCCTATTGACTATCACTTTCACAATTTCGAGCTAGCCACGTCACAAAAATATATACTGTATAAGATAGCGAGAATTTGAGAGCTGAAAATAAGAGATTACGCTACTCGCCGCAAGTGTCAGCACTATCACTAGTAGTCAAACATCTCAGCGGATTAAAATATTAAAAGCGTTCCTTGAAATGGAAAAATTGATTGATTTCCGAAGTAAAGGAACTCGGTATATCAAATTTTGGAATGATTTTTGGTTGAATTTGCATATAGTAGTATTGATGAGCGATTTTAACGTAAGTTTTGGATAAAATTCTAGAATCTGTTTGTGCTGGACTAAACTGACCATTTCATAACCAGTCGACGAGTTTGGGCAAAATGGGAAATTTGAAAAATTTGGGCAAAATTTATAAATTAGAATTTTCAACATTTCAGACCTATGGACTATGACAACGTTCACTTAAATCTAATGCAGAAGCATTGAACAGGTTTTCTCAATTATAACAAGGCAAGACTAGGACTTAAATTTAGCTCCGTAAAATTCAGAGCGTAAAATTTAGTTACTGAATTATTATTCGCAAAGCACGATTTATGTTTAGGTTAATGTAAAAGATGCTATCAGGAATCTGAATTATTTGAAACCAAACCATTGATGGTAGATGCCAACCAAAGGCCAAGAATAATCGTAAACAAACTTCGTTTTGTGGTATAATGCCTAATACTCCTGGAGTAATTTCAAAAGAAAAGAGCAAGAACATTTAGTCTATGTTAAGCTGTATATGACATTAGCTGAGGATATTCAATTTTACAAAACTAGAATGGCCATAAATTTTCCCTAAATTTTGGCTATTAGTAAAACAACCAAAAGTATTGGTTACCATAGTGGAATTTTAGGATATATTGGCCAGCAAGAGAAAAGAACTTATATGGCCGCAGAAATTCCAAAAATTATAGTGCAAATTCTAATGTATGCAATGCAAATTTTTCAAAATTTAATTAGCAAATAGCCGAGTTTCCTTCAGTTTAAAATTAATTTATATCGTGTAAAATGTACAGATATCATTTTACATAAGTACTGGTTATGAAATGGCTAGTTTAGTCCAGCACGAGCAGATGCTAAGGCTGAAAGGTGGAATATTGTTAAATTTCAAGATTTCATATAACGAGTTCTTTTACTTCGGAGATCAATCAATTTGCCATTTTAAGGATCTCTTTTAATATTTTGTTCCGCTGAGATGTTTTATTTAGCGAAAAAAGTGATACATAATGAATAAAAAATTTCCGCTGGAAATTATAAAACAGAATAAATTATATTTAGTAATAGTGCTGAAAATTTCGGCGATTAGCGTAATCTCTTATTTTCCGCTGTCAAATTCCCTCTATCTTATACATCACCAAAAATATTGGGAGTATACGATTATAAGTTCTTCACTTCGAATCAAAATCAGCCGATGGAATTACCAGTGGCATCCTGAACTTTACCATGACATTCGTTTAACCTTTGGTTTACGTTGGTGAGCAAGAATATTGGATAACACATTTTCATTGGGTACTGAGTGATTGGTTTAGTTGGAGGTGCGATTTCCGGTTCTCGGTTCCGGCCCATTTGGACTGTCAAAATATTAAAATGTAGTCCGAATAAAGATACAACAACAAATATTGATCCTCAATTTGAAATTAAACCCAAACATCTTTCTCCATCGACCAAGCACTGAACTCACCGTGGTTTAAGGAACCAAACCATGTTCGATATTTTGCAAACACATGACATTCAGCAACAAGTGGTGCAGACCCCGAAACTAAACAGAACGTGTTATTCATCTTAATGTCACCCTGTCACTCCCGATCATTAATTTAAAATCTCTCTCTCTATTGACAAACATCCAACATTTATTACGTTTTTTTAATAATACATACTTAGAATTTATTGAGTATTCTCGACGTCCCATGTTTTATCCCATTTTAAGCCGGGTGGAATTTCTAAAATTAGAACATAATAAACCGTAATAATGAGGTGGTTTTAAAATTTCGAAACTTACCAATTGACCACGTTGTTGCGAATGAACAATATAACTTTGACGTGTCGAATCGTAACCAATCAACTTTAAAGCTTTTTTTTGTGAGTTTCTATATGCGATTGCCGTTATTAAATATTGTCGTTTAACTTTACCCGAATATTTTTTAAGGTGATCGCGCACACGTTCAGTTACCGTTTTATTCACAACCTCTTCTTTAAACGGGGTCCAAGTTTTTTCGGTTGTCCAAGTTTTTTCGGTTGTCGTTGTGCACGGTTAAAAATATAAGGATGAAACCCATCCTTTTCCTATCCTTCTGCGGAATAACTATACGTCCATCCTTTTCTAAGGAATAAAATTATACTTCCAAATAAATAAAATTTATACTTTCAAAATTAAAATAATTTTGTCCTAATTTTAACAAATTTTATTTTTGTCCAAAAGATTAAAATTCATTTATCTGACAATAATAATTTTTATTCTTTGGCCTAGTGTCAAAATCACTCAAATATAAAATAGAGTTTGCTCTTTGAAAATGACTAAATTTATTCTTTTTGGCGTATAAAAAATGAGTAACAAAGAATAATATTTATCCAATTAAAAGATTAAAAAAAATACTAACCATTTTCATATTTTATACAATTCAGGGAAGAATTTTATTCTTCTTATAAATCAAATTCAATGTTTGTCTAAATAAAATTTCAGTTAAAAAAAGAGTAGAAATTATGATAATAAAACATAGTTTTTTATTAAAAATATTGGTAATTTATAATATATACAATAGTTTCTGAAAATTATGATGATTATATCCTATCCGCATATAATAAACTTCGGATCCATGAATTTCCTATCATGTTCCTAAATACTGGGTGAAATAACATATTCCATGTTACTAATTCGTGGTTTAGTTCTATCTATAACTAGTTTCTGGCCTAAATAATTTAAATGCTTATAAGAAAAAACTATCAACTACATATTTATAAAATTTATTTACCCTTACATTTTCAAAGAATTCAGACAATTTCCATCCGTGTTCCAGTAGCGTAACTGAGTGCGGGCTCGCTATAGGTGTATCTGTATGTGTTTCTGTTGAGAGAAAATAAATATTTAAAAATAAGTGTTTTGCTTATTATAATCGTTATTATAATTATAAAACCACATAAATTGTGTTGGAACAAAAACTTACCTCTCTTAATACACAGCAGTGAGCAAAACCATTTCAAATCATCGGCAACTGGTAACTAAATTTTTAACTTGAAATAACTTAAACTTAATCAAAATATTTTTTCCAAAAAGAGTGCTATCCTTACGTCCCCACATAAGTAATATAAAATATAAGGACACACAATTTTAAATTTTGAATGATTCTTGTACTGAAAAACATTCAAATTTATATTTTTAAAGCTAAATAATTTGTTCAGATTTTTATGCAAAATTGAATAAAAATGACAAAAATATTTGTATACTAAAAAGGACAAAATATGATTTTCTCTTCAAGTTTTATTTAAATAAGTATGAATATCAGTTATCATCAGGCGTTTTATCAAAATATTGAAGCTAAATTCATTTTTATACCTTGCCCATGTCATTATCCTTCATTTACGGTAGGGTCAAAATAATATTGACAGCCTCCGTCAGGTTTAAAGCCTCTGACAATTTTTGTTGCGTCAAGTGAAATTTGTATTTTATTTTAAAGATACTGTAATGCCATCGTAACAATGATTATGTAATAAGCACGAAACGTTCTTAAATTGCCTATTGTTCAGTAACAGTCGTAGTACATCTTTAATTTTGAGTTGGGTTGAGAAGTTTAAATTTCTTAATGTTTTGTATGTGGGTAAAAACTGTTTATCGTCAAAACGGCTCCATCTGCAAAATCATATCACAATGATATTAATTTTAGAACCTGTTGTATGTTGTAGTGTACGAAATTATGTTCTCACCTCAATATTTTATTTTCCTAGCCGTTTTATTCCTTCGATTTTCTCGAAAATTGCTAACTTTCATACGTTGAGCTTGAAATGGGATGGTTTAAAACTACAGGAAGTCAAGAATTACAGCATACGTATTATACAGTATCAACCATTTTTATCTGTATTTACATATCCATTTGTTCTACTCGAGGCATCCAATTTTGAAAATCATGTGTTAATTTTTTTGAGACTAACGTAATAGTTTTTTGGAAGTTTATGGATGAAAAAAATTAATAAAAAATATTTTTGTTGGTACACAGAGGCTGTCATTTGAACTATAAGTTTCTAAGTTAGTTCATCTGATAGCATTAACCAATTTAAGGGGACACAGTGAAAGATTCATTTGTCGTTGAGGAATGCAATTATGAAGAATTATTAGAATTAAACTTTCACTAAGTGTATTGTTAAATTGGTTTGAAAGAGAGAAAGCTATATAAGATCCAAACAGAATAAAGCTCAATATATCATGTTTCAAAATCAGATGTCTTTTAGACACAACATTGCAATTAAGGAATCCTTATTCCAACAACGAAGGATTGGATTCAATCACCTGGAGTTGCGAATTAGTTTGGTCTCAACAGAGAAGTACCGATAAATTGATAAACTTTTATGATGTGGTCGATATTGACATGCAAATTAGTTGGGATGCCCTTAGTACATAAATTTTGGATCAAAATTAGCACATGGTGCTTTAATTACTAAAAATGGAAAAAAATCATTTTTTATACTTTTAAGGTTAAATTATTTTGTTGAGTTTTATTCAATTTGGAATAAAATGAACCATTTAGTTAAAAGCTATTAATTTTGCAAATGTATAAAATATTTTCGGTTTAATTTAGATAAATATCATCATTAAAAGGAGATATTTTTATTTATGCAACGAATATTACGAAAGAATAAAATTTGTTTTTAAAAAAAGGATAAACAATAAAAAAAATAAGAATGAAAATCATTTAATAAGCGAGAATAATATTTAAGTTAACGAAAAGGATGTATTTTATGTCCCAAATTAAGTAAAATTTATTCAAAACGCTTTCATACTTGGGCTAAAACTAATTTATATTCTTTCATTTTTAACCGTGTGGTAGTATAATAGCGACTGGTTATGGGAAATCTCCTTATATTCGTATAATATGGGTTGGCATTATATGGAATATCACCAATACTTTCAAGTGTTATATTGGGTAGTTTCATGGAACTGAGAATTAGCTTGTCGAGGTCAGATATATATGCATTTGACGATGAACTATATGTTGGTAATTTGCTGTCATTATAAAATGATGGTAATTGGATACCACCTGACTGTCCGAATAGAGTATTTAACCTATCTGGATGGACGTCTGCGTCTTGCAGATCGGTTACACTACGACTACTTTCAAGTGATGCATTAGATCGTAGCTTAAGAATTAGATCATCCATCGAAGAATACTGGACGTCTGACAGTGATGGGTATGTTGGTAAATTTCTGTGATTATAATACGTTGGGAGTTTAATGCCACCTAAACTTCCTGTTAAAGAGTCAGACAGATCGGTTACCTCGCGACTACTTCCAAATCCTGGCATTGATAAATTGCTACCAAATAAACTTGCATATTGATTATTGAACTGATTTAAACTGTCGCCACTTGCAAAACTTGTGCGCATGCTGTTTGGTCGAGACGCAAATTGGACATTGGCATTCGCGTATTTATATTTGGTTAGCGATAACAAACAGATGATTACAAATAACTTATTAACCATATTTTGTTAGTAAATTCGAACTAGTACCGATCTTAGAGAGAATATAATGAACACTGTAATAGCTAGCTACCAAAAAATATTAAATATGACCCAGGCAGATAAGATAATTATAATGTACATAAAAATGCAGGGACGGCGGGCTGCCCCAAAGGTTTAACTATTTATAAAATTTGTTGGTAACCTTCTCTCGACGTATGATGATTTAATTACAAATTTCTACTAATTCCTCGAACATATAAAGTGTTAAGCTAGACCACAAGATCGTGGTAGTAACGCATTTTGTTTTGAATAGAATGTAATACATGGCAAACTATTTCAGAACACTTTCAATTCATGGGGATCATAGGATTTCCTACAGTTACGCTTTATAAAACCCAACATTACCTATGCCTATTTGGGGGAACGATTCCTAAGCTGTACTAACATAATTTTTTCCTTTTTTTCAATTTGTTATTTTCTTTTTCTCTTAAGTTATTCTCTTTTATGCGTTGTTGGGAAGAGAAATCAATAACAAAAACAATTAATCGGATATGTTCATCTCTGAGAGTGAAATCGTTATTTTTTTGAATTTTGTTTAAAATAAGGAACAAAATTTTTATGTTTTGAGATGTTCACTTGAATAGGGTCAGTTGATTGTTTATAATCTCTGTTAATTTGTTTTTCTTTAAAATCAATTTTTTTCTGTTAAATTAAAGGTTGTTTCAAATTTAAAATTAGTTTGATTTTATTCGAAGTCATGGGTCATTGAAAAACGTTAAGTGAGACTGAGAAAGCTAAAATTGATGCTTCAAAGAATCAAATCTTACGAGTCGCGTATTTGCAAGTAAAATCGGCAGAAGCAAATCGGTTATCAATAATTACCATAATAATATTTAAAAACTATGGCAAAAACATGAAAGGCCGAATAGCAGATGCTACATCACCTCAAGATAAACTTGTTGTCGTTCGGCAAGAATCGAATTCCGCATACTCTGTGGCGAAAATCAAAACAAGAACCGTGTTCTAGCATCTTAAGTTTAAAAAACTGCAAAAAACAACCGCTGAATGCAATACGGAAAGAAAATCGGTCGGAATTTTATTGAACGCAGATGACGTATGTGATGAAAAAAAATTAATTTAGGAGGGCCAGATGGCTACAACTATTATTTTCAGCTGCGTATGGGTCAATTAATTTAGTTTTCCTAATAGGCAGGATGGCTATAATATCCGACAAAGCAATTCTGAAAACAATTTTCTAAGGTTTTCTGTTTTTGGACCATTACAATGGACTTTTCAGCACGATAATGTCCCCATTCATATACCTGAGTCGTAAAAAACTGGATTGAGAACTAAAATATTGCAATTGTACCCTGATCCCCATATTCACCAGTTTTGAACATCATTGAAAACTTTTGGGGATAGCTAACACGAAATATTTACGTGGGAGAAAAACAGTTCGAAGACACTGAAGAATTTATAGCTTACGTAGTGATTTTAAAATACAACTACTAAAAATTTAATTATTGTTTTTCGTTTTGTTTTAAAGGAAATAAAGAAGTTGAATTTAAGTTTTCCTAATTAAATTATCGCTTTGTTTTGGTAATTATTTTGTCTTTTTCGAGTTGGCCCTACCCAAGTGAAATTGGAAAAAAGAAAACCATTATGTTGGCCCTATTCACGTGACGCGAAGTTTATAAAATATTGTTACGATGTTGCCCCGTCAAATCCAGTCCATATTACTAGATTGTGAATATCGTTCTTTGACGGTTACAACAAAAATTTTAATGATTCATACGGCTTCCGGAATATTCCTGAAAATACTGAAAATAATCTTGGAATAATTTTTCATATATTTCTTGAACGCTTAAAAAACACAAGAATAAATAATTTTCAATATTATTTATTATTAATTCACTTTCCACAATTTATAATAAATCACACAATTTTATTTTACTAAAACGGCACTAATATTATTTCGCACTTTGCATTTTCGCTATTAATCTTTCACGTACCGTATCTCCTTGAATTCTAAAGGAGTACCATACAAAAATTAAAAAAAATTATAAATGTAACTTTAAAAAAATTATGTTTGCGATAAATGCCATTTCTGTGCCTTCGCCGATGGAGAAATTAATTTAAAGTAAAAAATTTAACGAAGCTTCGTTAAATATGAATTTCCACTTAATAAAAATTATTGGAGCGGAATTTTGCGTTCAAACTTAACAAAACTTAAAATTTGTACCGTGCTTTCTAAAAAAACAACAAACAATAAATAGCTGTCATTCAATATTCAACAGTATTTAAGGCATACTCGTTACAGCTAGTATGGCTGGAATGTCATTAAAAATTAGTGTCGTCAAAATTTTTAATTTTATAATGTTTTTATCGTTCGCCCTTAAAGCTGCGGGCCAATAGTCGAGTAAAAATCAATTTAAGTAAATTTTTCAGTAAATTCACTTATTTTTCAAAAAATCTATGGCAAACTGTTCGAAAAATCTGTTCTAAATCCGATTTTTAACATAGTTAACGATTTAACCGACTATTCCACTTCATCTTAGTCCTTGTCTCCCAACGCCATTGAACCTTACAGCTACTCTCTATAATCTACTCTGTCTCAACCTCATTCTTGACGCCAATCCACTCCATCACTGCTGGCACGTCATGCGCCTCTTCCATACTCGGCAACACTTGCCCACACATCTATTCATCGCCCTTTCTCGCTCTTACTTTCCACCAATTCCTACAAGCACTTTGGAAGACATATTGAGCAGACATCTCCCTTTCATCCACAAGCAATTACATAACTCACACGGACCACGCTGGATAGCCTTCTTGAGAATTGCTAATCGCCAACCATCGTTTCGGAACTTGCTGCCCTACCAATCACAACTGGTAAACCATCTACAATTCTCACTCGCCTTGGCCGATATCACCTCCAAATAAATTTCAATGTTCTATCTAACGGACTTCATCCGATTCAAAAATTATCGCTCTATATTGATCTGGCCAAGGTTCGTTCAAGTTATGTTTCTCTTAACTTGAGCATCGTCGCATCTTCAACGAGTTTCTCATATTTCTGTAAGTCATACTTACCGACATAATCCATGCGTTGAAATCTGAGTTGGATTTACTGCTCCACATCGGTTCATCTTCTCGAAGTTTCAGATGCCAGAATTGATTTCTTTAGTTCCTTGTTTCATTTCTCCACGTTTCTGGTTTTGTTGATCAAACCTTCGCTGCATTTGTTCCCTCATTTTGAGATATTATAGCCAATAATTACGCCATATCGAAGGTTTCAGTTAGCCTAAGGACTGTTGCCACCATCTCACAGTTATTACCTACTTTTTCCTCTATTACCTCTTCGAACTCATAATTATCCGGGTCTACGTAGTTGCAATATTAATTCATTCATTCACAACCTCGCCTATTGTGTTGACGGGTAATTAATTCGGCATTGGCGAGACATTTATTCATCTCTAAGGCTGCGGGCCAATAGTCGGGTAAAAGTCAATTTTTAGTAAATATTTCAGTAAATTCATTTATTTTTCAAAAATTCTAAGGCAAACTGATCGAAAAATCTGTTCTAAATCCGATTTTTACCATAGTAAACGATTTACCCGACTATTAGCTCGCAGCCTAATTATTCATTTAAGGTTTAGAACTTTACTTTCATCTTTTGTGAGATTGGTGACATCTGGGCTTGAATGGTGGCATTAAAGGTAGTTTTATAACAGTTTTGTTGTATAGCGGATATTAGTAATCTGGAACAAAATCTAGAATAATGATGTGTGCCTGACTTCGATTTTTTTGTCTAAATTTCTAACTAAGGCTGCGGGCCAATAGTGAGGTAAAAGTCAATTTCAAAATCTCCTATATAAACTTAAATTTAACATTCTACAAAACATCTAAGTCTATGTGCAAAACTTAAGGTAAATCGTTTACTACGGTAAAAATCGGTTTCATAACAGTTTGCCATAGGGTTTTTGAAAAATATTTGAATTTACCGAAAAATTTACTTAAAATTGACTTTTTTTTTAAGTTTGGCACACAGCCTAATCAGTAATTGATAAATCGAAACTAAGTTTGCAGTTTATAACTAAATATCGGGTAGATTTTGGTTTAAAAATATTAGAGACATCTAACAATACCTGGGTGAACTAACGATCAATTAGTTAGTCGGAAATTTAGAAAAAATGGGTTTCAGGCACACAGCATAAATCTAGGCGAATCTGGAATATACTACCGGTTTATAAATACGAGTGCCACAAACATAATGATTCAGGCTTAGGCTGCGTAAAAATAGTCGGGTAAATGGTTTACTATGGTAAAAATTGGATTAACAGCAGAATTTCGATCAGTTTACCATAGAGTTTTTCAAAAATAATTGACTTTACCGAAAAATTTACTTAAAATTGACTTTTACCCTTGGATTGGTACGCAGCCTAAGAATTAATTTTAAGTAAATTTTTCGGTAAATTCAATTATTTTTGAAAAACTCTATGGCAAACTGATCGAAAAATCTGATCTAAATTCGATTTTTACCGTAGTAAATGGTGAAAATGGTGTGTTAAATTAATTGAATTACTAAGTAATTGTGTAAATTATTTGTTGCTGTGATTTGGTGTTGGTAAAATTTGGATGAGACAACTATTGTAGGAATATTGCGGGAATATTCCACTATAGTGGCGTAAATATTAAGTAAATTCATATTAGTAAATTATTCTGAGATTATTTCCGGTATTTTCACGATTATCCAGTATGCAATTTTTCCACTGTGTGGAAAAAACTGTTTTAATTCCATTCTAAATTCCGTACTACAAAATATCAAAGACACAAAAATATCGATTTTGGAGAAAAATAATTATCTTTCTCTTTCTGTTTCGCGGTAATATTATTTTCGTTTTATAAGTTGCGATTGTATCTTTTATTTTCAGTTTCTTCTGACAAGTCGACGTGCACGGTTGCACTACATAATTAGTTTTTTTTTCTTCAAAGTGTTGTGTTTTTATTATAATGAAGAAAAAGAACAGATTTGGTTAGTATTTTTCACATAAAACTTGAATTCGAAATAAAAGATTTTATTATCAGTTTTTTTTGTGAAGGTAATAATTATTTTTTATTTAATTAAAAATACATAGAAAATTTATTTATATATTTAAATTTCATATTATTATTTAATTTCATTTCGATTATTAATCTTCAGCATATTGAGACCTTGAAAAAAAATGTATTGAAAATTTACAACGTAAATGTATTTCATGACGACGCCATTGTGATACAGATCTCTATTACCTTTTTAGTCCAAATTTGTACATCGCGATCACTAAATAAGTTAATAATTATTTTTATATACTTAAATTTAAAGTTATTTACTTTAACAAATCGAAAAACATTATAATGAAACACAACACTTTAAAGAAAAAAAACTAATTATGTAGTGCAACCGTTTACGTCGACTTGTCAGAAGAAACTGAAAATAAAAGATACAATCGAAACTTATAAAACGAAAATAATATTACCGCGAAACAGTTTTTTCCACACAGAATTAAAACAGTTTTTTCCACACAGTGGAAAAATTGCATACTGGGTAGCTGTCAAATTCTTTCAGAGATACCAACCGTAGTTAGAACCGGACCAAACATAATCTAGAGATACCAACCGGATTTGACAGCACAAATTCGTAACATGTTAATTGTATTGTGTATGATTCTCGCTAAAAATTAAAAAGTCATCCGCTTTTTGGTATTCTGTTATAGAGCGTTATACAAAAGAATAAAATTTATTATAATAAACACAGAAGTTAGTTCTTTTTTTTAACACATTGAAAACGGACGTGAACGATCACTGTGTGTGCATGTGTGTGTGCAGACTAAATGTCTGTGTTCCAGACGGTTTTTCTGATCGGGGTTAAACGTCATATATATAAGCTTTTTTCATAAATTGGGAGATCCCAGTGAACAAAGGCCCTAAATCGATTCATCGAAAGTGGGAGCTTTCATAGGAGCTTTTCCGATTTTTGTTAATATTTTGAAATGATATACAAGAAAAATGATTACTAAAAGATTCTAATTTTTTTTTTGCAAAAATAGCAAATCATCTTTCCAAAATTTACGAAAAAATTACTGTACTGCTTAGATGGACTGATTGATAGGGATGAAACTTCTTAATTAAACTATTTCCACAAATTGGAAGATCTCGGTGAATTGTGGTCAAAACCGGTCCACCGGAATTGACATATTTTATTTGAGATTTTTCGTTTTTTCACCGGAAGTGACATGTACTACTAATACATTTGTAAAGAGAGACCGTTATGCACTGATAGATTCTAAATTAATTTTGAAACAATAGAAATGATGATTTCTGTCAAAAAAAACTATTCCAATTAAATTTTGGCCCATGTATAGCCCATACGGATTCATTGATCGGGATGAAACTTCTATTTAAGCTATTTCCGTAAATTGGAAGATCCCAGCGATGTTAAGTCGTGATCAGTCTACCGAAAGTGGCAGCTTCCGTAGTTGCTTTTACGTTTTTTGTAAATATTTTGAGATTAGAAAAGTAGTTCAGATTATTTTTTAAATTGTATACCGGAAATAACGATTATTCTTTAGTATCTCTACAGGCTAGGTGGATTTACTATTCTGAATAAAAAAAAAACTTCATGTTAAAGCTTTCCCCAAAAATTGGGAGATCCATGCAATATGTGATGGACATCTATGTACCAAAAATGGCAGTTTTCGTAGGGGCTGTTTCAATTTTTGCAAAGTCGATTAAATTTTCAACAATGGTTGACCTTGTTGGTTTTCTGAAATTTAAGCAGGAATTTGTATTTTTGATTATACACGGCAATTTTTATGACATCTGGTATTTTAAAATCTTTGCTTTAGAAATTAAGTGTGGTGTGTTCGAGATCTATGTACAGTTGTCGTAAAAAATGTTGTGTGTTGGCCATAACAATTACACCTCTCCATTTTTATGAGTGCATAAAACACACATTCTGTCTCTGTCTCTCTCTCTCTATTTCCGAATCAAAAAATTATTGTGTTACATGTAGACTATACTAAAACCATTTCAAGTAATTACTAGAGCCATCTGTTATTAAATCGCACAACTTTTAAAAATTATTCTAACATGGCAAGAAACTGTTTGTTTAGGTTTTAAAAAGCTGACCACACATCGAGACAAAAATATATTAACTATGGCGACGATCAATCCCAAACTCACGTGGACACCAAACTTTTATGGAGGTATAAGACAGTTTCATTAATTTTATCTTCGAATTCTTATAAAGAAGTGTCGTGGGCAAAATTTGTGTACTCGTTTAACATTGAATGCTGGTGACTGGGTTAGCTGAAGAAGGATTTTCGGTTCTCAACCTACATCTGTAACCCTAGGTATCATCAGATAAACAAAATGTGTTATTCGTCTTAGGGATGACAGATGACTGTTACGATGGTTTTTCAAAGTACGTCACCATATTACGTCGAAATTGGTGTACAAATCTTATCTCTCATAAAAACTAATATACAAATTTGACTACAAGCATCTAAAAATTATTACGTTTATTCAATGAATGTGTTTATATCATTCTAAGCGGGGTGGAATTTCTAAAAACGAGAACATAATAAACTGTTTAATTTGATGAGGTGGTACATGAAATTCCTCAACTTACCAATTGACCCTTTTGTTCCGGATGGACTACAAAACTTTTGCGTTTCGAATCGTAATCAAGCAGTTTTAGAGTTTTACTTTTAGAATTTTTATACGCATTTGCCGTAATTATGTAATGTTGTATAACGGTATCGGAATTTCGTTTAAAGTTGCTTCGTATACCTTCAAGTACCGTTTTATCTACAGTCTCCTTCTTTAACAGGGACCATGGCCTTTCAGTTGTCGTTCTGGTATTATAATATCCACTCGAAGTATGAGAAGGCACATAAATGTTATTGTAGTAGGGGCTGATATTATGAGGAAAATCACGACTACTTCCGAGTGCTGCATAGGGTCGTGGACGTAAATTAGGTAGATTATCCATGTTAGATGAATGAAAGTTTGGCGTTGGTAATTTGCCGGTACTTGTACTTCCAGATAGGGTATTTAAACGATTTGGAACATATCTACTGCTACTTGAAAAACTGGATCGAATGCCACTTGGTCGAGATGATAATCGAATACGGCCCTCAACGGATTTGTGATCTGATAGCGATAGCACACAAACAAATAAAAATAACTTATTAATCATTTTCTTAGTAAATTCGAAATAGTACTGAGCGTGCAGAGAATATCACAACACTAAGAAAAAATAATTACGCTTGACCCATAGATAAGATAATGACAATATGCATTTCTAAGTACGCAGAGACGGCGGATTTCTATAATAACTTGAGCTATAATTAAACTATGTATCCCTATCTCAAAACATCAGCGTCAATGAGAATCTCGAACCACGACATATAGATATTTTATCTTTGCAAAAACCATACTCGGTCAAAGATCAAGTAAGCGAGTGATCTGCTACAACCAGAGTAGTTTTGTGAGTAAATTCAATCGGAAGTTGGTCTAAGTGATGAAAAGGGAAGAAACGATGAATTCGTGTCTAGCAGTGACCTCTTGATAAAGGAAAAGCAGCGAAGCCCAACAATATATTCGTTTAATGGCAACTCCAATATTAATCTAACAATAGTCAATAGCGCCTTGTTGGGGTTCATACTTGGACCGTGTGTAGAGAAAGTTGGACATATAGTGGCTATACAGAGTAATCACGTTCGAGCTCTAAAATGCTTTGGACGAAACAAGCCACCAGGACCTGACAACTTGAACACTTAAATAATTCAACTCGTATGGCCCATAATAGACCTATGCATAATAAAATTATTAAACAGCTGCTTGAAATTTGACTACTTTCCTAAGGTATAAAATATGCTTAATGATGCTCCTTCTTATGGAGAAACTTCTAGAGACCGTTACTAGCCATTCGCATTACACCATATGGATTAAACATAGCGGACTGGGTCAAAACCCAAAGTTCTAAATATGTAAGGGTATATTCCTGGATATCGCCGAAGCATTTTATAATCTTACGTGGCCTACAGTCATCGCAATTTAATTGGCCGTTAAACTTCCAAAAATAATATGATTGTTTTCAGGAGCTACTTCAGCGATCAATCCGCAGTAATAAGAAACATAACATATGATAATGTTACTAAAATCACCAAAGGTAACATCACCTCAAGACTCTATGCTAGGTCTTCTGGCCTGGAATATCATATTTCATTAATGACTTTCATGAAATTGCATTCGCGTATGACAAAGTCAGTCTGGCACATGACAACTCAGCAATCGAAATTCCGCGTCAACGTCAAATCACAATAAATAGAATGTACGAACGATGCGCAGCAAATAAAATGTCACTATCTACGGAAAAATAGTAATTCTGCTGAAAGGCAAATCTGATTTGGCAAATCTGATTCTTGACAATTTCCAACAATATCTTTAAATGGGCGAACCTTGAAAATAGTCAAAACTGTGAGATATCGAAGAGGTGAGTTTGATGAACGTATGGGAGTAACTTCACATTACAAACTCTTGTAATAATTTACAAAGGTATGGCGAAGTAGCTATCTACGTACGTCGTGGCTGGATGGTAAGTTAAACTAAATTTTTACCATATCAGATCATTAGAAAGTGATCAGAGGAATATCCTACTACGAACGATAAAGGCTTGCTGTTTCTAAATTATCTGTTGTATATTCTAATAAAGAGAGAACGCGCTCATATACCAGCTAAGAATAAGTTCTTCCAAACTTATTCTTAGGTAATATGAGCATTCCAAACGAACTAGCTGACTTTGTACATGTCGCAGAAAGTGCACAAAAAATGGACGATTCCACGTCAGTTTTTCAATAAACATAACACCAAAATACTTAGCTTCTAGCGTAAGAGATTGCATTTTTCTATACAGTTTGTAAACCAGATTTTGGAGGAAGTGGTGAATGATTTCATCATTGAAGGAGATTTGAATCCTAGCATTTACCTTACACTTGAATTACTTCGAAATTTGTGTTGTCAAAATAATCCTTGCATATCAATGCCTATACACACTTAGAAATGTTGCTGCGATTTATGATGCAACCCTTGCATCGAGCCTTATACGATGCAATCGTGTATCATATTATAATGCAAAGCATGCATTAAAAATAGTTATGATGCAGTTGCGTCTAAAACTACTGCAGTAGTGTGTTGAAGGAAAATTTCTATATAATCTTGGGTTAAATATTTTTTTAGCGAATTTATAATAATTCGCTAAGTCATTGTGTGTACTTTTAATATACGTACATTGATTTACGCCAATCGAGTTGGAAATAAAAAACGGGAATCTGTGAAATTTGCTATATACTTTTAGTTTTAATACAAATTAATATAAGTGTTAATACAATTATTTGGGAATTTCTAATTTTGTGTGCTTTACTGTTTAAAGTACTGGACTATATAATTTTAATGCCACTTACGACAAAAAATGATGCTTCCAAATGGATGTTTTGATTATTTTTTTATGAAATGTCCTATAAATTTTAATATAACTTGTATCAATTTTAACAAAATATTCCGTTATAGTTTAATGTAAACTATACACTAAAAGTTAATACAATTAGCATTAATATCTGATATAATGCAACTTGTGCATTAGTTTGTAACAGGGGCGAAGTGTCCATAGAAGCTACGGAAGCACTGCATCCCTTTCAAAAATCAACATCGTTAAAATAAAATTTCAAATTTGATTTATTGTATAACACGTTTGATTAAAAATATTTTTTCATAATAATAAGCACTATTATACCTTACAGGTCTGCACATATAGATATCAGTTTAATGCAGTTAACTTTAAAAATATTTTGTATATTTGTTTCCTACTTTGATTTCTCATTATAATTTATACACATCATCCACCCAATGCCTTCTAAACTACTGGCCGCTGACACCAAATGATGACGACACGCTAAGTCGACGTTGTTGTTGCTTTCTCTAGTTGCTTTGTTAGTGTAAATATCTTAAAATTATTATTGCGCAGTCTCGGTTTAGACATAAATTGACGTCATGTGCGAAAAATGAGAGTAGTAAGAGGCCTGTAGTTTAGGAGGCATTGCGTGTTGCATCCAACGCAACAAAACAGAATAACAAAAAATATTCTCTCTGATGGAAGCTGCTTCTAGTTTAGCTTTACGTTATTTCCCTTCATCGTAATATTATTAACAAAGTTAATTATCGATGTGTATGTGTTTTATCTATTCATAGTACCATGCCAGACGAGCATTTTTTGTATTTTGGCATTTTTTTTCTACCAATGTTTTGTTCTGCTCTCTCTTAAATAAAATTTTAACTAAAATGAGTCAAAAATGTCCTTGAAATATTTTTTATTTCATTTATGTTTGAGTTGTGTGGTAGAACAGAAAATTAGTTAAGTCGCAATTAAAACTTGTATCATAGGTAAACGGGGAAAGAAACGAAGAAAAATGCCGCATTTTTTTTTACGTGTGGCATGGGCCATAGATCTGTTTATACTCTCACTTTTTACTCTCAGAATACGCTGCAACTAAAACAGCTTACTAAGAAAAAACTGAATTGAATTATTTGGTTTCAATTTTGCACAAATTAACTTCTCACGAGAACATGTGAAGCGACAAGTGATCGGTTTATTGAAAAATTTATTAAAAAAGGTAATAAAGGTGTGATTAGGAATAAATTTGATAGTTTTTAGGAAAAAACTAAAGCTGTCGTGGAAATTAATGAAACGCGATTCTCACTCGAGTGGTGCGAGTGAGAATCACACTCGAAATCATCAAATTTAAAAACTTCTTATAGAAAATTATTTTTTGAAATAATTATCATATTTCAACCGAATTAAGTACTAGATTTCAAAATATTGCTGAGTTCACGTTCTTGGAACTTATAAATTCAAAAAAAATTCTAAATTTAAATTGAATTTTCCGGAGCAACAATTTAAAAATCTCCAAGAATTTTATGGCAAACGATTCGATTTTCCAAAATTGAGAAGTGAATTAATTGGTGTGTATAGCGATGAGGACTTTTTAGACAAATCAATATTAAAGATGTTAGAATTTCTAAAGACAATGATTTAATAAGTTCATTCAATGAAGTATCACCCTTATGTCGACTATTCTTAACGATTCCATCTACAAGTGTATCACCCGAAAGAAGCTTTCCTGCTTTACGTAGAATTAAAACTTATTTAAGAAGTACTATTGGAGATGAACGGCTTTCTCGTTTCGTTATTTTCTATTGAAAAGATACTATTGTCTCAGATTAAAATGTCACCAGATTTTTATACATTTTGTAATGAAAATTTTTGTTTTTAAAAAGAATCATCGAATTGAATTATATTTTAAATAAATCTTGTAAATAAAACATTTTTAAGTTGTCAGTAAAAAATCAGGCTTAATTAAATTTTCCTAGTTATTGTGTATTTTAGGTCTAATTTTTTATATTTTGATGTAAGTATAAAAATATGAGATTATTTCATCAATTTGTCTGATAATTTGGCTCAACAATTCTTTTTATTCTAAATTCCAAGAAAATTAAAACCCCATTTTATTAATGCAGCTTCCTCAACTTTGCAGTTCACGAGTCGCCTATGGTTTGTAATACAAGCTTCCGCAGGACGTATATGTAATGCAATTTGCATTATACATAGGTCATATTTTTTCAACTGTGTAGCGTTTCGCAGTATTCCGCAGCTTCTATTGGCTAGTTTGTCCGCTATATTCTGATGTCTTTGTAAGATTTGTTTTGCACTTTTGGCAAGAAAATTATTCGGTCATCGCTCCAGCAACTTAAAATATATTCCAAGCTATAGCTTAGGGCTCCGCCTTTTTAACACCCCATCTAAAGGTTTTGACAAAAGCGTTGATTGAATTCGTTTGGTCAGAATTGGTCACCAGTTTTTATCGTTTGGTCACGTACGATTAATAGTGCGTTCATGACATCGTGAGTTAGTTCGAAAAAAAACTATGGTATCACCCAAAATTTATTAAAATAACAACAAAGTTAAAACAATTTCGACTCGAGTTCGGAACTAGTAGGCGTGGTATAAAGCATTTCAAGTAATTTGATTGGGTTTGAGTTCGTTAGCAAGTATGGAATTATTGATTTCCGATGCGATCACTAATAGCAAATTCTTTCGAAACAAAATTTTGATCTTAGATCAAAAAAATGACTGACAATGCAATAAATTTGCACGAAACGTCATTGAAATGCATTGCATTGGCAGCCATTTTTTTGATCTAAGATCAAAATTTTGTTTCGAAAGAATTTGCTATAATATTCGTATAATGGCGTAAGAGATTGTGTAGTGATGAACGTCATGCATGTATACTTTGGTAGCTGATGCCCTTAGATTCCTTTGTTGATTTTAAATTGACACTTTAATGGCCCTGTCAACGTGAATATGGTTCTCCTTTTAGCACACAGCTTGGATCTAGTGTTAGGATTCCTTCACCTTGGATGAGAGTGGTTGTTGTTTCATTCATTCCGCTGCTGCTTTCTTAAATCACGTTATATAAATAACCTCGGATTTGATTGTAAAGATACATGCGTTGTGTTGGCGTAACGGAATCCATAGTGAGGTAATGTGAACTCTGTGGGTTTTACAACTAGTTGGCACGGTCCTAGTTTGCTGGAAAAGTTGCATCTCAAAGCTGCTTGTATCTTGAGGTTGATACAAGCATTCAGTTCTTCGGATTTAACCATTGCTGTTGCTAACAATACGTGTTCTTTATCGTAACAAATCTACGTTGATTATTAGTTTAAAATTTTTACCACACCCGTACTCGTGGTTTGTAAAATTTTTTGGAATTCATTGACATTTTTTTCTTCCATCTCAGTGGTCAATTCAATTGTCATCTTTGTGTAACATTCTTTTAATGCTACATAATCCCTTCTAGTAAAAGCTCTTCATGCCTATCAATTATTTGATTCATCTCTAGCTGCATGTACTGTATGGCGAATTGCATAGATTGCTAGCCTTGTCTTTCATCCAAGACGTTTCTGGCCTTCGCTTTTTCTCTGTACAACTCCCTCATTTTAAAATCTTGTCTTCGTAGCATTTGGTTGAGCGTGCTGTTGTTGCTTTGATCTATCTAGTGTATAAGTTTGTTGTACGATTTTTGAAGTGAAACTTCTTTAGTACCGGGATGATTTTAAAATCGATGAAACAAAACGAAAAATTGCAAGCAAAAAATGAAAAAGCGATATGAAACGAAAATGCGACAGTTCTTCTTTTATTTTTTTTTTTTTTTCATACTCGATTGAAAAAAAATGTTGTTGTTATTATCTTATTTTCAGTTTTATTCTATTCTGTTTTGTTTTGTTTCTATGTACAGCAAAAAGTGTGTGCATAGAAGTATGTATGTATTGACATTTTTCATACTCGATTGAAACCCGAGTTGTTGTTTCAAATAGATTGGAGATTAAAGCACAACATCGGTAACTTTCAAGACAATTTTGAAGGATTAGATTTAATTTTGATTGGCGATCTATACGTCAACTACCGCCGGTTCGCCCTACTCCGATTTACAAATAAATCAAGCGACGAATAGCAGGTCCAACACTATGGCGAGGATTGAAATTCTTTGAACTCAGCGAAGTAATGCGACAGGCCAACCGAACTTTTATTAATAAAAATTGGTGATGGACAGCTGTTACATGAGAACGAGTCGGAATCAATTGAACCACGATTTTACTCCGAAGAGGAGGCTGATAGAATTTGTCCAAAACGTATACCATTGTTGTTCGATAACCATTCAGTTACTGAATACAATAATAAAGTTTTAAATTCTGCAGTCGAAATAGTCATTTCACAGGCAACGGATGTGTATGTCAGAGTGTGAAAAGCACACTTTCATGCGTCAAAAATTACACAAAATGTCAACAATTGATACAGGAGGTTTGCCTTATGAAATTACATGGGTTATAAATAAACTATATATCATAACAACTAATATCGACGTATCAGATGGATTGGCGAATGGTGTGACAGGAAAATTTAGGTCCTTTATGGCTAGAATTCCCTGACTCTCCCAAAACTGGTGAAAAAATCTGAAGAAAGGCACAATCTTAGTCGACTGGCAGTACCAATCGATCGGTGAACATCCTATATACCATTAGTGCCTAATAAAACAGTGATCGTAAAACGTAATCACTTTCCACTAGTTTCTGCGTGTACAATAACAATTCATAAGTCCAGGGAGGTACATATGATGAAATTGTATAAGAATATGATAAAACACATAATCAACAGCTCCTGTACATCACACTATCACGAGTAACATCAATTCAAACGTTACAATTGTTCCGAAATTTTTTTTTATCATGGTCGAATAGCAACAGTATCCACATCGAAGAGAAACAGCATCCGCACTGGAATTGAAAGCTGAATTTCAAAGGCTGAATCTGAGACTTGAGACGTTGAGAAATTATTATTTGATTTCATAAATACGAGGAAAGGACTGTCACTATTTACCTTGAACTGCCAAAATTTACGTGCTCATGTAGAAGATCTTCAATTAGACAAAATATCGTCGTCGACGAATTTTCTGATTTTTTCGGAGACGTCGGTTGATAATGCCAACATTGTGGAGATTCCAAATTTCGATATTGTCGTTCAATATAAAAGGCCAAATTTACGGGTAGGTAGCCTTGCAAATGATGGAACCCGTGTTGTCACCCCACAAATTGACACCAATGCACTTCAACTGGAATCCTTGTCGGTTCAGGTTTCTAAAGTGGGAGAAATATGTGCTTGCGAAAGCAGATTAGACAATGGCACATTTGTAATTATTGCGGCAATTTACATTTCTCCCAACCAATCGATGGAAAATATTATTCAATTTATCCACGAGAATTTGATAAAGTATACGCCAAAAGTATCGTGAATTCTGAAAAAAATTATGATAAAATTCCAATAATTTTGAGTGGAGATTTCAATGTGAATTTTGCATTAGATACGGCGCCCTTTGATTCAATTCTTCAATACCGAATTAAAATTAAAAATGTGCAGCAGTCGTACGATATCGACAACGCGATCAAAAACTGTTATCGACGCAGTCTTTCAACGATATGATGTTAGAATTCAAACTAAGAGCATTCGTGTCCTATTTTAGTTGCCATAAACCACTCGTGTCATTCGTTGAAATAGAAAACATGAAGTCGGAATAAAAAAAATGTTAAAAAAACTTCGAAATTGAGTTTGTTGCTTTGTATTATGATGAATAAACCCTCTAATTATCCCACTCCTGAAGGCGGCCGCACGAAATTTGTCTCGAGCTAGACAAAGTTGAAAATGTGTGATATATAATGCAAATTGTTGTTGTAAATTATTGTTGTAGTAATGCAATTGTGGTTGTACCGCCGTTTTGAGATCACACATTTTCAACTTTGTCTAGCTCGAGACAAATTTCGTGCGACCGCCTTGATACTTGATAGATTCCGGAAAGTTTCACTTCTACTGCGTGTGAACTGAACACAACTGTTTTTTTTTTTTATTAGAATCCCCTGTCTCGGATGCTATGAACTCCATGCTGCACGCTGGTGATAGCGGTAATGGATTGTTTAATCGCTGGCATATTGTTTCTATAAGTTTTTTGTAGCTTGCCGCCACTGTAGCTATTTGGTTGGTGTATGGATGATCTTTATCGATTGGTGGAACAAGGTTGTATATGTTCATCCGTTTTTACGAACTCTGTGTATAGAGTTTTAATTGGTCTATCTTCGTCTCCAAATATGTGCTCCTCTTACAAAATGGTCCATTTTTGTAGTAATTGCTCTCGAATTGAGCCAATTTTTCTCTAACAATTTCTTGTTGATCATAATACTCGGTTTCGCGGGTTGTTGTGTAGCGCTTGATTATTGTTGAGAATTTCGCTGATTGTTATTTAGCCTTGTTTTCGATGGATATAGTTACTGGAGCGAACAATAAAATAACTGTTTGGCCAGTTGTTGCTAGGCTTTTTCAATTTTTATTAACTTGTTTTGTCGCTGGTTTTTTTTTTATTTCGAAGTTGGAGCTAGTCTACAAATTCAAAACACTGACTCAATTGTGTCAGTTCTTCGATATAAAGAAGTCGATACAGGTCAATTGTTGATAACTTTGACCTATGCAGCTTAATTTGAACGTACCTCAACCTGACCTGAGTCTCTTTCCGATGGGCCGTTTAGTGGTTCCACTAAACATATTCAATACGATGATAATCACGGTGATGATAATCAGCGATGTTATTGCAGAAAACTACAAGAGATTGAACTTGTTTAGTGAAGCTTGTTCGAAGAGCTGATGGAGGTTCTCAGAGTGATTCCAGCTGAGTACTTAATTCATTTCCGTGGGCATTGTAGAAATTCTAATTGCATCTAAGGCTTATTTCATGATTAAGGCGGTAAATCATGATTTTCGGTGTGTTTCCCTTTTTTAGGGTTTATTTTTTTTCGGGGAACTTAGTTTCCGAGGAATTGTTGTTGTCGGTAAATGGTTTTACGATCATCGATTAACGCAAATAAAGGCACATTGACATTTCAAAAAAAAAATAGTATGCAATTATGAGTCTCCAATCGAGAGGGACAGCAATAGAATTTAACTTGGCACAAACGGAACATTCCCAATTCCAATTTAGACTAGCAGATCGGAAATAAAAGCTCAGTGAGACTCGAATACAGACTGGTTGTCTCCCACAAGATTATATATCTGTGCAATGATCTTTAATCCAAGTGATAAAGTAAATTTCCATAAAGGTTTGGCATATTCTCGATAAGCGTAACGCGAACGTACAAACCGACATTATAATTTGTAGGATTTGTTTAAAATATCAATTTGTCACAGGCTTTATGCAAACGAGAAACAAGTATTATGGCCAAGTTATAATTCCATATAAAAACTTATAAATAGAGAAAGCGCTGAATTGAGATTTCTTAGTATGCGACTTGCCAAATGATTCAATCACATATTCTAACCCAATTAATAATAAAAGCTTTTATATTTCCTAAACACGAAACCATTCTTTTACAAAACCATAAATAATTTTGAAACCATAAAGTTCCAAAAGAACAAATCTTTTGCGTTCAAAACGCACAACAACAACAACAAGTCAATTACACGAACCGCAATTATAGATCGTAAAGATTTTATCGCTCGCGCCATAATAACGTGTATATATACGGTGTGGTGGGTACCTATCCTAATTTTCTTATCAGTCATTAAGACGTTATACGATCATATAATAATATTTCACATACACGCCTAATTACTAAAAAAAAAAAATATTTAAACACCCGAAAATGTTACCGAAAAAAATATTTTAGAATTCTTACTCTAAAAGTGAAACAATCAACACTCATGCAAATGTGAAGGGGTCACGTTCGTTGAGTATTTTCGTTATTTTTTTTTTTTGGTTATATAGCGAAACAGATTACCCAACCAAACATGCCATATTCTAAAAATATTTAAACACGCATACGTTCCAAAATATATGTAAATGTTGATTCCTTACCATCGACATCTGCCATACTCAGTCAAAATTTAACCGTCTTTGTGTACGGAGGAGTTGTGTTGTGAGATTTCTCGCGCTGTAAAATTGCCGAAAATCAAAATGAAATTTTCGCCGAGGTTTACCATTTCCATCGTGCTAATATTATTCGTTGCATTTGAATTGGTCGAGACGCGTAGCAGTCTATTCCGATTTTTTAGTCGACGTGCGGGTAATACACAGCCACGGAATAGTACAAATAATAAATCGGTGCGATTGAATGATTACAAAATTGTATCCGATATGGGACTATTTATTCCAATCCTAGTGATTATCGTGTGCCAATCAAATTTTTGGATTACAAACTATTTTTAAAACTGTACGTGTACGGGTAAGTTGTATCGAGTTGAAGTGTACGTAGTGAAAGTGTTTAACATTATTGAATTGTGTATCTGTCACTTAAAATTCTTATTTAACCGTAATAACCATAATAAATATAAAAAATAAGTAAATAATGGTGGTTTGCCTTCTATAATGTAATACCAGAGCCATCTATGATTTTAAAGAGAAGTAATACTAAAATGAGTGACTAAATAGAGGGGAAGCTTTTATTGAGTTACTACAAGAAACCGTGGTACTTGGAAAATTTATGAATAAAAAATTTAACAAATAGCGATCTAAATGATCTCGTTTATAACAAAATTAAAGAGAAAACGTGAGCAGAAACGAGATTTTATGAATCACCATGTAGAAATAATAATTATTATTCATGTAATAAATTTTTTTTATCAAAATGTATTTAATCAATGTATACAACGTTGTTAACATCGTTGATTTTCTTAATTAAATATTATTACAAAAAACAACAAAACGTAGAAAATTTCAATTGTATGCGATTGCAAAACCGAGCTTTCTGTAATTTTAAAATCCGTTTACAGATGTCTCTATAATAAATTTATTTGAAATTACAGAAAAGAATAAAATAATTAAACAACTATTTACGAAAATAAACCATTATAAGCTCGAAATCATAATTGTTATTTATAATACTCACCATCATAGTTGCTGCGCGCTATAAAACAATAATAGACAAATGTCACAATTTTTCAAAAATTTTTGTTCTTTTTTTATTTCAATCCAATTCGCTCGGGTTGCGTTATTTTCAGTTCCAGGAGATCTTTATAATCTATTGAACCAACATAATAAATTGTTAAATTTTCTAGACAAACATTTGGGTATTAAAATATTAAATTTTTTGTCGATATTGTTTTCTAAATTTATAATTAGCGACATCTTTTGATTGGGTTAGTAATTGCGCAAAGCTTCATAAAATATGTTTTTTAATTTATGAAGATCTGTTTTATTTATACTACAGGATGAAACAATATAGCCTGGGAATTTGTTGCGATGGAAAATCAAATATTTAACAAATAACGAATTAACAATTTTCGAAGTTTGTTCATCAACAATGTTGAAATAGAATACAAAACACTAAACCCGATTACATTGTTATTCCAAAAGCTTTTTTAACGAACGTTTGTATTGGAAAAATAATGCTGAAATTTTTCATGGAACACTCTACATATACTAATTTTTTATTTTTTTACATATACACATGTAAACAAATTTTTGTTTCTACAAGAAAAAAATTTATGTTAGACTAATTTAAATGTTTCTGCGTTTCCTCGACGCAATATGACTCAATTTTAAATTATCATTTTCTTGAATATTGAACTAACCATTCTAATTGAAAATTCAAGCGAAGCATTTATGTTTTTATATACAAAAATCTTCTAAAAAAATATTAAAACACACTTGTTGGTTCGAAAAACAACAAAAAGTGTACCCCCTATGGAAAGCTTATGAAAAAAATGGCGGAATCTTACCGCTCTTATATTTAGGAGGCTCTGGTAACAATTGTGTATTTTAAAGTTCGGACAGAAGCTTTACAACGTCGCAATCGTTAGCCCGTTGAGTCAGCATTTTATGCGTGCTGAGTTTTACGATAACCCTTTGAATTTTGCTACCCTTATGGCGATTACAACTAAGATTGCGTATAATAGCTAAAAGTTGATGGTCTTCGAAAAAACAATTAAAATGTTTCTATTGGCCCATTGAGCCAACATCAAGTGTACTGGGGTTTATGTTTGGTTTATCCAATATCTTGGATTTTGTTACCATACGACGAGATGTCGTAATAACGAAATTTTTCAGTGCTACTGGACGAGGCTTATTTAGCATATAATGCCGCCCAGGCCAGCGAAGTGTGTAGATTACACTCTGCTTGGCTTCCACCGACACGGCATCTACCCCGAACTGAATCAATTAGGGACTGAATTTTTCAAAACAAATTACGAGACTTGGTCGATGCGTATCTACGTGATGTAATGCTACTTGATAATGATATTCAATAAGGGCGCTCGATATTAGTTGTATGTAAGATATCCTCTCTTTTTTTTATTTCAAAGAATATTTTATGACATTGGCACGCATTCGGGACGTCCAATTTTCAACGACGTTGTTGCATAAGTCTGGCTGAATTGCTGGATAGCGTTCGTTATATTGACTTTGAGGAAATTAACTGTTCGCGATTTTCAAGCATAGACCTGCGATGTAAGATAGTCCCAAAAGAAGAAGTGTAAAGGTTTCAAATCGCTCGTGTAAAATATGCATCGTAACATGCCATGTGTGGCACGTAGCGCCAACCTGTTGGAAACGCCGATCATGTCGTCGGTATCTATATCATTCAGTTAGCGACTATGGCAACGCCAGTTTCGTTTTGGAAGAAGTGCGGATCTATGATTCCGTTAGACCAAAATCCGCACCAAAGAGTTCCTTCGGGATGCATTTCGTGCTGGTGTATTTCGTGTGGATTGGTATCGCCCCAAATCCGACAGTTTTCCTTGTTCACGTATTTATCCTTCAAAATGCTGATTTTAAAAATAAAATTTGATGATTTGCACACATTGTTCAACGCTATAAACTTTCATGGTGATTTGAGAGGGTTTTCTGAAAAAATTTTCTGAAAAGTTATCGACCTCAACATAAAGATGCCAACACTCGCCACCAAAAGTAGGCTAGTTGCGCATGTGTTGAAAGTTAGTCGTCGAAATATCAGCAATTCTAGATGCGTATAGTTGTTGTTTAATAATCGTTTGTCACAATGACATTAAATATTATTTTTTGAAAGGTAATACGCCTACGCAAATCAAAGGCGGCTAGTTGAACACTGTGTACGGGAACTCTCGAATCATCATTTACCACCGTGTAATTTTGGGTCGCTGAATTAAGAGAGATAGAAGAGGCTATATGTACGAGCGTTGGATGCCGCGTTTGCTCACTTTGGGTCAGAAACATGTTAGAATAAACATTTCTAACGCTCTCTTGGGTTTAGGGGAATTAGCTCCAAAACGGCCAAAGCTGTTATTTCGGCTGGGAAAGTGATGGCAAGTGTTTACTGGGACAGTCATGGAGTATCTTAATTAAATATCTTCCAAAATGGAAAACCATTACTGGAGCATACTATACGCATCATTATTTGACAAGCTGCAGGCGGAAAAATGTTCCGCTCCTAATACACACAAGCTTTTTAATAACACTCGGCAAATAATACGCCTAAATGCATGCACCAACAACACACACATTAATTTATTAACACGTTCGCGGACACTTTCAAAATTTGTTTAACACAAATTTGATAACATTTGTAATTGCAATGATATTTCGTCACGAAAAGGAATGTATTGTTGAGAATTGACAAATATGTCGTCTTGTTTCTTAAAAAACGAAAAAATTGTATAAATGCTATAGCATTCATGTCCGCGAACGTGTTAATTTGTATACTATTGCGTTGCATTTTGCATATAAAATTAATTATTTTTGTTTATACGTTGTTTCGATCAATAGATCATGTCACACTGTCAATAGTATACATAAAACGATAGCACAACCGCATCTTTAGTAAAACATTATCTCCAATAATATCGCTACCTAGTTGGCGCTTCAAATTCGGTCGTTTAAAAATCTCAATAATTCGAGAAATGATCAGAATCTTGACGTTAATGACAATTGGTGTCAGTTTTTAATACTATTATGTACTTTTATGCCTACCAAAAAATTCGATTGGAATAAGGTGGAACATAACCTCTAAAACGCGTGTAGGTGTGTCCTAAGCGCCACGCTTAAAAGCATACTGGCCGTTATTTGCACCTTCTCCATCATCCTTATATATGTTATCTTATCCAAAGCTGGCCACCACACGCCCACTCGTACGTCAGCACAGGTCACTGCCGTATAGAGCCAGTGTACCAGCTCTGGTTTCAGACCCCATCTCTTATCTTTGGCGTTCCTACACGAGTAAATGGCTACATTAGCCTTATTCACTCTTTCCACAACTTTAGCCTTCCAGCTGAGCTTACTGTCCAAGATTATGCCCAGAAAACTCGCTCAAAAGGGAGGTCCACGGGTAGTCCACGTTTAAAAATAACAATCCTTCCATGGTCGCCTCCGTTATTAAACGCACCCTCAATGTCGAGAAATGCTGCCATACAAAACTCTTGCGAGTAAATTGACTTCTCAATCATGCGTACTAGATCGTGCAGAGTTGTGTCTACTGACTTTCCTTTACAGTACGTATGCTGCGATAATGTCCAATTACTTCCAAGGTTTTCAACTGAAAGCATGATAGAGTTAAAGGTCTCATGAGCTTTTTCCTGATTTCGGGATTAAGGTCACTCTGACCTCCGTCCATTTCCTATGAATATCAACCGGTTTCAGACATCCCTGAAGATAGCCTCCAGCCAGGGTGGATGATCACTATGTTCCTTTGTATCTCTGCTGGTATAATCCGATCCGGGACTGCCGATTTATAAGGCTTAAAACCGTGTAGCATGCACAGGATTTATAAAAGTCTGTCCTACACGCCCTCCGATAAGTTCCAACTCCGTGGACTACCATGTCGGTTTCTGCCTGCCTCTAGGCTTTATCAGGGGGCACGCAGCATTAAATGAAAGATTGCATGCTTTTGTGACAACATCAACCATGCAACCCAATTTTTCTACTGTTGCCGGAGGTCCAGGGACCTCCAGCGGCAATAAATCGTTCAGCACCTTCCCATATTTGTTCCTGTTTGTCCTTCTGGGATTCTTGAAGGCTTTGCGGGTAACAGGTTTAATGTCGAGGTTATATGTTACATATCAGTGGTCAAATTTTTAACAATGAATGTCGGTTCTCGCCCAATATTGCAAACTAAAAGGTTGGTATTTAATAAGTAATCAAAAAATAACTCGCCCCTCTCGTTAAGGTCTGTGCTTCCCCAGATTGTGTGATGTACGTTTGCATCACATCCGCGTATAACACCTACCCTTTTTTGATCTGCTTCTTGGATCAGTTCCCCTAGGTTATCCGGTGGAAACTCCTTCTCTCGATCTATATATAGGCTAAGGCTAACCATAACTTTTCACAGCCAGCCTCAATGCTTACTACTGTAACATACCCTTTCGTTCTGAGGCCACAGATCCTGTTATTGTTATTTCAAGGTTCTTAGATTAACACCAAGTCCTCATCTGATTTAGTCAATCTGAAAACAAGAGCTGTCGAGGCAGGCTTCGTTTGATGCAAGTTTACTTGTACAATATTAACCATAGTAGTCTACCTTACTCACATCTTCCTGCACTCCCTGCATCGGGATAGTGCCATCTTGCTCGTTGTTTCGGCCGCCATCCTCCTCCCGTTGAGAGTCTGACATGATGTCCTCATCAGACTCCAGAGGGAGAAGGCTACCTCCCCTTACTATGCACCCCACGTCCAAGCATCACTCTGCTGGCCGTCCTCCACCCTCTTCACCGTCTCCTGCTGGATTCGTTCGCCGTCGCCCCCAGGCTGGTCTTTCGCACTCGCATCGGCCTCGTACTTTTTATGTATTTTAAGGGTGATCAACCCGAACCCAAAGTTGATCACTCCCTTTGATTTTGCACGGGAAGCCAAGGCTCTTTATTGATCAGCATCGTTGCCAATCTAAAGCCCCCCTTAGCCTCCTCTTACTTTACAATCCTTCAGTCTTCCATTGGAATATCAGGATTGCTGGCCTGAATGATCACGAGGATCTCCTCTGGATTATCTGGATCGGATCCCGGTTGGTAACCATACGTGCCCTCGGCCTTCTAGGGATTTCGTCCCTGCAGACTGCCTCAAACCTCGCGCCTTGCCACACATCGCCTACTTCGGTTACTGCCCTTTTATAAAGGTCGACCAATCTCTGGTCCGAGCACACTTCACGTGCTCCTGGTACCATCCCGCATCTCTTCAGGACGGCGGAATCCCTCATTTTCTCTCAGGATCCTCAAAACTGGAATTTCGTGCATTGTAAACCACCCTCCACGCTTACCCTTTATGGTTAGAGTTACTCCCTTTTTTTATACCTTTCGGTTTTTAAAGGGTGCCAGTCCTTTTATTTTTGTTTTGATTCTGGTAAGGCTAAATACAACTGGAGATCGCTATCCAGAGGGCTCCGTTCATGACTGGGCTTTGTTAAATGGACTCCCAGACTAGTCGATCCCTCAGCACGGGTCGCATAACACCTGAATCCAGCCCATTGGCTCACCAAGCACCACGAAACCCAGTGCCCGCGCCCCACCCCTTCAAACATTCACCCGCCCATTCAACCGTTAATTTGGATATCCCTACGCAATGGGACCCATGCCATTCAAGCGAATGACCCGTTTATAGCCTTCCCCACTCACTCCTTGGGGACCCAGGAGCGCAGGAAGATGCGATGCTCAGTTCGCCGTGGGTAGTAGTCGATGGTTTTATGGCTATCAGTGCCCTTCCCTACTGGGTATTATAGGCACTCAGAATTTAGTGATGAGACTCCTCAGTTCCTTGAGACTCTCCTCCCAGCACAGCTGTGGTTGAGGGCGGCTTATTTAATTCACCGCTAACCTACCTATCGATAGGCCATCCACTATCCACCACTTATGCCCCCCCCCCTGATAGCTGCAGCCCGCCATGAGGGGGGAAGTGCTAACTTAAAGTATAATTTAGATTTCTGAATAATAAAGAAACCGTCGATTACTTTTAAGTTTTAACTGTCCGTCAATCAACCGCCCTTTTTCCAAAAGTAGGTTACTAACACAATTAAGCCCTTAATAAACACAATTTTTATTAATCACTTGTTTTTTGTTTCGCAGTTATTTTGAATAATTTTCAAAAAGTTTAAAAAATCACTCGATCGATTTCGACTTGTTAGGTCATCATCAGGAGTATCTACTGATTTGTATTAGTAAAAATTTTGTTATATAACAGAAAAAAGCAAAATATAAATAAAAGAAGGAGGGACAGAAAATAAGCAATAAAAATTAATCTACGGATCGCGCAGGTAGGCGATGAGTCATAGGTTGAGTAACAAAATTCAGGGTATATTATTGCGTACGTGAGAATAGAAAAGGGCGGGATCTGTAATGGGTGAGAACCGGATTTCTCTCTGTTCCTTAAGGATAAGGTTTTGGTTAAGAAATATTGATTTTCTAATTTCGTAAGATTCTAAGGTATCTAAACGTCTGCCTTTGGGTTGTATATGTAATATGTCTAAATTGTTCAAGCTAGCTGTATGATTAAGCTCTCAATTGGTACTGTGAGTAAATTAAAATTGAGATCAACATTTGTTAATAATTCATAGGCACATGGAGTTCAAAGCCTAGTGTATGATGTTATAAAATTCTAAATTAATTTGTAAACCGGTGTAATTCTAATTAGCCAGGTTGTATCAAACACAATGTCCAAAGATTTGTGATTCAGTCACTTTCAACGAATCAGCCTCAGTGGTAAAGCCAAAATCCAGAATACTTTCCAACTAAATTAGCAATCGTGTAAATTTGGTTTAGTTTGAAACCGAGCATACCGTCAACAAATAAAGTTTCTGCGTACGTTTTTATATTGCATAGAAGAATGCAATTCAATTTCATATCATGATTCCAGATTTTGAACCTTGATTTAAATGCAAAATGTTTCTCGGCTTAAACCTTACCAGTCGCCCACCAATAAATTTGAACGAGCAGAATTTCGATCTATGGCTGCATACCATTTGTCGGGTAAAAGTGAATTTTTTGGTAAATTCAAAACCCGACTATTGGTACACAGCCGAATTATTAATTTCAATGAAAAAGCTTACAGTTGTATTTTTTTTTTTGTATTTTCAGATAAATCCTGAACCAGCGAATTTCTATACGAGTACATCATACATACATATTTACAATGTTACATCTCTATATATACATAAAACTAACACGGTAAAAATAAATATCAAGATCATAAAAAATTACCTAATCAACCGTCGTAAATCTCATTTGAAACTATGATATTTTATTAAGCTTAAAACCATTTTTTATTTAAATTAATTGTGAATAAAATTTTCTATTAGAATTTAACTGTAAATATATATTTATAAAATAAATTTAAATATTTAAAAGTATGTATATGAATTATTATTAATATTTGTCCTAGGTCATTAATGCCTGAATCACGTTTTCCACTATTACAATCATAAAATATTTGGAATTTATAATCTGATTTTGGAAATTCAAAATAAAATGTGAAGCCTTTCGGTTGAAATTGGTGCACATATTACAAAATCAGTTGGTAAAACATAACACCAAACCATTGGCATAAAATGGGTGGCTTTACGGAGGAATTGTGCCTGTCCTAAGGAACCTGGATAGTCAATCCACAAAGTTTGATGACCTTGCTCATTGGAATCACCCAGAGCTTTCAATTCAGCGAAAAAATTCTCTGAGCTCTACTCCACAGAGGCTTCTGAAGTCGTTTAACATGTGGAACCCACAATCGTGGCAAAAAAATGCAGTACAGTTTCCTCCTCCTCCACTTCTTCTCAGCTACGACACCAAGTCTGCTTCTGTTTATGACTAGTTTTGACCAGACTTGCCTGGGTATTTTACATGACAAGCCAATTCTCGTTCTGCTATTTCGTTAACAGATGAAAGATAGTTCTGGGTCATTTTCGATTTAATAAAAATTAATTATAGAGCTTTGATCGAAGCTTGACATTACGTAAAAAATGCGAAAATCTCCTTCAAATATTAAATTGTGCCTTAACAAGCCTATGACCTTCCTTATCACAATTATTTCAAAATAGAGTACGATCGGAGAGACGCAAGGAAAAGGGTTTAAAGTTCAATGTATCAAACAACACTCCAACCCAACCTTACCATCTGTCTTTGAACCATCCAACCAGAACTGCTTCTCTAACGTAGTCCTCTGGCGGGAATATAAGTTCTTAACCTCTCTACAAAGGATGGTGATGGAAAAGCGTGACCCGAAGCTCTTTTTCAGTAGTATTCTTAGTGTCTTAGTAACCTTTGACCTTTTTTGGTGCGAATTCGGAGCAGCAGCAGAGTGTCCATTAATTAATTCAAATATTCTGCAAAAGTTATGGTTCGGAGTCTATCTGGTCGTTGAACATAACCCAGGATGGTAGGAATAGAGCACAAGTCTAGCCTCTATGCGTTGGTTCTGGTACTGGTTAGTTCGTTCGAATTTCCAGGTCACAGGGCTTCCACATCGTATTCTCCGCTTTCAGTAGTTTTTAAGTTATTTCGACCACCAAGAAGGCTAGGGTTTACTCAAAGGTGTACTAAGGTAGCATGCACCTACAAAAGTTCTAGTAAAAACATCAGACAGCTTATCCTTTTGGAGAGGGGTTTTGGAGACAAAACGACTGTGGTGAGGTTGAATTGTAGACAGAGGGCTTACCGCATGAGTCACTTTTTATACTGATTATGTATGAAACTTCAGCAAGTGTTCACATCACCTTCTCGCTGCCAGTCACCGGTAACTACCACGTAACAAGTGTGCAAGTCCTTTGGTCTTTCTACAGGGGTTTTCTTTGAACTAACAACCCAAACAAGAAAAACAATTTTTTCGAATCTTCAACAAAAGACTCGGATAATCAATTCGGAACAGCAACCTTAGCCATGAAACCAGAACCAGGCTTAAAAATATGGAACATGGCTCGAAGAGCCTCCACCAACTCATCGATCATACATCTCAGTAAAACCTTGAATTGCAGTAAGAGGAACAAAGCTTAACGACTTTGATATGCATCGGTACGGAGTTGGTTTCACGATCAATCATCATTTGCGTACACAGATTGCTCACAAGTCACTTCTCATTTGTGAACGTGATTTTCGCAACGGAGGAGAAAACGTAAGAATGACACAGACCACCTCGAAAGTATTTTGAACAGAAATGCTCAACATGAGAAACATTGAATTGACTGACCGCAAAAATCGGCAAAGCATACAGAATTCATCATGGTACCATCGGCCAAAACTCCCTAGCCCTTTCATCAAATAACAACAGATGTGCACCACCGAGTTAGCTGTGCTAGATAATCTGGCGGTAACCAACATAAATAGACCACATCCTTAGGTCTAAAAGGTATTTATCTAGATATTAAGACCAAGGGCGGTTCCTCCAACTTTCTGGTAGTTGCAAAATATGCCATCCGTCTATCCAGCACGTATAATCGATTCTAATGAATTTTGCGTTGGAATATTAAATAATTAAGTTATCTGCAGCCCAACTTCAAAGCTAGCAGATTAGTAAACCTGGACAGAAAACTATACCATTCCCATTCTGTGGAATGGAAAAATAATCGGGGATAAAAATGTTTCAGCGTTTAGATAAAAGTACATCTTGTATGAGAATCGAATACCGTCAGTTCAAAAAAAGGATCTTGCACATAAACGAAACCACTCTCCTCAACCAACAAGGCAGCCAACACATCAACTAGATCGCGAATAAACACACTAGCCGACTATGTAGAAGGATGAAACCTGGACCAAGGCAGTGAGTACAACTGGTCAACATTCAAAGTGAATGCTATCGTCGACTCCTTCAAGACAGTCATTACAGAAGGAGTTACATGCAAGCGCTCGTTTACTTTTCAAAAGTAAAGTATTTAACCTTCCGGCAGGTTGAGAAAGCAAGCCAATTGCACATAGCTTCGTAGCGAACGTAGATCTTAATAGCTTTTATTGCCATTGTTAAAGCTCAGGAAGACTGCAGGTTCACATCCGATGAATTCAAGACGGTAACCACAATGCCACAATGATCTGTCATCTACATGACATTTACCCTATTGTTGCAACACAGGCGGCTAATAAAATGTGTACAGTCCTTAACCATAGCTTGAAAGTGGTCACATGATTCCGTAATGCATTGAGCACTGCTTTACTATCCGTAACAAAATAATATTTTGATCTGAAACAGTGAGGTTCGTTGCATCAATCGCCCGCTGTAGGATCGTAGATTATGTGAACGGCTGAAACCCTATCCAGAACCCGCATCTAATTCAAAGCGAGAGCCATCTGCCTAAAAACTAACGACTCAGACACGGTAGTTGAAGCGTTGAGACACCCAAAGGTATTTCGATAGGTAAACCACCGAGATATCGTTTACTATCTAAGGTAACGCCAGCGCATGTTTGTCGGTATCTGATCTGGTGATTGTTTCCCCTCTTCCGCCCTTCCTTCATCTAATAAAGACCAGTAAGCAGACCCTAGATGGTTTAATTTGCAAACCCTTCTCAAGGCACCACATCTCTACAACTTGTGGAGCTCGCTGCATTAAGTTGAATAATCACCAAGAGCCACAAGAGAGGTAACAAAACACCTCCCTGGAGACAACCTTTGGACACTTTATTGGAGACTGAAGTCCAATCAATCTTGACCTCATCAAGGATGGTTCTGTTGCCAAATATCTCAAGAGCTTTGAGACAGTAAGGGATGACACCGCAATTTGTCAAGACGCTTGTATATAACGGAACCCGAGGTACAATTACAATACATTCAGAAGAAGCGCATGGGCTGATTTTGAGGAAGCCGCGTTTGAGAATCATGCGTCTCATCATGAAACTCTCGGTTATTTAAGCCATAGGCTTAGAAAAATCTAGCCAATGAACAAGGATAAAGCAGCACTTAAATGAAGGAGAACACGGCTGAGTAGTACTTATGAAGTAGCCATTTTTTCGTTATAGAGGCCAGTTGAACATCTAAGAGAACCTTTTTCTTACGACACAGGCAAATCGCGGTGTGGTTTTGAATAGAATCAGAAAGTACAATACCTGATTTCACATGACGTTTTTTGATGCGGACATAATTGTTTTAATGCCAGCATTTTGCCACAAAATTGGATGTTTCTCGTGGCCATAGACGTTCACGAATATGTAAAAGGTATAGAAATATTGACCGTGTAAAAAAATGAAGCGGATTCTGCACGATAACAACATTTTCGTGCATGAATTCAAGTCGGTTCGGAATAGAATGCCAAAGGAAGACTATACAAAGTCATTATTCACCAAAACCCATGTATCACGTGGCCAACATGAAACACGCTTCAGGCTGTGGTGGTCGACTGGAAGCATACTATGTCACGGAGCACAATACATTCACCCGGAGTCACGAACACGAACAGGTTTTATGACGCACTGGAGTATCCAATATTTTTCTGGAAACGGTAAGATGGGCTTTGATTTACCAGAAAAAGTATTGTGCAAGAACTTCTATGCCTTTCTTATAGTGGTGCATCGAGGCAATTTTCATCATTTTCTGGGACATATTTGTGAAGATGGAAAGCGAACGCCTGAGGTTTATCTATTTGAACCAAAAATAGCCTGCGGGCAAAATACTGCGTTAATGATGTGTTTGAGAGTTACGTTTACGATGCTGCAATACGTCGTCTTATTTGCCTGTAATTCAGGTTCGATTACAAAACATGAAACTTCCCATAAATTCGTTTTCTATAGACAATCTACCCTTAGTTTCTTATTCAGAATATTATACTCATTCTCTATAATCATTTTGAATCGGAATTTGAACAATAAAATGTTTTCAATTTTTTGGAAAAATCCCTGATGGCCCTACTGATTTTTAACGGATAAAATTTTCTGTTACAGATTCTGCATCTTTCACTTCACTTCAATCATAAATTGTATTAAAATCCCAAATCGATGTGCATTTTCAGGTCACCCTGTCACGCCATCTATGTAGTAGTAATGGGCAATTCAAATCTACTCGATTGTCAATGAAAAGAACTTTTTATTTGCATATTTTCGCGGAGCCCCTGAAAACGTAATTGGAAAAAATAATCGATTTTCGAACAAAACAATCTCCCAAAGCCTAGTTTATTAAATTTGATAGTAGATGACACTGCTTGCATTTCTAGTAATGTTTCAACTATTGAAATAAAGATGTCGCTTTTGTACTATCGAAGACACTCATACGAATACTAGTTTTCAATATGAATTTTATAGAAATTATTGAAGTAGTAAAAGCAGTGTTTTAATTACAAAAATTAATAGGAAAAGTAGTTATACTGTAAATAGGATTATATTTTTTCCTAAAATTTTGTCAAAATAAAAGAAAATTATTAATGATTTTAGAAATAAATCAATTCTCATTAAAGTGCCATCTAGTAGTAGACTATTGAAAGCTAATACCCAGGTAACAATTTTCGAGTTCGAAAGTTATTATTATTTTTTAAATATATTGATAGATGTCATCTCCACCCGAAATATGTATTATTGATGTTTAAATATAGATGTCACTCGCAATATATTCAAATTTGAATATTTATCTCTCATTGTAAAACAAATTAAAATTATTTACATACAATTTATTTTATTAAATTTAAATAATTTTTATTTATATATTGTAGATAGAAAAATTAATAATACAAAACTATAAAAAACTATATAAATTTTACAAATGTCGATTTTAATCATTTTAAAAATTCTACATTTTACATTGTATATTTCACTTATATCACTAATTAACTCTACATAATAAACTGTTAAATTTAATTAAAGTATAATTTTGTAACAAATTTAGTCTACAATTTTATGCAACAAATCTCTTATAATCGAATCAAGACTATCAGAATAAATTTTGACTAGAGAGAGTAACCTAATAATTATTATGTGTAAGAGATTCTTCGGAATGGATCAACAAACGGACAGACGATAGATAATTATCGGGTAAATTATTACAAATTTAAGAGTTGAGAATTGCTGTAATTGGGGATGGGGAACATGATTCGGTGGACAATATCATTATAATATTATGAACTAATTAACTTACATATAATTTTTAATTTACTTATTACTTATAAATCTTAATAATTAATAATTTCTGTTCTTTTCGCACTTAAATATTAAATAATTAAATTAATAATTAAAATATATAATTTTTTTTAATTAGATACATAGTTATATTTCATAAATTTAATTTTGTTAACTTTCAGTCTTTGTTTTTGAATATTCAATGTTCAATTCGTTGCCCAGTGCGGTTGCCAGCTGGCTAAACGATGGTCGCTCCTTTGGATTTTGATTCCAGCACGACGTCTATAAATAAAAATTAATTAATAACTAATAAATAAATTTGTTAAAAATTAAGTCGTACCAAAATATCGCGTAGACTCTCCGGTGTATTTTGCGCCAGGTGTCTTTCTAACGATTTATCCTTTAATTTTTTCACGAACTCCTCGTCGCCTAATGATTCAATCGGTAGGCTGCTCGAATGTGTAAATATTTCCCACACTAGGACACCAAAAGCGTACACATCGCTTTTCGTCGAATAGTCATCATCGAGCAGGCATTCAGGCGCGATCCACCGTAACGGTATATAATCGTTTAAGTGTTTGTAATACTCCTGACTGTACTTGTCCATGCACAGGGCAGAATACGAAATTTTTACACAAAAATTACTCGATATAACACAATTCCGTGATGCAACATCTTTGTGTAAAAATCGGCCACGATATATAGCATCCAGTCCCTTCGCAATTTGGTGTGCTGCCGTCAACATTTGTGCCATTTTAAGTGGTGGTGACGTAGAATTCTCTTTACACATGGTTGCAACGAGGAATTGCTTGAAATCACCCCAATCCGTCCATTCCATTACCATACCGTGGAAATTATCTTCGTTGCATACGCCATACAATTTCGAAACATTGTCGTGATTTATGTTCCAAAACATGTCGAGTTGGCGCTTAAATTCCACCCCAATATTTTCCTCTTTCGATTTTTTCATGGTTTTCACCAGCACTGGTACATCTTTGGTTACTTTCTCGATTTTAATTTCGTCTGTGTCGACAAGAGAAGTGCGTGACTGTCGATTATCGACGGGCACATTTGCTAAATGCATAATAAACACGTCGCCGAAATATCCGCGTCCCAACTGGTGGTGCTGTACTAAATCACTTTTTGCGATCATCTGATAGTTTGTGTTTAGCACACGTTTTGGTTTGCCATTCGAATTCAATGGTCCATTCTGATTCTCATGATGATTTTTCGAATTTGATTTTGGACTGATTTTCTCGCATTTCTCGATCAGACACGGATCAATCTCCTTGTCCATGTGTTCCTCGTCGCACGTTTCTTCAGTCTGTTTTGATAGGGTCAATCGTTGCCGACCTTTGCTTCGCTTGTACTTACCCCAAGCGAGGAGGGCAACTACAAAAATTATGTACGCCAATGCGATTGACATCAAGATCAATACGGTTAAAGTGATTACGAATCCATCGGATCGTTCCTCAGACGAATTAACCATTTCGGAAGCTGGCATAAAATAAAAAATATTACTATTACTACTTTTATTAGGTTTCGATTAAATTTGCTTAATTACCTTTAACAATCAGCTGAATTTCTTCTCGTTTAAGTCCAGCACTATTTCCAATGGTGCATCCATACTGCCCCTCGTCGTCTAAATGTGTTCGCTGGATCAAAAGGGAACCATTCTTCAAAATTTGGAATCGATTCTCTTCCGTAGTGTTATTGTTATTCAAATAAATTAGATCCTTGTCCCATTGTATCGTTGGTTCGGGATCACCGGTAGCCTGACAATGCAACATTGTGTTACCCATTTCGAGTGTGGTCACCGGACCATCGGAAAATATTGCAAATTTTGGAGCGACCGTAACTCCAATTGTGACTGTGGCTGAAATCTCACCTTGCGAATTAAACGCTATACATGTGTAATTTCCATTGTGATCGGACGATACGTTGCGGAAGACGAGCGTACCGTTGCGATCTACAGCTGAGTCGGGTAAACTTTCGTCACCATCTTTGACCCATTTAATGGATGGGGTCGGTGTTCCCTGGGCTCTACAGTGAATTTTGCCGATTGATCCGAGTTCCAGATTTTTAGATGTCGGTTGCGGAACGAATTTTAGGTTTTCTAGAAAAATACGAATTAAAGTTTAGAACATTCCAAAAATCGAACAGGCCAAAACCGAAATGTGATGCCTCTCTCAAAGGACAAACTCATTGAAAAAAAATTACGCTAATTGTTAGTGATACAACCACATTTGACTGACCAATGTGTGTGCGTTCAATGTTTACTAAAGAAAAAACGTTTCGATGCAATCTATTAATCTGAGAAGGTTACCAGCAGAAAAATTCTGCGACGAGAAATAATATCCATCGCCGTTTTCAAGCGGTGCCTGACATCTCGACAGTTGAACTTGGAACAGTAACCAGGGACAAACATTTTATTTCGATCTTCATGTACGAGTATTAACCCCTCAATTATAAATTCAATGCCACCCTTGTCTTGCAAGGAGCAGTTTAGAAAAGAAATTGTTCAGTTATTAAAATGAACCTAAAAAAGCGTGTTGTCATAATTTAGACTTGGGACTTAGAACACCCAAAGAAGTAATACTCAACTGTGGTTTCGGTAGGACTAGTAGAACATACAATTTTGTGGTTGGTGAGGATCTGGCGTAACTAGATTATAACTATGAACACGTGCCTTTCCAAGTGTAGGTAGTTGGTTTCCCTTTTTGATAACATAAAAATGTCGCTGTAGTGTAATAGTGTTATTGACTGCGTTTTCCGTTCGGTTTTTCTATTGGGTTAAATTGCTTTTGGGATCAAGAAACCTGCCAGTGCCGGACTCGAAAACTTCGGGAATCAGATTGAACGCTATACCGCCAAGACCACATCATTGATACGGTAGCGGAGCTCCTCATAGATATCTGTTGTTAAATTATGAACAAACACCATATTATCATCTGTCAACACTATATATTGAAATACAGTTTATTATTTAAAGCAAGTAATTGGACTTTGAATTTAATCGTGATTCAGATTGATTTTAAATTTGTTGTAAAATTTGCATCGTCATCAACACGGATGGGATTTTAACATCCAAAATCTACGCGGTGCTAATTATTATCATATGTGGTGTTTTGCAATGCAGAATTATTTCGATATAAAAATTTGGTATAAGTGTATTAAAAACTCTTCAGATGATGATAAAAGGCCAGAGGAACAAAAAGGAGGACATGTTAATTGAATCAATATTGACGGGAACCCCGATTTCAATTCATTTAAACGATTATGAAAACCTGCAACACTACATCGACGGGATAACCTCAATTTCGTGCAAATTGAATAGCATCGGATGAAAAATAGATGATGATCGGTTGGCTGCGATTATGTTGGCAGGTTTGACAAATAAATTTAAACCTCTTATTCTGAGTTTTGAGGCAAATGAAACCATCAACGAAGAAATTATTTGACACGCAGTACGTATCAAAGTCAAACGAAAGCAATGGGTTTTTCGGCAAAAATTCATCGAAACATAAAAGTTGTCGCACTGGTCGTATAATTTATTATGAATGTGGTGGTAAAAATCACAAGAGTTTTGAATACAAAAAGATCAAAGAGAAGCAGAAGTCATCGTCGATTGGTGAGAAGAATAAAAATCAGAATAATGTTAAAAGAAATAAAAGTGAATCGGCTAAAAGAGCATTAGGTGTATCTTTTAGACAGACGCCTGATGCAAATTTATTGAAAAGTCAAAGAGATCAATTGAAGCTATTGAAATAGTGGCGGAAAATGATATGAAGATGCCAGTGAAATGTGTTGCTGAAACTTTTCTATTAATGCAAAATGAAATAATACCAGTAGAAAAAATCCTACATGTTCCCGATCTGCCTGCTAATGTTTTATCGGTCAGTAAAATTGTCGAAAAAGGAAATAAAATTGTGTTTGATAGTGATGGTGGTAAAATTTATGACAAAAATGGTTATTTGTTTGCACAATGTCAGTCACAGAATGGTGTATATAAGATTTCGATCTTTCACTGATAAATGTTTGTTGTCAAAATCAAAAGAAATAGTGGTCAGGTCATGTAAATTACAAATAATGTTCGAAAATGATGAAATCATGAAATGTGAAGTTTATGCAATGGGCAAGCATAAGCAATCGCGCCTTCCTTTTTGCTTGATTTAATCCACTCAGATGTCTGTGGTTCGATGGAGCCAAATTCAATTGGTGTTGCAAAATAATTTTTATCATTCATCGATGACTGTTCAAGGAAACTATTTAAAATCTCCAAATCTCAAGTTTTTGAATCATTTGTTAATTTCAAATCGTACGTAGAAAATCAGGCTGGTCGCAAAATAAAGAAATAACGATTGCACTGAATTTTGTTTCAAAAAGTTTGAAGGTTTTCTTAAACAGCACGGTATACAGCATCAATTTACAAATGTGTACACTCCTCAACAAAATGGACTCGCAGAGAGAATGAACCGAACAATTGTGGAACAATTGGATTTAGACAAAATGTTTTGGGCTGAAGCGGTTGCCGTGGCAGCCTGCATTATCAACAGAACAATTTCATCAACTTTATTGAATAAAACTCCCGAAGAGGTATGGACGGGCATCAAAGTAAATGTATCTCAAATGAAATTTTTTGGATCCGATGTTAAGTTACATGTTCCTAAAGAAAAAAGGAAGAAGTTCGACTCGAAATCGCGAAAAATGTTATTCGTGGGGTATGACATCAATACAAAAAGTTTTTGTTGCATTTAACCAAAAACGAAATAACTGGTAATAAGTAGAGATGTTATTTTTCATGAAAAAATTGTGATTTGATGGTCAAGCTATCAACTAATGACAATGTGAGTCCAGCTGAAGTGAGAGATTATGAAAAGACAGAAGATTCGTCGTTTGAAACTGATGCTGGTGAAATTGATAATGTTGATGATTGCAATTATCAACCTGATGGAAATGTTGCAACACCAGGAATCGTATTGAGAATATGTACGCGTGAACCAAAGCCTCGAGAATTTAATGATTATGTAAGTTATTTTTCATTAAATAATATTAACGATTTTGATCCTCAGACAGTGCAACAAGCTGCAGCACGTGATGATTCTTCAAAGTGGAAGTGTGCCATGCAGGAAGAAATTGCATCGTTGGTAGAAAACAAAGCTTGGAGCCTCATCAAATTACCGCCTGGAAGCCTATTAAAATAAAATGGGCTAAATAGCGCTAAACGTCGCGCTTTAACAAGTTAAAGTATTCAAATTTCGATAGTGCGCATTGGAAGGTCGTGGAAAGAATCCTGCGATATCTACATGGTACAATTAATTATAAACTTCGGTATGAAAAGATTGGGCATCGCACGTAGACAAACGTCGATCTTGTACAGGTTGCCTGATTAAATTAGCAAATGCAGCTATACATGGCCCAGTAAATAACAACCACCCATTGCATTATCCAGCACTGAGGCTGAATATATGGCAATGTCCTCAGCAACCCAAGAGGCCATCTGGCTGTAGCAATTGGCTGATGAACTCGATCCCAAATTGCACAAATCTGTTAATATTTTCTGTGACAATCAAAGTGCAATACACTCATGGAAATTACTATAAGAAACAAATTTGTTACTATCTCTTTCCTGAATTTACCGTAATCAAAATATTTTTGTATTTTTTTTTAACATGTTTCGACAAGTTTGTTAAAATTCGTGTAAAGGATTTTTTGTTTTTTGTGCTACATTTTAGTAGCTCTGAGCTCATCAAACTCGATAAGAGCGATTGGAAATAATTATAAGAACAAAATTTATTATATCGAAAAAATTATAATTAAAATTAAATTAAGGTAAATATATTAAATTAATTACTTTTAAATAAACTAAAAATATCTACATCTTCGGATGAATAAATTTAAATGTTAGGCGCTGTTATGTTATAAAAAATATGTACGTGATTTTTATGTAAATATGCCTAAGGGAAAAGCTTTAACGCCAATTGAACAAGGAAAAATACAAGTTTATCATGAGCAGGGCAAAACTTTTCGAGAAATAGCTCAACTTATGAATAAAAGTGTTTGTGTTGTGCACAACTGTATAAGATTGGCGTCAAATTATGGACAGAATAAACGATCCGGACGAACGCCCATCATCACTGAGCGGTGCAAAAGAGAAATTAAGCGACTTGCAGTCAACAAGACCCTTTCATCGAGTGCCATAGTGCGCGAAATTCGTTTGCCGGTAACCAGTCGTCGTGTTCGTCAAATTCTTAATGCGGATTTAAACATAAAATACTCAAAACGGATGGCCCTTCCACGACTTCTATTGCGGCATAAAACAGCAAGACTTGCATTTGCTGAAAAATACCAATTTTGGGATGAAGAATGGAAAAAAGTCGTCTTTAGTGACGAAAAAAAGTTTAATTTAGATGGACCTGATGCCTGCCAGAGATATTGGGCCGATAAGCGATCAGAGAGGCAAACTCGTAAATCTCGAAATTTTGGTGGAAGGTTGCTGATGATTTGGGCCGCCTTCAGCTATACGGGAAGGTCACCAATATGTATAATTTCCACAAAAATGACGTCCAATAAATACGTTGATTTGTTAGACGATGTTTTAATCACATTTGGAGACGATTACATGCCTGAAAACTGGATTTTTCAACAGGACAATGCGTCCCTCCACAGTGCCAAAACGACAAAAAAAAATTTGAGTGAACGAAACATAACGATGTTGGATTGGCCAGCATGCAGTCCCGATCTCAATCCAATTGAGAACGTTTGGGGGTTGCTTGCACAACGGGTGTTTGCAAATGGGCGACAGTTCGACACAGTTTTAGAATTAAACAATGTAATTAAATTGGAATGGTCAAAAATAGACGAAACTACCTTAGAAAGATACATTGATTCAATGCCGCGAAGATTGCAGCAGGTGATAATAAAAAATGGAGGAAACACTATGTATTAAAGGAAAAAAAACATTTTTCATTTTTAAACTAACTGTGTTCTCATATATATTTCCTTCGAACTATTTTTGTTTTTGCTTTAAATATGGTACTGAAATCAAATGATCCTATTATTTATTATTTTATGATTTATGAATACATTAAATACTGAATCAAATTATTTTTATTGGTTTTATATTATAAACTTATATAATACATTCATTGATTTCTTGTTCTTATAGTTATTTCCATGAGTGTATGTTTAGCTGAGATGGATGCTTATCGACCAAGAAGCAAGCACATAGATATTCGACATCATCACATTCGAGAAACGGTTAACAAGAAAATCATCACAATACAATACATTCCGATAGACGAAATGGTTGCGGACAGTTTGACAAAATCAGATACTAAGAACAAACATAATTTTTGTGTCAAAGCTATGGGATTATGTTGAAAAATCTTAAATAAATGAAAATTAACTTATAATTGTTTTTATAAAAGTATTTAATTGAATCAATTTTTTGTATTGTGTTGTTAAATTATGAACGCACCCCATTTTCTCATCTGTCAACACTATTATATTGAAATACAGTTTATTATTTAGTATCACTCATAAAAAAACATTTTTATTTTTTCCCTCTGCAAATAATATCAAAATTCTGCGCTCTCAAATTATCTTCGTCTAGCGCCAAACGCGATGAACGAGATGAAAAGCCATCACCTGCTAGTTCAAATCAAGAAGCAATAGGAAACGCGAAATGACAGCTCTACATAATCTTAAAAGGCGAAGAACCTTAAAGCCTCCTAGTACAGATTTAATGGGATCTTCGCGACTATAAGTGTTCGATTGCGTAAACAACAGGGAAGTTTGAGGGGCTGGTAAAAATACAAGAAACCGGACACTGAAGGAATGGGAACTACTTACGCAAAGAATCTCGAAGCCAGGTTTTTCAATAATAGATCTGAGCAATATCGAGCAGAATAAATAAGTTACTACGCGCACACACTTCTATCAGTCATCAAAACTAGACCCATCGAAAATTCAGCTGGTTGAGGTGTTTCAGATTAACCCTCGATATAGCTTAAAGGCAACAACTGCCAACCGCTGCCGCCTCTTTACATGACCTCTTATACAAAAATGGGATAATTCGAGAAATTTCAAACAAGATGAATAAGTTAATCTATAACAGACGATGTAAGGCGATCTATTGAGAGAAGTACCAACCAAAAAGGCGACAAGAACACTGTTTTCCACAGTCTACTACCCTTAGGGGTGAGCACGATCCTATCATAAAAAATTTATCATCGGGTGTTACGCCAATTCTCTCCGCAGTATGTGGAAGACCGACATCAACTTAAAAAGCGAGCACCTTTGTGAATATTGTTTATCAAATAGCATCATGGTAAAATAATCACCTTTGTGAATATTGTTTATCAAATAGCATCATGGTATAATAAACACAAAGAACGAAGCGACCTTCATAAAAACGTCGGTCTTTGACCGCCTGTTTAACAGATTTAATATGAAAGTACCTCAAACAGTAGGATCCATATGAACAATACCAAAACACATCAAGTGCCATGTCTATACCGACGGTCTACCTAATTTAACCGGTATTTAAACCGACATTAATAAAATCGACAATCTCACACCACTGCAAACCACCTCACCGGGGCAATAATAGACGCGTACAACAAAAGTCCCATAATCAGATCAGGAGCGCTAGGTGGAATCACAATAAACTTGAGATCAAAAGGAGCGTTGTTCGTAAACTGTGTAACAGGAAAAAGCAAACAAAAGACTGGAAGTTATATCGGGCTTCTCTCATCATCAGACTTGGATCAAATTTACCAATGTTTAGTTATGAGTGGAAGATATCGTGCTACCTTAAGTGGTAGAAAGCCTAACCTCTTCAAATACCATGGGACCAGTATGACCAAAAGAATTAAACCAGAAAAAACAAATTAAACCCATAAACTGCTCAACAACTCGCCAAAACAGCTTGATGATCCCAAGAGATCAACAACAATGTAAAAACGGCTTGAAAATGTGGAAAGTCACGAAGACCAAGAACGTGTGGCGACGGTGAGGTCTATACACTCCCTTGTAGCCCCCAAATTTATTTTTTTTTCCTTTACTGCACTTAATAAAATTTTATTCGCGATTTTTATTTTATTAATACAGTTTTTATTATTTATTATTTGTTAATACAAGTTTTTATTTAATAAAAATAGGTGCAAAATATTAAAACGGAACAGATTCCGTCGAATTCGAAGATGAATAATAATTTTTTTTTTCCTGTTTTTTCGTAGATGCCGGAACTGCGATGTCAAATCTTCTTTTTATATTTATGTAATTTGACCAACGCCATATTTTAATCGGTTGACAGGGCAGCGTACCAGTTCTCTCACCAACGCTCGTTTACGGAATATCCACAGTACTCTCCCTTCACTCTTCAGTGACAACACAACTCTTCGTCTCAAGGTACCTCTTGGAGAAGTGCATGTGTCACCCCGTTTTAGTTTTTACTGGTACAGGTCCTCCCAGCACTGATGATGGTATTTCCTCGAATTTAACATCTTCCGTGTTTGGAAATTCCTGGTTTAACGGCATCTCGTTTTCTCCTGATACCGCGTCAGGTTCGGTTTCCTGAAGTAAGGACGCTGGCTTTAATCGATATAGAAACTACAACTTCTTTGCCTCTTATTCCTAATTTAAAATATTTTTCCTGCCGGTTGAGGACAGGAAATGGTCCTTCGTACGGTGGCTGTAGCGAACTTTGAACCGCATCGACCCTAACAAACACATGAGAACATTTTTTGAGTTCAGGATGTACGAACAGTGTTTCTCTCATATGTCTTGCAGTTTGTACCGCGATTGTAATTTCTGCATCCTTTCTCGCAGACTGGAAATGAATTCGTGCTCGTTGGTATTGTTAGCTGATGTGCTAAAAAATTCTCCAGGCAGTGAAATTGTCCTATCGTATTCGTATACCATTTCCTAAATTGTTCCGCCTATATCATGTTTAAAAACTGTGCTCATACCCAAGTTTTTCACCTGGATAACATTTTAACTCTCTATTGTCCCGTTCACTCCTGGGTGATATGCCGTTCTTCTTATTCGTTTGTATCCAAATAGCCTTCCCAGTTCCTTAAAGAGCGAGGATTCGAACTGGCGTCCTTGATCCGTAGTAATTTTTCGCGGCACTCCAAATCGACGAATCCATTTTTCATAAATCGCTCGTGCTACACTTTAAGATGTTATATCCGTCATTGGTGTTGCCTCTATCCATCGCGAGGTTCGATCTATAATTGTTAGCAAATGACTGTAACCTTGCGATCTATAGGTAGTGGACCTACTATATCTATATTGATGTGTTGAAAGCGACTGCACGGCAGGACATTCTTCCTAGAAGACTTTTCGTATGTCTCGATATTTTTGCCTTTTGACATTTCACGGAGCCACGTGCCCAGTTTTCGCAATCTTTATTCATGGTGGGCCACACATATTTCGTATTCATCAAGGTAGTAGAAACCTTTACCCTTGGATGGGCTATATAGTGAAAATTGTTGAACATCTCTAGTCGTAAGCTCTTCGGCAGATACGGTCGTATTCTGTTTTCCTTTACTTCGCAAAATACGTTTCGATCCCTACCGAGCAGCATTATTGGTGTTAATTTCAAACTCATCTGGTTTTGCCTAAGTCCAAAATTAGTTTAAGCTCGTCGTCTACCATTTGCAAATTCGCTAATTCATCGAGGTCCACCAGCCTTGGATTTGAAATTGTTTCGACCCTGGGTCTTTTCCCGCGATATGTCGAATATCGGTCGAAAATTGTCCTATATAGTCCAATTGGCGGAGTTGTCGTGGTGATGCTTTCTCCGGTTTCTGCTAAAAGGCAAACGTTAACGGCTTATGATTCGTGTATATTATAAAATTCCGTGCTTCCAGCATAAATTGAAAATGTTTACTGCTGAATATGCAGCCAACAATTCGCGATCGTAGGCACTATATTTTTATTGTGTCGTCGTTAGCTTTCTCGAAAAAAAGTAAGCGGTACCCAATTTTTACCTGACATTTGCTGGACTACAGCTAACACAGCATAGTCGGACGCATCGACCATTAACGATAGTGGTTCTGTTGATGATGGATGGGTTTCGGCAGTTCAGGTGATTTTAGTTTTATCATTCTTTTTGTTGCCCTTCATGTACTCCAACAATGGTATCTGAATTGTTGCAGCGTCGCGTACAAATCGCCGATAAAAATTACACATTGCTAGAAATCGTTGCAAACCTCAAACATCGGTTGGTTCTTTATTTTCCGCAATGGCAGCAACATTATCAGGCAGTGGTTTCGTACCCGATTCGGATATCAAATGACCTAAAAACTTCACCGTACTCTTGCAAAAACAGATTTGGACATGTTGATTACAATCCCGTGTTCACTAAATCGATCGAATACTTGGCGTAGGTGATCCATATGTTGTTCCGTGCTATCGGAATACATCAACACATCGTCTAGATACGGGAAAACGAAATCGAGGCCTCTCAACACAGCATGGATGAAACTTTGAAAGGTTTGAGCAGCGTTGCACAAACCAATGGTCATCCGCGGAAACTCAAATAATCCGAATGGCGTTATTATCGCTGTTTTGTCCGCTGGCTAGATGGGTATCTGATGGTATGCCTTTACCAGATCGATTGTTGAAAATATGACTTTGCCATGCAATCCGTATGCTAAATCCTGGGCGTGCGGTAATAGATATCGATCCGTTACTGTAGCATAATTAAGTCGACGGTAGTCCCCGCATGGTCGCCATTCCCCGTTTTCCTTCTTAACCAAGTGCAGGGGGCTGACCCACGGACTTTTGGATGGCCTGCAAATGCCCAGCTTCATCATGTTGTCGAGCTCACGTTTTGCGATAATGAGTTTTTCGGCTGTTAGCCGACGATATTTTGAATATAGGTTTTAGGTTTCAGTGGTTGACACTTAGGCCATTTTTGGCCCATTGTGATACCACGCATTCACGCTACATCATTAACCCATTCACCTATTCACCTACTCACACAACTACAGTATTACCACCTGCACATTGCAAGCTCCATGTCAACCTGTACATTCACATGGACGGTGGGTCGGCGCTGAATTCTGCACTCCATCAGAGGGTCTTAGTTGTGTTTATTAACATCACCGATCGTAATCGGTGATGAAAATTCGATTTGCATCTAGCCTCTGATGGGATTCGAACCCAGTACCTCCCAGTCCAAGTGCCGAAGCTTTAACCACTGCACCACTTGTCCGGTAGGTTTTATTTTGAATATAACGAAGCACACTTTGTTTCAATAACGTGGGTTACGTTGTGTTTCATCGGACCCAAGCCAGTATTTGGGCGCGTCATATCCTTATATTTCGTGAGTAATTCAGAGTATAGAGCATCAATCACACATAGTGGAGTTATATTCGTTGTTTGGCCATTCGCTACTCTTCTCTCCTTAAATCCATGAGTAATCCAAAGTGACTTAAGTAATCGGCGGCTATGATAGCTTTATTGACATCGGCTATGATAAAAGTCCATGTAAAATTTCGCCGCAAACCTAAATCGACTGTGATTGTCTTGTTTCCGAAAACGTTAATTTTAGTTTGGTTAGCTGCATATAACTCTATCGGGAACGTCTCTAATTTTTTCATCTTATAACATTATTTGCTGGTGGCATGACAAAAACGTCGGCTCCCGAATCAATTAAAAAATGACAATTTGTGGAGTTGTCAAACAAAATAAGGCGACTATTTAATAAATTCCAATCGCTAGTCGCCATAAGCGATCGTCTCTCGAGTTTTCCGAGTTGTTTGCGAATTCACAAGTCGGGCCGCATTTAGAAGCCCGACTTCTGAACTTGTTATGGTACCAGCAATTTTTGTACTCAGTACGGTTGCGAGAGGTTGACCGATATACGGGAACGGCTGCGCCTCATTTCAGTTATTTTCCTAGTCAGCGCGTCGATTTACGCTTCCAACGACGATATAATAGAGTTTTCGGAATTTGATCCGGATTCATTTATTTTACTGCATATATTCACCTTCGACCCCTTTGTAACTTCCATAATACGGTCTGCCATCGTAGCTAGCTTGTCCAAATCGTCGCCGCTAACTGATAAAATGGCATGCATTTGTGTAGGTAATCGCTGAATCCAAAGTGATTTAAGGAACTCGCTACCGATTTTTGGTCCTGCGAGCTGCCGCTCGGGACGAACACGTGGAATTTTTTACTTGAAGATTTTTAATTTATTTAGTACTAAAAACGTATTCGTCATAACGAACGGGATCACCATTTATATGGCGGCGGTGAGGTCTATAAACTCTCTTGTAGCCGCCAAACTTATTGTCTTTTCCTTCATCATACTTAATAAAATTATATTGGCAATTTTTGGAACGGAGTGATTCTAGAGAGGTATTGGAAATGCTGCAAATCAGCAACTGTTACATATTCGCTGCCGATTGTAAGATTGCCAAGTTAGAAGAACCAAAGGATGATGATAAGTGAGCGCCTATTATAAATATTCAAACTAACTGTCCTCAATAACTGCTTTTCCTGGATACAACGGCATTATCAGGTTTGAGTTCAGTAGTCACGTTGAAATTTCATAAGAACGATAAAGGTCACAAATCGGGAACACCGGCACCAGAAGAAGACAACTTCTAAATAATAAAAAGAAGGAAAATTCTGGTAAACTATAAACTGATTATGGCGTATTAGTTGGCCGGACCGGATGGCATCATCCCTTCAGAGATTCGGCCAACTAACGGAACCGATGCTTAAGGTTATTTTGAAGGGTTGCCGGAAACACTGTCACATTCCTAGTACATGGACTGAAGTAAATGCAATATTTATATCTAAAGGGAAAAGCTTTCTTTGCAATCCTACAAAAACCTCAAGCACATAAGTTTATTATTTTGTCTTCTAAAATTTTTGGAGAGACAAATAGACGTTCACATTAGAAAGAAGCAAATCTCTTGAATATAAGGAATGATCACGTAATGCTCACTTTTTTGGATACGGAGTACCTTCAACAACGTCAGATAAGGGCTATCACTTGGGCACTCACACGTCTAGATATGCGGACGAATCACTCAAAGAGTGGATAGAACGAATGCAGAAAAAGCGGATCGTGTGACGCCTATCCTAGGTCAATTCTTCATTAATAGATTTGTGAATAGAGGAATATCATAATATGGAGTGTCTGAGTATCATTAATCAATAAATGTCTTGTTACTTAACCTCGTGGCTTGTTGATTCGATGTTGCCATCGGCATCTCTGGTAAATATCCTAACACCGTGAGTAAAACCATGTTAAACCACCGCAATACATTCCATTTAGGCTAACAGAAGTGGTTTGCGGGTCAATCCACCTAGGACTGAGCTACTATTTTCTCTAGGAATCCAATACTTCAGGAGTATTTTATCCCAATTTTAAATAACCTTCACCTTCACAGAAAAAGCGAAGTACCTGAAACTTATTTTAAATAGCTATCTACGGGAAACTTAATATGGAGGTGTTCTGGATAAAATAAACCTCTCGTTCCGTCTACCCAAATATTGCGCGTTTTTTAAACTGAACTAATTCCGATAAGAGAGAGCCTACGTAGGCTAGTTTAGGGATAATGTAATATCTGAAAGAGAAGTTTACAATGTTAAGGCCACTCAGGCTTAGGTTAAAGCATTTTTCCGTCCAAAGCAGCCCAGAAAAGAACAAAAATGTAGAAAATAATGACATTTAGGCGAAATATTGAATTTTTGAACTAATTTTTATACATATTTACCAATACATCCACACTTATTTTTTTTGCTTTTGATGGGCTTAGATTAATTTCGTTCTAACTTCAAAGGTGTACACAAGCGAGAGAAATTTGTACTAAGCTAGTCCTAAAGTTAGATATTCCCTAATTGCTACGTGCAAACTAATGTTTCAGGAGTTAGCTGAACGACTAACCAAGACAGATAAAATAATTGATCTAAAGAATCAGGTATAATTATACATACCAATTTCACTATCAGTTCTTTAGGAAAGCCGCCGCAACCTACTTAGCCTCTAATAACGAAACTCACCAGACACACTTACAAAATATCCGTCTGGGGTCAATCGTTGCTGTTTTTGTCACTATAGTGCGAAATCTGTGTCCGAAAAATTGAGTGAACAAATAAGATTTAAGTTAAAGATGAAAGGCGAGCGAAATTTGCGTTTAACTTTTTCTAACACCCTTGCCAAAAAATGTGAAAACTATTCATCTTCAAAAGAAAGAGATTTAAAATTATGATAAGCCAATATCAAAAAACATTAACTGATACCAATCTAAACCCACAGAAGAAATATAATATTCCAAGCCAAAGTCTAGACGCCCTGCTGCCAAATAATTTCCCATTTACAATTTTTTGCTCACACAAACCACACGCACGCAACCATTAAACATTTGATGTACGGCGCGTTCACACGTGTAATAGCAACCAATTACTGTCATCATAACACATTCACGTCAAAAATCGTTATATCGAAGAGAAAAATGGAAAAATTGGAAAAAAGATCAAAGACGCTCAAAAAATCCGTTAACGGAGTAACAACATAAATTTTTATTACCAACATTTTTTTCTGTACTTACCAATAATTTTCAAATCGTATCGATTCAAATTTATTACACCGGTTGCACTAAGCGCTTGACAAACATAAAATCCTTCATCGCTGGCGGTTGTTGACGAAAATATCAAAGAACCATTTTTCGTGTTAACAAAAACACGTGCTGCAAAGAATAACAACAACCGTCTTACAACAAATACCAAAACAAAAAAAAACACATGCGAACAAAATTAAAATAAATAAAAAAACCAACTTACATTCATCCGTTAAATCTTTCGTGATCAAAGAATTACTACCAGATGTTGGCATTGCATCACCATTAAACGACATCGATGCGGCGGTTGCGGTGGCCATTGATTTATCCGTGTCCTGTGTTATATCCACCTCACGATACAGTTTACCATCCTTTTGCCATTTCACGGTGAACATTTGAAAATTTCGTAATTTACGATTCGACAATGTATCGCATGCCATTTGGGCGAATTTGTTCTCCCCAATTTTTAATATGGAATTACCATCGCCACCAATTTCACCGTCACCGCCACGTTTTCCACGTACCAGGGATGAATCGAAATCATCGTCCATTTCTGAAATTATATACAAGCGCAAATAAATGGAATTAAATTAATGCGATTTTCCCATATTGCCGTCGAATTTTCCTAATTTTTTCATTTTGTTTGTATGCAAGTATTTTTTAATGGATTGGTGCCAGCTAAACCGCAGTTGTAAGGAAGGAAGAATAAAAACGTTTTTCCGATTTTTTTTTCTACGTATACCAAAATCGGTTTGATTTATTTGCGAAGTTATTGTTTTGCAGACGATTGTGGTGTAGGAAAATTGCATTTAGATGTTTTTTGAGTATGAATAAGAAAATGTTGCCAAGAAAATCCATAAATCGTATACTAATGATCCTAATTTCGTCAGGTGCGGCAAATTTATGGCATCTAAATTGTAAAATTGCCAATTTTCTTTAAGTTTTAGATAAATTAACCGTAAGTAGTTTAAAATTTCGTAAAGATAACTCTGTTGCTAAGAAATTTGTGTATCGTTTGGTTACAGAAACCTCTATCATCAGTAACTCAGACTGCAACGTTAATTTCTTAATCGATCATGATAGAATTTTTTGAGATTCCGAAATGAATTTTCGAAGAAGTTGGGAAACCGCAGAATAATAAAGCCAAGACATTTTGAATGGAAGAGACGAAAGTGGAGATTTATTTCAAAGGAAAAGTAAATCAAGAAGGTTCTAGCTGAAGCGAAACAACTTGGGAAATCGTGGGAAGAGATAAAAGCTGTAGTCCCCAACAGAGTAAGATGGACCAGCCATTTATTGGATAAAGGAAAAAAAAATTTTGTGAATGGACGATGCAAATTTTATAACTGAACCACAATGATAATATCACATCGATTCATTATCAACACATTTCTACAGTCTTATACCAACCTGCCATCACTACGTTTAGTATATGGAGTATATGCCACATACATGCTACACTTTTAACACAATTCGAATAAGAAAGTAACGTTTCCTAGTTTTATATTGGATTTTGACAATTTGAAGTTGAAACTCATCTGATCATCAAAACCAAACACGAGTTCAAATACCCGATCCTGATCCGCAGGAATTTTGAATAGTCAAAATCAACATGCAATATTATAATTTTATGAATTGATTTTGCTTGCAATATCTGGGCGATCAACTTCATTCGAACAATACTCCAATGCCCAGTATGCAACCGGCCAAATTTTTTTTCTTCGCCCATTGAGAGGAATTATGTCTCGAGTAAACTCTGTCTGATAATGAAGAACGTTATTGAAAACGGAAATGGAATTTCTTCTTACAAAAAATTTCTGAAAATCTCGATTTTGAACAGAGTCTGGCCATACTTCCTTCACATAGGACTGGACACTCGATTGAGCGGAATCTCTAGCTATTTCTGCAGCAATTTGTTTACTGTCCAGAGGAACTCTTCCAACATTTCGATATATTGCTCGTTCACTTGACATGCATACTCTTCACTTCAAATTTCACATCCGAACCAACGGGAAGTGGAGAAAATACATCGGCGTTGTCATGCTAGTCAGTTGACTTATACTTGATAGTATGTATACACTGGTATCCCATGCAAAATATAGCAAACGTCACTGGCAAGCCTTAAATAACACGCAACATGCCCTAAATAATCCACATTCGTTTGGAAGAATCCTCATTTGCCCATATTATATTTCAATTTGATAGCAGCACGTCGAAAAACTGTTCCAGATTTTTGAGATATTCTTCTTCGGTTCGACCTGTTAGAATTATGTCGTCCGAAAAACTTGTAACAAACTCCGCTGAAATATATTCTTAACTCTCGGAATTGGATACTGGACGTGACCTTAAAATCTCGCAGATTCTCAGTTATATGTTGTCAGGTTTACAAACAACATACGATGGGCGCGGTTTGAAAATGATTATCGACATTTAGTTTCTCTATTGCTCAAAATAGAAAACAAATACTCTTTATCCGCTTCAATACGCTGAATTTAAAAACCAAATAGATCGAACCAATTCACTCCTGTAACGTTTGCCCCATCGGCTGTAATCTCAGGTTGTGGCAATTCAGTCTGAACGTTCAAAAGTGCACTTTTGACTGGTTTACTATTCTCTTAGTCGCTTCAGTCGACTAAGAGAATAAAGTTTTATAGAAGTGACACGACGATTGTCGCGTCGTATGACACGATACGACTGAGAGAATAGGGGTGTTAGTTCACGATAACCATCATTACCAATCATGGTAATTGTTGGTCCAGTGTCAACTAAAAATTTTAGAAACTTTCCGTTAATTCCTATTGTCACGAAAAATTTCTTACCACAACGCTCCATCGCATTTTGACTGCTGAACAAATTCTAGTTTTGGTTTGGATTCGTAACTTGCAATTTCATACAACACCAATGATTTGTACTGACTCGGTAATACTTACACCACTGGAATATTCCCATAATAATTGTTCCGCTATTATCCACTAACACTAAAAGCCTACAACAAATAAACTCCACAATTTCCTCCATACTCAGCAGCAACACCATTCCGTGGTTTCACACTTTGATTCTTTCAGTGTGATTCCTTCTCGTTTCTTTCGCCTTCACCAACAATTTTTTGGCGGGGAAATTTTTGATTCTTTTTTCAGCAATATTTTTTTTTGATTCAACTGATTCTCGCACTACTCCAAAGATAAATATTTCAAGGACATCTTGTTTATTTGCCGTTTTTAGGTTAATTTTAGTTTAATGTTTGCTTCGAGTGCAAAAAATATATTTTTTCAAACAAAGAATAAATATTTTTTACTATACGAAATAAATCAAAAAACATAATTTTACGCATTTTACGTACATCATAAAAAAGAAATGCGCAAAGAAATCAAATGTGGATGTCGATTGATTTTTTTGAAATCAGAGAATCACGACGAAAGAATTAAAGGATGGCGAGGCCCATTCGCACATTTCTTCATTCATATCGTCAGCCTTGAAAACAGCCACCGCCGTTTTTGACCAGCATTTCGCCGGTAATCTTTTCCGCCTTTGTCTGACCTTTTTGAATTTTATCAACATAAGGTCTAGTCCGCCCATCGCACCTCCAAACTCCTGGTTTCTACATCTTTTCCATAAACCGAAAAACAAATCTCGTTTAGACCCACGAGCCACTGCAATATGAATGCCGCCTACGATGGATAACCTTCTAGTGAATTTCAAATCGCCAGTCACCAACGTCATTGCTGCTCCAGCAGTTAAACTGGTGGACCATTCACAATTCCCCTCATCATAGCGGCATAATCCGAGTGCAGCGAGTTTCCGATTTTTCCTTAAGCCCTACTTAAGCCATTCTTTCTTCGTCACTTCTCCACCTCTAGCATTATCACTTTATTCCTCCAGTTCTCTATCGTTCTCCCGCTGACCAACAAAAGGCTCACTAAGACACGTCGATTCTGCATACGGTTGGCCATCCAAAATTCCGAGCTGTTTCTCTCATTTCTTGCACTGGCCAATATCTCGGTTGAATTGTTCATCACCTTCGAGCTGGCTCAACTGGTTCTCCTTGTCTGGAGTGACATGTTATATAACATTACATTTTCAATACTTTATCGAATTTCATGTCCCACTTCTTTAAAACAAAATGTAACACTATTTCACATTTTATATCACTTTCAGGTTGCTAGATTGACAAATTGTGATATTCTACTCCTTTTCTATCACCAAATAATTTGTTTTCGATATTTCAACGAAATTAGAGAAAAACACCTTGATCGTTTAGGAAAACGAGAAATAAACTTTGAAAAAGTATCAAAAAATGTGATGTTATAACATGTCACCCTGTTGTCTCCTTGTCATCACTCGATTCCCCAAAGCTACGATGGTTTGTCCACTGGTACCTACTCCATGATCTTCATCAATCTGTTCCATCTTATTACTATCAGCCATTTCCAACATCTGATCCCAACCGTTATGTAAATGCTCGACTATCTGCTCCGCATGGCTGTCTACCATTTGACCTGTTTCTTCTCGGTGTTATCGTTGACTTTTTGATTTCTTTAATTTCAATTGTTTCATTTGTTGATTTTATTTTGATTTAATCTATAGTTTTCCTCTATTACCTCCTCAAACACATAACTATCCTGGTCTAACCTGGTAACTATCATTGGTAAGTTACGCTGCTTCAATTGGAATTTCAATGCCGTCAAAATACACTCAACTTCTCCTATTCACAATTCCACCGTTGTCACCAATCGTTACGAATTTGCCCTGTCAAATCCGATTCGTACCACTGGATTTTGATTACAGTTATAAATTTGACTGTGAAAATACTGGCAATAATCTTTCACACACTTACACCACTACCGTAATACTTACACCACTGGAATATTCCCGAAATATCCCCACAATAATTTTTCCGCTATTATCCACTAGCACGAAAACATCACATCAAATAATTTCCAAAATTATTTATCAATTAACCATTGACAATTAACAATTATTTATAATCACACCACTTATTTCACTTTCACGAACCACCGTCTTCACCAAAACTCATGAAAATCGAACTTCAAATTCACTAACTGTATTCATCGCACCCGTAGCCATGCTGAACTTTCAAGATTATCGCGATCTATCTGCTACAATCTCCAATACCACTAAGCTGCTATAAAGCTACTTCTAATGCTACTACTCAAATCTAGACGTCACTAATCCCACAAATGTTATTAAACCAATTTACGCTGAACCAACCAGCCCAAACGACCAATCCCCGTGGAGTTCGGAATAAAGAAATAAAAAAAATGTATCTGCTCCCAGTGCCAAGGTTGAGGTTTTGAGTTCTAATATGCTTCATGTAAATACGTGTAATTTGCATTTTAGAATGGCATTAAATGTAAAGGGGAAATATGGAAATTATAAATGGCAGCGAAGTCATTATGGAAAGTAAAAAAAAATGTTGTCACTGTAAAGGTTCTCTATAGAATCTAGATGATCGTAAAGCAACACAAAAAAACTGCAATACTATCAGGTTGTTTGATCCAATGGTTTAACTATCTCCTACCACTATTAGGATCAAGAATGTCTTTGAAAACTTATAGATATAGAATACAACAACCGGGTACAATAAACTGCCAAGTGGTATTCAAGAAAACTGTTTAAATATTCGAACATAAATATAAATTCTGGAGAAAATCAAGGTTAATCCATGGTTAAATCCAAACTCAAAAATTTAGTTTGAACTCCATGGTTTTTCGTATTCCTGGAAAAGTGCTTATGTTTCTGCCATTTATAATAGCAGAGTCAAGAGAAGCTCGAATCCAAGCTGAAGTTATATGGTATGATGGGATGCTGATAACACAAATTCGTCAGATTTCCGTGCTCTTAGTTTGGAATCCATAGAAAGGGCTCTTTTCCGCGTAATATTGAAGACAGCGCGACATGAGAACTATGGCAATCAGATTGAAGAGGTAGAACAAGGTAACATAATAATCAAAAGGACCAGACTAATAAATTTTTCCCAGATTTTAGAAAAAAACAAAAATTCTAAGCGATCAAAGAAGCTTGGAAGATGCAAACTTACCACTTTTTTACCAGTACGAGAGCGGAGTACTAAATGTAGTGGAAGGAAGCAAGCGGAAGGAAGCGGTAATGTAAACTACATAACCTTGTATAACCGTTACATTACGAGGATGTTAGAACTTCATTATTGAAACCTTCCCCGCTTTTTGGTGGCATATCAGCTGTCTGATTTTGTGTATTATTTTAAAAGGGTACTGAGAGATGAAATAATTACATATGAAAAACATCTATTCATTTTCTATTCACCGCAATTTGCGGTGTCTTGTTATTTTCTGCTAAAAGTAAACCACTCAAACTCTATGTGTGCACTGAAGAAGTTCTACTCAAAAATCGTCCGGTAACAATCAATTAGGGAACATCACCTATTATCATTTGAAACGTCTCATTGGAGCTATCTTAATTTTAAAGTTTCAAAAGACATCGTTGGTATACAATAAAAAGCGAGTGAGCTGAATTTCATTAGAAAGAGACCAAATGAATTTTTAATTTATTTCTTATCTGAAAAAGAATGGCGTTTGTTTTATCTCTTTCTAACACCATACAGCTATCTCTTTCAACACTGTATTTAACTGTGTAAAAACTATACACATACAATTTTCTGGAATACTCTTATTGGATTCGTATACATATTGCTATTGTTTTTTGTTTAAACAGAACTTTCAAAACTGAACAGGGTGAGAGAAAATGTTCTATAGTCTTCTCCCTTACAGTTTTTGTATAAAAAATATTAACTTCCACACCCGCGTTTTTGCATATTTTGAAACAGGCAGTATATTGAGTATCATTATGACCAGTCTTAACCATCGCCATCGGAATGAAATGTGATAAGAGTGCTTCATGTTCAGAATAGGCCATACTTAAGTTAGTTGCTCAAGACGTCCTAGTGTTCAGGGACCAAGATTATCCGGATATTAAAGTTGCCGCACTTGCCAGTCCACATAATTAATAATATAAATTAAGAATAATTAATTATGCATCAACCCGCTATTTCTTCAATTGCTATTACTACCCAGTATGCAATTTTTGCACTGTGTGGAAAAAATTGTTTTAATTCCATACTAAATTCCGCACTACAAAATATTAAAGACACAAATATATTGATTTTGGACAAAAACAATTCTTTCTCTTTCATTCGCGAAGTTTTTAATTTTTTTTTTTTTGTTTTGTTTATTGATTTGTTGAATCGTTATTCTTCAGTTTAATATAGCATTTGAGAGGATAACACGAACGTTCTTGTGTTTTTCGTGATTTTTATTTTTTATTATGTTAACTTTTGTTTTTGGTATATTTAATTTCGTTAATAATCTTTAAATTACTTAATATATACTAATTGTATTACGTGTTTCTGACCAATAAATTTGGATCTAAAAAATGGTAATAAAATAATTTTAAAATAGCGTCGTCATAAATAAATGAGATGATGAAAATTTTCCATCAATCTTATCCCGCCGTTAGTAGTGTAAAGTGGCCGGTTCTGGCTCAGTCCCAGTCCCAAAAATGACGTCATAGGTGACGTAGTCGTTTATGGCTTCAAAAGCGACGACGTAGTCGTAAATGTTCGAAAAAGCGTAAATTTAGAGGCAATTGAGACCGAAAAGCACACATTTAGGCGAACTGTCCCCTAAATGTTTGCTTTTTCATTTATTTATGAATGTCAAACTGTTTCTCCATAATCATCTTTTTGAATGAGGAAGTTTGTAAAACTTTTTTGTATTCACTTTAATCACTCAAATAATTTATTATATTGTTTTATTTTTTAACTTGTTAATGTCTTCAGCGTAGTTTTAGTTTACTTTTATGATACTATTATCAAATCTAACAACAACTTCTGGTTAATTGAATATATTGTATAAATCTTGAACTTGAATTTTTTTAGTATACACAATTTTTGAGACCACGTCATACTTTGGAATTGGGATTATGCTAGAATGAACAAAAAAACATATGTGATTTTGAGATTGGGGTTATTGCCTGTGTACTATATTTGATTACAGGCTTTCTACTGTAATTAAACGAAAATGCATCCTAAAAGTATGTGTAGAAGTACGTGTTTTATATATTTTGTCTGAACGTTTGGTTAATAAATCATAAACTATGTGTAAAATTGGCGAAACTTCCACTAAATTTTTGCTTTTTCAGTTAAAAATGATAAAGTATGCGTAATATTGGCGAAGTTTCACACTATAACAACAACAAACAATGGAATGTCGTAGTATGATTTTATCCAATGACAAACACAAATAATTACTTTAAAAGATGACGTTTAGTATGACGTCATGCCGGTCAAAAAGTATGTCATCCAATCATATACGACTACGTCATACTTTATTGCTCCTAAATTTACGTTTTTTTCGAGGCCTACTTTCTCTTAAATTTACTTTTCAATCTCGATTACCCCTAAATTTATTCTTTTGCAATCATGTACGACTACGCCATAGTCTTTTTGCTGTATGTATGCCTACAAATGTTAATCAAAAGCCGATTTCGCCTAAATGTGTGCTTTTCAATCGGAATTGCTTATCCCTTTTTCAACCAAGAAAACAAACAAAATGGCTCAGTTTTAGTCCAACCCACACAAATGTGTGAGTACAAAACCACAGTGTGTAATGGCGTTGTTGATAAAAAATTTAACTTTATTTGAAGTAAAACCAACACAATTGTCTGTATAGATATAGTGTTTTTTTCGAACGAAAATAAGTTAAAAAGGAATTCACAAATGTGTAAGTTGGTTAAAAAAACATACAAAACTAAATTTTTGACATGGTACTTTTGCCCTACCCGCACAATTATGTTAGTAAATCACTAAAGGGCTATACATTTTTGTTTTTTGGTAAACTGACGAACTTCCTCCTAAATGTGTGCTTTTCAGTTTCACTTGCCTCTAAATTTATGCTTTTCGAACATCTACGACTACGTCATACTTTAGCTCCTAAATGTATGCTTTTGATGTCATAAACGACTACATCACCTATGACCTCTTGAACCTAGAGACTGAGCCAGAACCTTCGTGACCGGTTATTCGCCGTGGTTCTTTCCTCGTTTTCTTCCCCTTCACCAACGAGGAAAGAATCACGGCGAAAGAATCAAAGTGTGGAACGGCGGATAGTTCTAATTTTTGAAGGTTGTGCATATTGGAATGTAAAATTGGATGGCACTTACGGATGAATTTGAATGGGTTTTATAAAATTTAATATTAAGTGTATATTTATGACAATAAAAACTGAATATTTATTTTATAACAAATGCAAAACTTTGTTTTATTTCGAATAAAGATTATTATTTATTCCAAATATATACAAACATGATCCTCTTGTTTCGTGCATAAAAGTGTTTGAAATCAATATGGAAAATATTGTGGAAAAACCCCACTTTCTGACGAAATTCCACCTACTTTCCCATCTGTTTTTTTCTAACTATTTTAGTTGGGGATTCATACCCACACTGGAATTTTTGTCACACTTTTCTTTGGCGAGTAGTATGGATTTCCGTGTATGGATTTACATGGTTCTTTCTATAGAAAGAGTGTGGATTTTGCACGCGAATTTAAACGGAATTCCGTACAGCTTACAGCTATTATATGCTGCAGTAATTAGGGAAAGGAAATAAAATATGCACATTCAGCCACGTCAGAAAACTCCTACTTCTACTCTGTAGTACTATCTTTAACCAATTGCGTTGAGTGCCCTGACTGGCGAATTTTCCTCTAAATATCTTTTTTTTTTGATTTAATAAGAGGGAAGTTTGTCATTTGTCTATTCTATCGTAAAACAAATGAAAAAGAGATTTGGAGGAATCAGATCTACAAGCTCTCGCCTGTTTCTCGTACCACATCAAATATAAGTATCAAGCCAATTTACTATTTCTCTGCTTTGATAACTAGATCCTCCAGTATATGCGCCAGGGTCCCATTATATACGTCCTACGTAAACGGTTTAATTTCCATTTTTGACTTATAGGTGGCTAATGCGTAAGAATCACAACAATCAGTTTCGAACAAATGAGACTTGATTTGAAAAAATCAGTTATCTCATCAGGTCGCGACGAGAGACGTTGTATTATTACATTGAAATATTTTCTATATATATAGAGCAATACCATGTAGTTGTACTACTAGCGAATTACTGCGTAGCGTACGAAATTTGATTCTTACACATTTCCATCTATATGCTATTTTAACAATTAACTTTTTCGTATTCACAATTTTTTTTATATATTTTATTTTTGGTTTTTTCAAATTGTAATGGTGTTATTGTGATTGTTCCGTATATTGGCTGAAATATACCAATATACGGAACAATCACAATAACATCATTACAATTTGAAAAACCAAAAATAAAATATGTTTAATTTCCCTCGACTTACATGATTAATTGCGAGCATGTAATTTTAATACTCAAAAATAAGATTTCTGATTTAAATTCGTTGGTTGTTAAACATTGAACTTAACCTACACTGTCTAGTCTCCAATCTTGAATTATTAATTGATAAAGAGCTTCGCACGTGTTATAATACACGGTATAACATCACAACTATACCTCACCCAACTGCACAGAGCTTGACCCTTTTTCCAAGTTGAATATATGTATATAGTAAGTCAATTACTGCCTTGCCAAAAAGCTATACCAAAAAAAAATTCGCAAAATTTCGATCATAAACTAAGCCAACAAAAAACACTGTAGTATATAATTTTACGAGAGCACGAGAAGAAAATAGGAAAAATACGTTCGTAAAAAACATAAATTTCAATGATTTAGAACGGTCTGACATGCAATTTTCTAATTTTCTATATCGTTCCCAAAATAACGCCAATATTTATTAATATTTGATGAGGATAATATTTTTGTGAATTTTCACTAGACTCTGCCGTCTAATAGTACGGTCGATGCAGTATACTCCAAAAAGGTGAAAAGTTGAAAGGAGTATATACGAGTGACATTTATTCACTCGTTGTCATATTTACATATATATACAAATACGAGATGTCTCATGTTGTGTAATCGACATGATCCCTTGTATATTACAAAGAGTACACTGGAGAAATAAATTTACGTGAGAATTTAGGGTTGATACCCTTCGTGTATGTCTGTGTATATATAGTACAGGGAAATATACATAATAAGGACTGACTTCAATCGAAAAACAGACATAATTATCAGTAATCAAAAAAAATTATATTTTCAACCCGATTCACCCTTAACATAAAATGGAAAATGAAAAACCTAACACTATGACCTTCAAAACTAACTTTAAAAAGAAAACAAAACAAAAAATGATTTCCCCTAATTTGATTTGCAACCAAACAAAAAGTCTTGGTTATACAATACACCCAATCTAGAAAAAATTTCAATAAACATAAAAATCTACCCCTCGGCCCCGTCCCCCTATATATTCTTCGAGGCTCACATAAAACGTTTCTTTTTTGCTGCACTCTCGCTTACTGATTAGGGTGGTTCAATTGTTTTTTTTTGTTTTTTGAAATTTATGTCTTCTGTTTTGCATGAACAAACTTATGTAGTTTTCATTATATCCTTAAGCGCGGCGGCATTTTAAATGTTCAGCACGAACAATTATTTTGATCAGTTTAATTTGTGATTTTGTTTTAATACGCCACTGTTTATATTATTACGATTATTAAGGGATTATTAACTGTTGGAAAAATACTTTTTCTAACTTTTCAGGCAAAGTGATTTTTTGGTTTAAGTTTCGTTTGGTTAGGGATTTGAGGGGGGTGTGAAGGATTCATATATATACAGGGACTTTAAATTAACAATTACGGGTTTAAACTGTAGTTTTGTTTTCTTTTATGCTTTTGATTTTAGGGATGTTATTCGGTTTGGTAGAATCCTTAGAAGGTTTGCTGTTTTGTTAAATATTGTGTTTTTGTCCGATTTTGGCGAATAATCTGAAGCTTAAATAATCGATATCAAATTTTGTTTTCAGTATAGACAAATAGTTAGGGGACTATACATGGGACAGTTTAGCAATGTGACGATCTATTATTTGTTCAAACCAGCGAACATGTTAATTAATGTAATTGAGATTATAACAGATCAGCTTCAACCCGTTATACGCCCATTTTCAAATTACAATTAGTTTTGTATGGAATAATATTAGACTCACGGTAGGCACACTATTCCGAATATAAACATTAGTCCTTCGAGTCAGATATGAACCGGCGACCTATGGATTTACAGTCCAGATCCCAAAGAAATTCAAACATTAAATGAATTTTTAAAATTCTTAGAAAAACGATTCGACATACTACAAGCACTTGCGGATCAAAAACCAATAAAACACGGTTACTACTACAATCAACCAAACATAATAGGATTTTTTGTAACATAGACATCATGCAAACAATGTGGAGATCCAACGAGCTAGTGCGCACTACAACAACACGATGCATTAGATTCAGCGTAAAAACAAAACAACAATTTCAACAACTCAATTAGCTGTGAGGAACATAAAAGACAATGAAATAGGAAACCCATCAAGTCAAGAGCCTACACTAGTTAGTAGCTGCAGCAGTAATAACTGTGGGGCAAAACAAACTTGAGTTTCTCCTTATTCAAATTGATCCGGGCTCACAAGAAAGGTTTAAATCTACAGTACCAAAAAACTCATGTAGGATTAGCAGGATTAGGGAAAACTAAGACGGGAATAATAAATAAATTTGTCACTTGTAATTTAGAGCCAAGGTTCCCGTCAATTTTTTTAGTATAAATAAAAGCGTTAGTCATAAACGATTTAGTTAACAAACGCTACCTTCATCGAAGGAAGGCGAATCCTAACACTATAGTTCTAACCTGTGTGAAGGAGGGAGAAATAGCCACGTTAATAGGCTAAAGAGTATTTAACAATAAATAGTAACTCCCATACCACAATTTAATCTGGGAGACAAAATAAACATAGATCCCATCATTCAAGTACATCGAAGCTCGCAACTCCAATCCTGATATTGAAGCCATTAAAATGTTAATTAGTGACATCAACCGGAATCTAAGGGCATCCAAGTACAGTAGAGTACAACCACGACGTTGATCACTACACGCAATCTCTTAGGCAATTATAGGAATACTGTTGATCTGAGGAACAATGGAAGTTGTTGAAGCCAATCCACTTCCGGAACCGTAGCCAATTCTCTGATCAGCAGCAACTACGCCAGATGCAATAAAAAGAATAATCGCAGTTGTAATTTAACCAGTGAACAGTACAAGTTAAAAAGTGAAAAGTAGTGGGCTTTCAACCGAAGGGAATAGGAAAGAGCTATTTATTGAGGCTACAAAATGTTAGATGAAAGGAAGCAGCTCGAATGGCGAAGGAATGACACATGTTGAACCAAAAGATAAAAATTTTCAGCCCATCGAAAAGCAGTTAAAAAGTAGGGAAATCGGATTGAAGTGTGAACCAAAGGGAACCATTTTTGTGCAATCGCTTATTGCCGAGCACCAAAAACCAACAGAATAAACAACAAATTAGAAAAGCTAGATTCCAGTTTTGAGCAGCAAAATGATCAGTTTGCCGAGCTAGATAAACAACAGAACGTGCAGATCGAGAAACTGGATCAACGTATGTGGGTCAAAGAAAATTAAATAGACGAACTGAAAGCTGTGATTAAGTCTTTTGAAGATTTCGAATTAAAAATAAAGAAAGAATTTGAAAGTGAACTTAAAGAAGGTTTAGGAGGTTCACAGATTGCACTGAATGTTGGTTCCGGGAGCTGGAATGGAATATTAAAGAATGATGTTTTGTAGACGACTCCCAAGTTAGAGATGATATGATCGAGTCACGACAGAGTTGAGTCTGAGAAACAACACAGGAGCGGAAAGATTATCTACTGAACCAACGTCGGAGCAAAAATTCAATTCGGACGTCGTTCCAGTGATCGAGGCGCTGGTAGAGCGAGTAATGAAAAAAATTGCCTATAACGTGCGGAGTCAAGAAAAATTACGTGGGAGAAGTGTGAAGCCAATTGACATTGTTACGACTGTATGGTCGCAACGACGATTTTTTTTTTGTTATCTTATTCACCCCAGTTGTTGTCTTCGTTTCGTCCATCTTCTCTTATGTTTTTATTCACCTCTGTGTTTGTCTGTGAACGCACCCGCGACGTTTTGTTTTGTTCCCCATTGTGTGGTGGCGCGGAGGTGAAGAGAAGACGAGAGAGAGAGAACAATGCGCATCGAGTGTGTGCAAAGTAAAACGTTTTGGAAGAAATGTTTTTCTTATATGTCTTTCTCCCTTATATCAACGAAAATTTGATATAAGGGAGAGACAGAGAAGAGAGATTAATTTCTTCTAGAACGTTTTACGAGCTGTGCGACGCTCGAATGTTTTTTTTTTGGTCGCCATTCAAGTTGTGATTTTTGTAAAATTCGTTTGGTGATTTTTGCGGATAAATTCAGTTTGTAATTTTGAGATAAAAAAGTGGAGTAATTTTTGGTTTGTGAAGAGTGGCATAAAACTGCGCTCTAGTTTCTAAATTAAAATAATAAAATTAAAAGTTCAATGTGACTTGGAAACATTTTTCTTGTTAATTAATTATTTGGATCATTAAAATACGTATACATTTTTTTGTGAATTTATCTGTGCATTTGTTTTTGCCTAAAAATGAAAATAAAATACATGAAAATCAGCCAAGTGTATTTCTTGATTTTCTTCTAATATTTCTGTGCATCCGACATCATTAAAAATCTTGGACTTTTCGTTGTGTTTAATATTTTCTCCGTGATTTGGTTATCAGTGTAATCAATTAAACGAATTAAAATAATTGTGTACTTGCCTTTTTATTAACGGGTGGCCGTATCGGGACGAGTTAACTTTATAGCGTCAAATAGTGCGCATCGCAACGTACAATCATATTGGTTTTGTGCATGGCGTGTAAACGCCCAAAAATGGGTGTATAGGTGGCCAGGTGAGGCCACTTCATTTATTTCGCGGGTTGCAGTGAGCCAACGCACAACCGTGAGTTTTTTTTTTGTGATTCCGTTTTTACAACGCCCAATTTATTAACGGATGGTCAGTTGCGGCAGTTACTGTATTTACGGATTTTGGCGAGACAACGCCCTATATTTTTGGATTGTGATTTTGGCGGCCAGTCGAGGCCAACATCGGGGCACTTTTGTGTAGCACCTGTGTCGGTCGGACACAGCGGCGGCGTTGCATAGCGGTATCGGTGAAGCGGGGAGTGGCATAACCAAGCCGCAACGACACGGGTGGCCAGCCGGCCATTTGTGTGTTTTGGGTTATCGGTGGTCTGCCGCACCGTTCGACCGCACAAGGTCAGCCGTATTAACGGTAGCCAACCGGCTGTGGATTTTTATTTATATTTGATATCGGGGAGAGGCCCGCAACGCTGTAGCCAACCGGCTGTGGATTTTTATTTATATTTGATATCGGGGAGAGGCCCGCAACGCTGTAGCCAACCGGTTACTCGATTAGTATTCCATTTTGGTAACGGTATAGCAAAGCCGCAACGGTCCGGGTGGGGCAAGGTCACCTGTGGCATGACGGCCGCGCAAGGCCGCACCAGTAATTTGTTTTAAAAAAAGAAATAAGGTACAATTTTTATTTTTTTTAATTTAATTTTTTTGATTTTAATTTTTATATATTTTTTATCATATTCATTTATATATACATATATAATTTTCAAAAGTTTTGTGATCGGGCGCCGCACAGCGGGTGCGCGCTCGATGCGCATTGCTGATCTCTCTCTCTCTCGTTCCCTCCCTTTCTTTTCTTTTCGGGAAGTTGTTTCCTTTTGTGTCGTTTATTTTTAAATATACAAAATGAATTACTAAATTTTTCGGTTGTGTATGATGGGAGCGGAGACTCCCTCTGTGTCGGTTTAGTGTTTGCGGTCCCTTGGTGCCCGCATTCAATTCCGTAACCAGGGCTTGACCCCGTTTGAATTCGGATGGATGCGCGCACCAAGGCACCGTTCTCGGTTTATAATTTTTGAGTTGTTCGTTCCTCAAGTTCCGGCCGACGAATTTCGGCGGAACTACGGTTCTTATTTATTATTTGCGTTTCCCCAACTTTCTGTTAATCACGGTGTAGGCCAGGAGCCCTGCATGCCTCAAACCCCACGACCCTCGCACTTCTCGCTGAGAACGTAGCCGGCAAAACATCACCGTGGAGGCCTCTGCAGGAGCTTAATGAAAATCTGCAGGTTGGCAGTAGCCAGCCTGTAACAGTGGCGCCCAAACATGTCGCAAATTTTAATTTTTATAATTTTTTTTTGATTTGTAGCTTCACTCCCTTTGGCGTGCGCGTCCAGTGTCGAAACCGGTGTTTCACACTGTTTGAATTCGCATGGACGCGCACACCAAAGCCAGTCTCCCGGTTGACATTCCTTATCTACGATCGCAACCAGCACGGGCTGTTTGATTGCGCGTAGATGGGGGGTGTCATCCCCTATTCTTCGGACATCCGACTTCCGAGCTCTTTCCCATTTCCACTATGTTGTTTCTGATTGTGGTGGAGCTCGGATGTCATTTGTCTGGGGTTTAGCAGTTAGCTTCATTTTATCCTTACCCCGAAATTTCTCGACCGAAATTTGAGGAACAACAATTTTTATTATTATTATTATTTTTCTTTATTTTTATTATTATTTAGCTGACATGGAGTGGGATTTCCGCTTCCATCATACCATCCGTTTCGTCTTTTGATTTTAAAGGTTCTTTAAATTATGTTTGATTTATTGATTTTTTTTGATATTATTGATTATTTTTATTTTGATTTAGTTTTTGGGTTGTATTGGAACCCTCGGGTTTATTAGTACTTCATTTTTGGTTTTATTTTTCTTATTTTCTTTTTGTATCGTTTGAAGTTATTATTCTGCCTGCATACCGCTGGGTGTGTTGGTAGTTTTGGTTCATATTATTCTTATTTCTTCCTTTGTTTTCTTATTACTTGATTCCTCTTTGAGATTTTGCATTGTTTACTGTTTACGTGGTATTATTTCACTATCGGCGTACTATTGGGTGTGTTGGTAGTTTGATTTTCGTATTATTATTATTATTTTTCGTTATTTTGTTGTATTAAAATGATTTTAACGAGCCCCCCCAAAATAGGTTCTCATCGAACAGCGCCATTTTCGGGGGTATCTCGTCTACATCCGTCGTTAAACAAATTGTGGGAATACGGGTCCCACAACCCATTTGTAAGGTAACCATTCCTTTTATTATTATTCATCAAATATATTTCGTGCTTATATTTTTATTATCTAGTTATAGTGGGTGTGGAATATCTTTAGTTGTAATTTCCTTTAACTTGAAACCTTCCGTTTAAGTTAGAGTTATTTTGAATTCAAATTTTTTGTATTGTTAATAAATTTAATAAAGACTTCGTTATTGTTCCTTATCAAACATAATCGAGCAAGAATATTCCCTTACCCCTACATCATCCAACATGGACATAACATTTTTCGAGCAAGATGAATTGGATCAAAGCTTTAACGATCAACCATTATTGTCTGAGAGTGGCCTCAATTACACAGGATCTCCAGCGGGCATCTCCATCGACATGTTCCTGTTTCAGCTAGACACCATTGCTTCGTCTCGCGGATTATCCGACCAAACCTTGCTATTTGAGCTACATACCATTTTGAAAGACATAGCGTTACAATGGTACTGGACATTTCGTAAACACAACCCGCACGCTACCTGGACCGAACTACGAAACGGTTTGATCGAGCGATTTCAAGACCGCCGCACCAACTACGAAATTCGAAGAATGGTCGAAGCCCGGAAACAACAACCTACGGAAAGTTTTTTGGACTTTTATGATCACGTGTGGACTCTTACCCTGCAATGTCGCAAACCGTATTCCGACGAAGAGCTCATTCAGATTCTCATGAACAACATGAAGCCGACGTTACAATATCATCTCACCGATCGCCAGTTTAGCAGTATCAACGAACTAATCAAAAGCTGTTCTGCTTGGGAGGAGTCTTTCCGGCGGCTCAAAGCTCCGGCGGATCCTGCAATCCATCCACGACGCGTGATCAATGAGTTATCAGGCAGTCCGTATGATGATGTTGGAGCATATGACTCTTATGAGAATTATCCCTTAACTGATGTTCTACCCGATAACTCAGTATCCGCAATTCAAACGGGGAGCAGGTATTCGTCGGCAGCGGCGAGGCGTCCGGGCGGACAAGTCCCAGCAGACAGTTCGGGATTGATTTACAAACAACATGCCAATTATGGTAAAAATATCGTCTGCTTCAATTGTTCAGATATGGGTCACACGTTTATGGATTGTCAACTGGCTCCAGTCGGATTATTTTGTTATCGATGTGGGCTTCGAGGAACGATATCTGCGCGTTGTCGACGTTGTGCCGAAGAACGAAACGCTCAATCAAGATTGTCGGAAAACCAGAACAGTGGTTCTTGGAGGACTGGGCCACGAGAATCACCACAACCACAACCGCAACCCAGACTGATGTTACCACGGACAAATCCACTCAAACCGATTCTGGAGGATGCAGCGAGCAATACGGACGCGGAAATCCGCTCCTATTCGAATCCGACGAAGAGGTAAGCTCGTCTGCCAGTAATGATTCCTTTCCCGATCCTTCTTCCCCATCCAATCCTTCCTCCCTTCCTGTCGCTCTTAAATTTTTCTATAATGCCCCATCATTGGCAAAGTTAGATCGTTTAAAGCGTTCAAAAAAATATTGGAACCGTCGCGTCGCAATGAGAAATGATGTGATTTCCTCCGTTCTATTCTCCGAGGGTAGTGACACTCGGCCTTACGCCCAGGTCTTTATAAATAAGATACCTTTTAAGGGTCTTCTCGACAGCGGGGCGAGTGTCAGTGTTCTCGGGAGTGGATCGGAGAAACTCATGTCAAATCCCTTTGTTGAATTTCATAACTTTCCTTCCACTATAACTACCGCGAGTGGCCAAGTCCAACGAGTTTTTGGTTATATCCGAGCTAACGTCGAATTTAACGGAGTCACTAAATTTATGAATTTTCACGTTGTCCCTTCCTTGGAACAACCGCTTTATTTGGGTATCGATTTTTGGAATCGTTTTGGAATTTCCCCAAAAATCTCCGCGTTAAATAATTCGGACGAATTAGGTGAAACTACCAACACACCCAAATTCCATATTTTAACATCTGATGATCGTCGTAAATTGGATCTCATTCGCGAATATTTTCCGAGCAGCGATATCTTAGTTTTGGGCCGCACATCCCTCATCACTCATATGATCGATGTCGGTTCCGCAAAACCAGTCAAACAACGTTTTTATTCCGTGTCCCCAGCTATCCAGAAACTCATGTATGCCGAGTTGGATAGGATGTTGTCTTTGGGGGTTATCGAGGAGTCACAAAGTTCCTGGTGTTCACCGGTCACGTTGGTGCGTAAGGCCAATGGGAAAGTTCGTCTGTGCTTGGATGCTAGAGAACTGAACAAGGCAACCGTCAAGGATGCGTATCCGCTGCCCATAATCAACGGATTGTTGGGTCGTTTGGGAAACACCCGATTCATTTCGGCGATTGATTTGAAGGATGCCTTTTGGCAGATCCCACTCGACCCAGCATCCCGCGATAAAACAGCGTTTACGGTTCCTGGACGGCCCTTGTATCAGTTCAAGGTGATGCCGTTTGGCTTATGCAACGCACCACAGACGCTTTGTCGCTTAATGCACCGCGTGATCCCGTACCAACTGCACGATAAGGTCTTTGTGTACCTCGATGACCTTCTGGTCACATCCTCCACTCTGGCCGAACATTTCGATTTGCTACAACAGGTTGCTGGATATCTGAAGGATGCTGGTTTAACAATCAATTTGACCAAAAGTAAGTTTGTGTTGAAAGAAGTAGACTATTTAGGTTATATTGTGGGTGATGGCTGCCTCCGTACAAACCCAGATAAATGTAAAGCTATTCTGGAGTACCCTATTCCGAAAACGACGAAACAGATTAGACGTTTTCTGGGAATGTGCGGATGGTACCGTCGCTTCATTCCTAATTTCGCCTCCTTAGCTTCTTCTCTCACCGATCTTACTGGTAAAAACACAAAAGTATGTTGGTCTGCAGCTGCTGATTCTTCTTTTAATGCTCTCAAAACCGCCTTGTCAACTGCCCCAGTTTTAACGCATCCTGATTATACAAAACCCTTTCTTATTCAGTGCGATGCCAGTGCCGTTGGGGTCGGTAGTGTCTTATTTCAGGTGGACGCCGAGGGGGTGGAGCGGCCCATTGAGTTTTATTCCCATAAGCTCAATGCGGCGCAGCGAAACTACTCGGTGACCGAGCTGGAATGCTACGCTGCCGTCCTCAGCGTGCGAAAATTCCGTCCCTACGTAGAAGGCTATCCATTCGTCATTTATACTGACCATTCCAGTTTGCGCTGGTTAATGAGTCAAAAAGACCTCTCCGGACGTTTGGCGAGATGGAGTCTTAAACTCCAAGCGCTGGATTTTCAGATTGGATACCGAAAAGGTTCAGTTAACGTTGTACCTGATGCGTTGTCTCGAGCTTTTCCGGATGAATCCGCTCCTTGTGAGGATGATTCCGAAAGTAAGAGCACGCCTGATCCTGGTGTTCAATTTGGAGATCCAGTCTTGTCGAGTAAAAACATCGACCGTTCCGTGAATGCGTTAATACCTTCTTCAGTCCCCATTCTGCACGTTGATCAAAATTCGGTTGCGTTCCAAGATCCAGATTACGTCGATCAGATCGCGAAAATTCGTTCCTTAAAAGATTGTCCGCACAACTATAAGATCCAGGATGATAAACTATTAATATCCCCTTCGTTCGGTTTTAAATATACGGATACCGACCTTTCGAATTGGAAACTTGTTATTCCTAATTCCTTAACTTCAACGCTTATCGAACAGGCTCACGTACCTCCCACTTCAGCACATTTAGGCGGCAGCAAAACTCTCGAGCGCCTTCAGCGTCAATTTTACTGGCCTCATATGGCAAAACAAGTTAAACAGTACGTTGCTAGCTGCACTAAATGTAAAATGAACAAAGCTGTTAATTTCTCTACACAACCAGCCATGGGAGCTCAGGTCACGTCAACTCGCCCGTTTCAAAAATTGTATGTAGATTTTTTGGGTCCGTATCCACGTTCGAAACTCGGTAATACTTGCATCGTTATCATCTTGGATCATTACTCAAAATTTGTAGTTGTAAAACCTTTGCGTGAAGCTTCCGCATCTTTGCTATGTCGATTTTTGGAAAACGATGTATTTCTGTTGTTCTCGGTCCCCGAAATAATCATCTCTGACAATGGGAAGCAATTTACCTCGAACTTATTTAAAGATTTGTTGTCCAAATATGGTGTAAAGCATATTCGTACGCCGGTGTATTCGCCCCAAAGCAACGCATCCGAGCGTGTTAATCGAACCCTAATTGCCAGCATTCGATCTTATTTGAGCGATCACGATCATAATTTGTGGGACAAAAACTTACAAGAAATTGCGGCTGCTTTACGTAATGCCATTCATGATACCTTACATTATTCCCCTCATTATGTCGTGTTCGGTCAACATATGTCGATGCACGGTTCGGACTATGCGTTAAGAAGGTTACTCGATGAACATGATCCCAGCGAAGTCCAGGTGTGGGCTAAGCCAGATCGAGTAAACTTGTTAAAGGATCGTATAACACATTATTTACGTGTGGCACACGAAAAGGGGGCTCAGCACTATAATTTACGTAGTGCTAAGCGCACTTTTCGAGTCGGACAACCCGTCTTCATTCGTTCGTTTGTTTTGAGCGATGCACCGAATAAATTTTCCGCTAAATTGGCTGGTAAATTTAAACCCGCGGTTATTACCAGTAAAGTCGGACAAGTGGCGTACGCGGTCGAAGATTTGAATGGCAAATCATTGGGCACGTATCATGTAAAAGATATCCGCACGTGACGCATGTTTTCCTCGATCGAAAAATTAGTTTGTCGCGGTACAATGGATGTACAATTCAATTGAACTGTTTTCTTTCGTATTGTTGTATTTTAGGCCCGGCTTATGAGACATCTCAGGGTGTGGGACGTTCCCACGTTTGTTACGACTGTATGGTCGCAACGACGATTTTTTTTTGTTATCTTATTCACCCCAGTTGTTGTCTTCGTTTCGTCCATCTTCTCTTATGTTTTTATTCACCTCTGTGTTTGTCTGTGAACGCACCCGCGACGTTTTGTTTTGTTCCCCATTGTGTGGTGGCGCGGAGGTGAAGAGAAGACGAGAGAGAGAGAACAATGCGCATCGAGTGTGTGCAAAGTAAAACGTTTTGGAAGAAATGTTTTTCTTATATGTCTATCTCCCTTATATCAACGAAAATTTGATATAAGGGAGAGACAGAGAAGAGAGATTAATTTCTTCTAGAACGTTTTACGAGCTGTGCGACGCTCGAATGTTTTTTTTTTGGTCGCCATTCAAGTTGTGATTTTTGTAAAATTCGTTTGGTGATTTTTGCGGATAAATTCAGTTTGTAATTTTGAGATAAAAAAGTGGAGTAATTTTTGGTTTGTGAAGAGTGGCATAAAACTGCGCTCTAGTTTCTAAATTAAAATAATAAAATTAAAAGTTCAATGTGACTTGGAAACATTTTTCTTGTTAATTAATTATTTGGATCATTAAAATACGTATACATTTTTTTGTGAATTTATCTGTGCATTTGTTTTTGCCTAAAAATGAAAATAAAATACATGAAAATCAGCCAAGTGTATTTCTTGATTTTCTTCTAATATTTCTGTGCATCCGACATCATTAAAAATCTTGGACTTTTCGTTGTGTTTAATATTTTCTCCGTGATTTGGTTATCAGTGTAATCAATTAAACGAATTAAAATAATTGTGTACTTGCCTTTTTATTAACGGGTGGCCGTATCGGGACGAGTTAACTTTATAGCGTCAAATAGTGCGCATCGCAACGTACAATCATATTGGTTTTGTGCATGGCGTGTAAACGCCCAAAAATGGGTGTATAGGTGGCCAGGTGAGGCCACTTCATTTATTTCGCGGGTTGCAGTGAGCCAACGCACAACCGTGAGTTTTTTTTTTGTGATTCCGTTTTTACAACGCCCAATTTATTAACGGATGGTCAGTTGCGGCAGTTACTGTATTTACGGATTTTGGCGAGACAACGCCCTATATTTTTGGATTGTGATTTTGGCGGCCAGTCGAGGCCAACATCGGGGCACTTTTGTGTAGCACCTGTGTCGGTCGGACACAGCGGCGGCGTTGCATAGCGGTATCGGTGAAGCGGGGAGTGGCATAACCAAGCCGCAACGACACGGGTGGCCAGCCGGCCATTTGTGTGTTTTGGGTTATCGGTGGTCTGCCGCACCGTTCGACCGCACAAGGTCAGCCGTATTAACGGTAGCCAACCGGCTGTGGATTTTTATTTATATTTGATATCGGGGAGAGGCCCGCAACGCTATAGCCAACCGGCTGTGGATTTTTATTTATATTTGATATCGGGGAGAGGCCCGCAACGCTGTAGCCAACCGGTTACTCGATTAGTATTCCATTTTGGTAACGGTATAGCAAAGCCGCAACGGTCCGGGTGGGGCAAGGTCACCTGTGGCATGACGGCCGCGCAAGGCCGCACCAGTAATTTGTTTTAAAAAAAGAAATAAGGTACAATTTTTATTTTTTTTAATTTAATTTTTTTGATTTTAATTTTTATATATTTTTTATCATATTCATTTATATATACATATATAATTTTCAAAAGTTTTGTGATCGGGCGCCGCACAGCGGGTGCGCGCTCGATGCGCATTGCTGATCTCTCTCTCTCTCGTTCCCTCCCTTTCTTTTCTTTTCGGGAAGTTGTTTCCTTTTGTGTCGTTTATTTTTAAATATACAAAATGAATTACTAAATTTTTCGGTTGTGTATGATGGGAGCGGAGACTCCCTCTGTGTCGGTTTAGTGTTTGCGGTCCCTTGGTGCCCGCATTCAATTCCGTAACCAGGGCTTGACCCCGTTTGAATTCGGATGGATGCGCGCACCAAGGCACCGTTCTCGGTTTATAATTTTTGAGTTGTTCGTTCCTCAAGTTCCGGCCGACGAATTTCGGCGGAACTACGGTTCTTATTTATTATTTGCGTTTCCCCAACTTTCTGTTAATCACGGTGTAGGCCAGGAGCCCTGCATGCCTCAAACCCCACGACCCTCGCACTTCTCGCTGAGAACGTAGCCGGCAAAACATCACCGTGGAGGCCTCTGCAGGAGCTTAATGAAAATCTGCAGGTTGGCAGTAGCCAGCCTGTAACAACATCAAAAGTCAAAGAAGCTCCTTCAGATGCGGGAAGTTAGGTCACTACATACGAGAGTGTACGCAACAATGGAAAGATTGTTTTGCGCGGCAGTCTGATTTCCGAGATAAGCTACATGAAAACTAACTGGCGAGTGGAAAAGACACCGGGAATAGAGGAATAAAAAGACGGTTCAAGAAACAACTGAGACAATAGGTTGTCATTCCTAGTGTTCCATGGGGCATTCACAATCGCTCGCAGCACTTTATTTTGGAAGCATTGTATCATTTGTACATTGGTCTTCTTGGCACAACCTCAAAGTTGGATACCATAGGTACATACTGGTTTTAGCATTTGCCTTAACAGAAGCAATTTGCTTTTCGTATTCTGTATTTTTTCGCTGATGTAATTTATGTTATAAACCAAATGTAATTTTTTTCGCATTATCAGCAGTTTTTTTTTTTTTTAAACTTTTCTTTTTTTTAAAACTGCTGATAATGCGAAAAAAATTACATTTGGTTTATAGAAGCAATTTGTACCCAAGAGCCGGTGCAATTTCCTAAATTTGATGTTTAACTCTTCTTTTTTCTTCTTTTTTTTTTTAAATCTATGCCATCTGTTTTGGGGCCGAAGCACTCCCTGCTCTTTCGTTGTTTTATTTTTCCGTCTTACATTACGCATCATCTGCCAAATCGAGGATGTACGGCTATAATGCCGATTGAAGTTCCCATCTGCCCCACCATGAGTTTTGCACGCCGATAGGGGGTCGTAGTTGTGTTCCGTTTAATCACAGATCATAATCTGTTGATGAAACTTTCTTTTTGCGTCCAACCTCTATCGCGATTCGAACCCGGTACCTCCCAATCCCAACGCCAAAGCTTTAACCACTGTGCCATTAGGTCGGTATATTTTTTTCTTCTTGGAGTGTTCTTTGTACCTTAGCTTAGTATCGATATGGAATTTGGTTTGAGTTGAGAATCACGGGAATATACAATTTGTATTTTGGTTTTTAAAGTGGACGTACTGATTTGGCTTCATTTAATTCCGATGCGTCATTTTTTGGTCCAGTTGCTCACAGTATTAACTGAATTTTGAAGGTTGCTTGTTATTTCCGATATATATTTTCCAACTTTTTCAATATTTGGTAAGTGTCTCGTATAAAAAATGAACAGAATAGGTCCAAGTACCTCGTGGTATATCTGCTGATATTTCTATTAGTTCAGAGTACTAGTTTTCAAGTTTGACGCTAAAGTGTCCATCTCCTATGTAGGATTTAAGAATTTGACAAAATTGCTTGGGCAGGTCTCGATGCAGTTTAAAATTAAGCCATAAGAGCCAATCCTCAATAACATCCGTTATTCTTGGAACTTGTTCAACTGTAGAATGGTTTTCTCTAAACCCAAATTGGTGTGGTGGAATTAAACATCTCTCTTCTAAAGGGTGATACGATAGAGAAAATGCCCCGACAAACCGTGCTATTAATCTTATAGTTTGATAAATTTGAAGAAACTGGTTCAGTTCAAGATCAGAGAAGCAGAATTTATCATCGTAGTGGCCATTCGAGTGAAAATTTTGCAGCTAGATATTGATGTGCATAATATGTACTTTGAACAGGACTGTGCAACATGCCACACAGCAACGGAATTAATCGAAATTTTGACAGAGAATTTAATAATCCAAGTTCAAGCGATTTAACGCCATTGGACTTCTTCTTATGGGGTTTCCTGAAGAGTAAAGTTTATGCGGATAATCCTCAAAATGCTCAGCACCTCAAAGACAACATCATCGAGCAAATATCACTTAATAAACCATCATTATGCCAGTTATTCAAAATTTTGGTAAAAGATTGACAACCTGCCGAGATAGCAGAGGCGATCACTTGAACGACATTCTTTTTCAATATTAACCGGAACCAATGTATAATTTCCAATAAAAACAAATAAAGATTTTACAAATTTACGTCTTTTATTTAAAATTTAAAAAGATATAACTTAAATTTGAACACCCTTTATTGCAGGTTTGAGTCTCTTGAGCAATAGATTTGTAATTATTTTTGATATTACCGGAAGTGGTGATATCGGCTAATATCATTTTTTATCGTTTGCTGGATTACCTGATTTAAGAAACATAATTACTTCAGCCACCTTCCACGGTTTTGGAACATAATCTAATCTGAAGGCTGCATTAATTATTTGAACTAATTTAGGCAAACCTCTTCTCGGGAATGGCTTCCACAATTTGCCCAGTAATTAAGCCATAACTTTCAGTTTTTCTGATACTTAAGTTATTGTTACGAATTCTACTCTACACACGTATAACCCTCGGCAGTCGTGTGAATAAGGCATAGACCACAAAATGTTATCAACTCAAAGGTCGCATGTTCGAATCTTGTCAGAGTTCAAAATTTAATTGAGACAATCATTATTCCTAACATCTTCGATGTCATCAGATCAGTATTGCTCTAATACTGGTTGAGATTTGAATTTTAGAATGACATTCTACATGAATATGGCGTTAACGAAAGCAATTGTAAACGGCAGCGTAATCATCATGAAAAATACTGGAATTAACAACCGGCGTTATTAATTTCGAATAATTTCGAACAGCGATCGTCAAGTATATAAGCGCGAGCAGTTTGGAACGCACGGACAGTTCTAATTTAACCAGTGTCACTGTTCTTAGTTAAAAAGTGAAAAGTAAGCAGTGCGAAAAGTAGTGAACAGTAAAAGCGTATTAGTGAGCAGTGAAATAAGTGAATTGCTGTAGAAATTAGAGGTGTTGGACTATAAAGTTTGTACGAAAGCAAGTAGGAATCTATATCGAACTCCCGAAATCCGTAACATTATTACTGATTTCAGTGTTCAGTACCAAATAACAATTCGAAGTGTTCTGTTCGCAAGAGGCTTTAATAGATGTGATCATCAACCTGCACCAAGGGCATATGAACAGCCAGCTGATAACACCACAACATGTTCCAGGAGCAACAGTTCAAGGAACAGTTGGAGAATCTGCGCTTATGGACATCTGAACATGTACAAGTCCCAGATTATGAGCATCCCTGGGTCCAGTTCTATCGATTATCGAGTTTTCAATTTATGTCCCTCCCAATCAAATTATGAAAGAGAAAATAAACATACCGTGTTTTTGGTTTTTTGAAAAAAAAAAATGGGAAAGTCAGTTTTTGGGTTGGACCAATGGTGGTCGATATAAGGAGATTCCGTTTTTAGATAGACCAACGTATGATCAATTTAATTTTTTTAGTGGAAAAGTTTTTTGAGAGACCAACGAGTGGTCGGTGAATTTTGTTTGCTAATTATTTTTCTTGGTGTTAAAGTTTTTTTTTAATTCAGTTGGTCATAAGTTTTTTTTTTTTGGTATAAAGTTTTTTTTTGATTGAGTTGTTAGCAGGGTTCAAAAATACTCTTCACTTTGTTCTATTCCATTTATATTCTCTTAATTGATGTTTTTTAATTTTCCCCCACTTTTTTGATCGTGAATAGTAAAGTAAAAGATTAAAAATAATATTTCGATGTTTTGAGTAGATCGGAAATTATACTTTTCTTCTGACAGCTCCTTGCTGAACGAAAAGTTGAGGAAAACTTTATGACAAATACTTGAATTTTAGAGTAAATTTTTTATTAATATTCCATATTTCCATGTGGCAATTGATTGTATTATCCAATTTTTTAAACAAAATTTTATTTTCTTCTTTTGCTTCACTTTTCATATTTGTTTAAATGGATAATGGAATATTCCACTATAGTGAGAATTCGCGGTTCCACACTTTGATTCTTTCGTCGTGATTCTTTACTCATTTCCGTCCCCTTCACCCACAAACTAACAATACTGTTTGTTGGTAAAGAGGAAGGAAACGAGGAAAGAGTCACGACGAAAGAATCAAAGTGTGGAATGACGGAATAGAGAATCTATTTTGTTTGTTTTCGATTGTGCATATCCATACCACGGTAACTTGAATCTTCCTCGTCTCTTTCTTTCCCCTTTATCTATAAAATTTATTTATTTTATAGGTAAAGAGAAAAGAAATGAAGAAGTTACCGGATTCAAGTTACCATGGTATGAATATGCACATTGACTGTTCGAAACGATCAGTATAGTAAAAATGATTTGTTCGATCAGTAAAGAAAGAATAATATATTTTTTGTAGAGCGAATTTTAGAACGCTGGTTTTAGAGATAATAAAGTAAGTTAGTGTGTACAAAATTAAATCTTTGGTTTGATTTCGGGTTTGTTTTGTATCATGTAGATTTGAAGTGGGTAAGTAGAAAGAAGAAGGCATTGAATACCTAACTATATAACGATAGTGGGTTGCTGTACCGACAGCCCGTTAAACAGAAATTGTTGAGGCTAAGTTGATCTTTTCTTTTCACGGACCTAGATAACATACCACTATCAATTTTTTTTTCTACTTACACTATCCACCCCCATTAGGGCCAGTTAATTTTAGGTAGTTTAGGGTAAAATGTTTGTCTAAACATTTTACAAATACAACCACGCTCAGATCTGCCCAAGTGATCAATTACTTCGGAGACCAATACCCCAATCAAGTCCTCCTTTATTATATTAAGTTATTTAATTCTATTTAATGTGGTAAGCTAGACTGCTATCTGGGTACTCCAAAAACCACACCGTTCCCCTCTACTCGACTGAGCTGCGGAAACCAATGCCGCATGGGGTACCAGGCAGATAGTAGCAATTCTGTGAAACTGGGTTGGCTTTAGCGGTAGCTAAAGTTTAACCCATTTCAATTTGTTTAGTACAGTATTGACGTAAGCTCATTCGCAGCTTTTTGTCTATGCAGGCGCTTGTATATAACTTCTAGACCATGTTCTTGGTTTGCCTGGCATGCATCTATTATTTCTATATTTCGGAATATCGTTACTAGTGGATTTTCTTTAGTAGTATTAGTTAACTGCTGCGTTATCTGCGAGTAGAATCTCCTCTCTGATCGCAACTAGTAAATTAAATAAAAATTAAACCCTACCGCATTGCAGGGCGCATTCGTTACAAGTAGATTATAATTAAAACCCCAAAAGAATTAAATGACGGACCAAACGGCAAAGAGGTTAAAGTTTTGCGTTTCAATCGGGAGATACCGGCATCGAATCTCGATAAGGGCAGCATACAAAAAGAAATTTCCATCAACAGATTACGATCGGTGATGAAAAGAAACACAACTATGACCCCCTGTCGGAGTGCAAAACTAATGAGCCGATCCATCTCCCATACCCAGTACTCTTATAGGCTGACTTGGAGCTATGCAATGTGCAGATGGTTCTATGAAAATCGAGACGTACGTTCTCAAATTGACTGGCAACGGCGTATAAGTAAGAATGGGAAAAGCGAATCACGAAAGAGTTGGGAGAGCCTCTGCTCCAGAACACATTACAAAGATAATAAAATAAAATTAAAATAAAAAAGAGTTAAATGGAAAAACATAATTACAATAAAAGCTCAAGCTTACTGTGCAGATCTTGTTTGTGGTCATTTTGAGTAAGAGAAAGAAGGACTGTCGAACACCTCGAAATTACATTTTTTTGGCAACAAAAAATTTAGTGTTTATACAAGATTTTTAAAGGAGCCTTTGTGATTCATTAGAGGGATGCACATGTTTTTTAATGGTATACGTCAATGGTACTGCCAAGAACTGTAACAAATTTTTATCATATATTTAACCCTGACTCCTTTCTTACCGAAAGACCAACATTTATAGTCTTGGTTTCATTTTTGTTTGTAACGACAAGTAAATCCTTAATGGGATATCCGAGGGATATCACGGCCTTTTATTTTAATGTTGATTATTTTTTAGATTGCTTACTGTTGGCGCTATTTTCTATGAAAGAATTTATCTGGCTCAACAGTATTTCTCGAAACAGGTTTGCAATTGCATGGGAACGTCAAACACGAATATCGATTGATTTGAGTTTGTGGGTTGTTTGCTCCTAGACCCACTATTTTAATATATAACGCTGTGTCCTGTTCTCGCTTTGCACTGTATGTACCTTTATTGGCACTTTAATATCAACACACTAATTAATTTCAACAACTTTTGAATACGTTTACACAACTTTTGAATGCGTTTATTGTAAATGAAAAAATAAATTAAATTATTCAAAATTACACTACTCGCAATATTCGACTTGTGTTTTTCGAGTTTTTTCAATATTGATGAAAAAAAAATACAACATACCATTTTTGTTTTTGGCACAACCTACGATGGTAGACCGGGTTTTTTGTCTCTTCCATAATTTTAGCGAGTTCATTTGTAATTTATAAATTTGACAATTAAATGTGACGTTTAAGTTTATAAACATCGCCACAAGTTCTAAATCCTATTCAACGACTTGCTCATGTACCAATTATGTAAGAAGTCTTCCGCGTGGTTCTATTTTACATTTGTGCCCTCACGTAATCCGTGATATTTTTTGATTGACTGAGATGTGCGGAATTTTCTCCGCGGGGGGGGGGGGAGGGGGCTGGATAATTCTTGGGCCAATTATTTTCAAATTTATTTTGTAGACAAATCGAAAACTTCATCCGGGATTAATGTTGGAATATAAATTCAGCTCAACATACCAGATTGGAACATAATTAGTTAGGAAATTGCCTAGCATGGCCGAACTGCATAACTTCTCTAAAATTCATTTTTAAATCCCCACTAATTCTGAATACCTTATTTGACAATAATTTTAAAATCCCAATACAAGCTGACTCTTTTTATTAGGATCCTACCCCAGCTCTGCAAACTAAATTGGAATGTTATCGGTTAGGAAATTCGACTTTGCACACCGAATTTGACCATCATTTATTGAGAGATGACCGAGTTCGATTGAGCATTATGTTAGAGTGCCAATCCAACTCTGCATACAATATTTGATAGTAATTGGTTGAGAAATGGTAAAGCTCCATTGAGCATGACATAATATGTCCTGTCCAATATAATTATACTTGGCAATTAAACGAATATTCTTTGGTGACCAAAATTAATAAAACATTTGAAATTTTTGCGAAATAAGCTAAACTTATTTGAAATATCGGTAGTTCATCCGGCATTTAATAACATTAATAGTTTTCCGGGAACCATTGCCTTTTTGATGACTCACATATTTTTTGTAATTTTTTGAAAGATTATTGTAAGGTGTGGAATTGAAGGAGGATTAAATTAATAAATGTTTATATTAATAAATGTTTGAACTAAATTTCAGGTAATTTGCAGATTTACGTGAAATAATATTTCTTTCTCAGGTTACAGATTTAGAAAAGCAAATGTTGAAGACCAATACCATCGTTATCCATTAAACCTATATTAGGCATATATATCCTTCTTCTACGAGATTAGAAGTAGATTAGAATTGTGTTATGCCGTACGATCGCTAGATGTCTGAAACCGGGTGTCATTCCATCCAAAAAAAAAAACTTTCCTTCCTATTGTTATGTGTAAACAGGCTGAAGGAATAGGCCCGGCATTATCCGGAACAATTGTCCAGTACTTGGTCCCGCAGCCCAATCAATCAATTGAGAAGAGCAGCAAGTAAACATTATGGTTATCTTTACGTTACTTGTTAACATTTTACATAAAGGAATACATCAGTTTAAACTTACTGTTAGCTGCATGAACAGAAGTCCATTAGTTTTTAGTTAAAACTTACCTGAAACGACAGAAACATAAAATAATTAATATTTGGTGACTAAATGCAATAAAAAAAATATTTGTGTACTATTTGGTGTTGCGCCAGCACTGGCCACTATCATAAAATAATATCCTAATAAACCGCATAACAACATATCCTCAAATATTGAAGGATTGGTTTGGTATAACATTTATTCCCTCTACACATATTATGCTGTACTATATGTGTTGTGTGTAGAGAGCATTAAATTTCCTCCTTATATTTTCATTTCAACAGTCTTATGTGCTTAAACACACAAGCGAACATACACACACACAGTATTTTATGTAGTTTGTTTAACGAAAAATAAAACCAAAAAAATTTATCCAAAAAGTAAAATTTCCCAGTTTTTTTTTTGTTTTGTTTAAATCGGAGGGAACAACAGCAACAATATCAGCTCGCACACCACCCAAAGAAACATAAAACTTCTCTGCTTTATTTTTATTTTATACACACTTATAAGCGAACCCTCGAACCAAAAAACTAAAAAAACAAAAATAGGAAAAAATATTTTATGTTTTTCCTTTTTGTGTGCTGCTTCGAAAAAGCCATAAAATTTTATGACTTTTTGAGTTGCCACGGCAACGTGTATAATATTATTAAATGACGACGGTTTGTTTTCTCTTTGCACTGTAATTTTATAGTTTATAGCACTTTTTGCCTATTTTTCCATTTCTTCGGTGTGTGAGTGTCTTTTTCCATACAATAGAAGAATGGAAAATGGCGTGAAACTTTGAATATATATTTTACGAGAATATATCTATTCGGTTTTATGCGGTAATAAAAACACTTGCACACAGAAACACTCAGCGTTATGATAATAAAATGGAATTTCATTTATTAATGAAAATCGTATATACACACATTTTCCAATTATATAAAATTGCGCGACTGAATACCATAATTATTGTGTATATAAATTTACTGGAAGAGGAAAATTCAACCGATAAATTTTCATTAGGCTGAGTATCTTGTGTATACTCGACTCGTACTCATTCATCTCGTATGCCATTAATCAGATTGGGAAAATTTGTTTTTGTTGCATGTCGGTTTCTCAACTCTAAAGCGCTATATAGAAAAAGGTGAAAAAGTTTTCCTAACTTATTTGTTAGTGTGTGTGTATGTGTATGTTCAGGATGTGATGGTATGTGAGTTCGAATTTTGTTGTATGGTTGATTCTGTGTGGAAAGCGAGGAAAGCGAAAAAAAAGTTTTTTTTTGATAAAGTTAACGGAAAAATAAATAACCGAAAACTTCAACAAGTTTTTGATTTTGATTTTATTTTATCAAATTGTTACAATTATTCGTTTGGCCAAAAATATTTTGCTACTCGAACTTTAATATGTCTTTTTGTATATATTTTAGATTTGTGTATATGCAGATACTTGTGAATTCGTAGTACAGTTACAGTAGTCGGTTCATACGGTTCAAAATATTTTTTGAGCTAAAGATCTTTACAGTCCAGAAATCTACCTTAACCATGATATAAATAATACTAATCTTAATTTTATTTTTAACCTTGGCTGACTGGTCCACTATGAGTACAGACATTTTTAACCCGATATTCTAACAACAGTGCAAATAGACATGTATCAACAAGCACCGGCTAAGCTGGTCTACAGAAAACTAGATGCCAAATTGATCAGATATGGACTCGAAATTCAAAACGGAACTGAACTGCAAAAATAGGGGATGGGTGGAGAGTTTCCAAAATACCGGAAAATTCTAATACCGGTTTTTTTAAATAAATAAATAGAAATTTGTATGAAACATTTTCGTTTTTCATTACATAATTTATTCCATTTCACAGGAGTATTCAAAAATTATAGCAGTATTCAACTCAATATTTTAATTTTCCAAAAAATAATATTTTAAAAATATTAATGCATTTAACATTTCATAACTCATTCAGCTTTGAAGCTTAGTAGAAAAGTTACTAGCAACAGAAAACGTCGTTTCGCTGGATGTCGACGTGGGCTGAATTGTTTTTAGAGCGGCATCAATCTTATTTAAGTTCGATATTCAAGCTCCACTTGCTTCAAATAGCTTAAACTCCTTTTGAATTTCTGAAAATGGATTGGAACTTCTATTCTTGGGTTGGAACGAAACCATCTTTGTTATGGATTGTTGCAGCTGTGTCGTCAGGTTATTATTAGCTTCTTCAGCATCAGCAACTTCTTCGTCCGATGATTCGACATCGACACTTTCCGATACTTCGGCAAAATTGTGTTTAATTATATTTTTGGCATATTGAATTATTGCTGATTTTGATGAATATTTGAAGCCATCATCATTTTGTGATATATTTAAATTTGGGTTTTGCAAATATCTCATTAACGACACTAAATCTTTGTTGCGTCGCTCATCATATATCGCTTTCTGAGTAAATCCAGCATCATTTGTGAACACCTTCACTGGTTAAAATCGTTAAGTTATCCTTACTTAGCTCTTTAACAGCCAATTCAATGGGTTTTTACACTTTCAAAATATCTCCTAAATCTTTAAAATCGACTTCCTCATAAAAATTATTTGTTTCAATGTGCGAGAGTGCTTTTTGAATGCATGGTTTCTATTTTATCAACCTTTCAATCATGGAAACCAACGAGTTCCACCGAGTTTTGACGTCAAGCGCTAGCATCAATTTTTTATTTTCTTGTTCGAAAACATGATTTTGCAATATTGGGTTACGAAAGGTTAGCAGTTTGAAAAACTTAATCGCAGTTTACGCGAATTATTCAATACAGATATGATGTTCCATCGAAAAACTTTGTTGCTGCTTCCATGAGCAGTTGTCTCTATGATATCATTAAAAATGTCACTGTTATTCGAAATCATAAGATCATCATTGTCATTACAATCTGATTCTGAATCATTATCTTCATCGGAATCGTTGGTTTCGTCGCTCTCCTCAGCATCTTTTCATCTGATTCGTCCCCCGAACATGTTTGGCTGTCGCAGTTACGTGATTTTGTGTAGAGAACATCGGTTACGGCCAGATGAGTACCGTCCATATCCACAAGAATCATTCGTCCATATTTTTGCAGTACTACAGCACCATCGTGAGTAGACGCGATTATGTACGTTAACTCTAACCCAAAATCTGCCAATTTTTGTTTGACTAATTCTTCGGCTGTGAAAGCATCACAGGAACCGCCTATTTTAACCAGACCCAATCTATACGCAACTTTATTGTGAAGAGTTACATTTATATACCTGTTAATGTTGATGTCGGACCATTCATCAACTGTTATACTGAACTTTTCACCACATTTTTTCAAAACAGAAATTTTGTCAAAGAGCTCTTGTTTTTTGATCTCGTAGACCGAGATTATTAATTTTGCGACAGTGGTTTGACTTTTCGGCATTAGGAAACCACGCTTTTGAATAAATTCGCGTATTGCATCGGATTTTTCAATCATTTTTAAAGACATACCGTTTTTAGCGGCACATTTTGAAAGCAATTCTCCCAAAGTTTCGCGTTTTAAGAATCCGTCTAATTTCATTTGCTTTTTCGGGACTTCTGCAATAGTTGTTTCATCTTCTTTCGTATTTTCGATTATTATATTATGGATGGTTCTCATGTGGGTGATCAGATATGACGTGCTAGAACCTCTGCACTAGATGAGAGAATTGCACACGGTACATTTCGCTTCACTAGCCGAATCGTAAGATTTTGCGAAATACTTCCAGACAGCAGAGCTTTGTTTTGGCATGTTGTTTTTTGGTACTTGATTGTTACGGGTTATATTTTAAAAATTAAATAAATCACGAATAAAATTGCATTACTTACCAATCACATATCATTTTTTTTAGTTTTGATAATATTAAGTATGCTCTAAAGAAATAGTTATTTTAACGAATAACACAGTATGACTGCACTTATCAAATACCTTTTACTAACTAATTAATATAAAAAATCGACAAACAAAATAATTTCTATTGTTTTCTCTTTCATTTACAAACTTCGAAAGTTCGAACACAAAAAGAAGAGTGTTGCTATTGCATTGCTTTAGGCGATTAAAACGAAAGTTTTCAGAAAACTAAATTTTTTTGTTTTAATCGCCAAAAGTTATGCAATTCTCTGGTTTTTTGTTCTAAAATGTGTACGATTTGCAGATTGCCATCTTTGTTAAATTATGAATATTAAAATTTTGAAAACCGAACAAAACCGGTATTGGAATAAAATACGGTTTCGGTATTGGAAAAATTTAGTTCAATACGTACAAACGTAACAATTTTTGAATTTTTGGCCATAAAATAAAAAGTTTTGGGCTTCGTAGAGTAAAAGTCACCTACATGAAAAGCACACATTTTATTTACAATATATAAAACCAAAAAATGCCATTTACCACATTTTTTACATTAAAGCTTTTAAACATAATAACAGAGGGTTTTATTGCCCCACACATTTTTCATGGACCCAAAGTCGACATGACGAACATTCTATCCATTTATCGTTTGGAATGGATTCGGAATAGTTTCGAATTGGTTTCGGTTTCTTTGGTTTTGTTTGAAGAGTCTTTTTCCTATTTTGTCCTAGCGTTTTTGCTTTTTCTTCCAGGTACATCTTCTCAGGAGTATCAGTAAGGATCATTGTTCTACCCTCTTTTACTGTCTCCACGAGCAGGAGTTTTTTCAAGAGACGATTTTGGGTATGGATTTTCGGGAGAAAAAACAGAATTCGATGAGTTGCCTGAAAACCCAGATTATGTTATCTCTTGTGCTTCTACTGGTAGCTCTTTATTTGTGACATGACTTGGAGAAAATTCTTCATCACCGAAAATATCAGGATTAACTAGACAAATTCCAGAAGCTTCAAATCCTGATATTATATTTTTTGATGTGGCAGCCAGGCAGCTTGCTCTAATACAATTTTTGTGAAATCGGGAATGTCTTAAATTCGAATTCTTTTATCTATTTAAAGAAATCACATAAGTTTTGAGTGTCTCGCTGAAGCACGACTATAGAAGGTTTTCATTGGATCAAACGCACTACGATCCAATAGTTGCAACTTATGGAAGCAGTGAAGAGGAAATTTCAAATTCACAACGCCGTTTTCTTTGCAGAAATTAACCACATATGGAGAAGGGAAACATGGGTGGATACTGGTGGTTGTCTAGAACAACTAATTTTTAATTTTAACAATTATTTGCGGTCCCAATCCAACCCACCGAACCCCTAAAATTTTTTTAAAAATAAATATAAACATTGGAGGAAGCGAATTTCCACTTCTTTCATGTACATCTTTCACCTGTACATCTTTCACCTGTACTCTCTTCCCACTTGCTTTTTCCGCTTTTGGTCAAAATGTTTACCGGCTTATGAACGGTGGTTAAGTCAGTTTCGTCGATGTTGAATATGTCTTGAGGTTCAAATTTACATCGGGTCAAACTTTTCGTATTGTTCTATTCTCAACAATGTAGACGAATGTAACATGTTACAAACTACCACGATGAAAAATGTTTCAAATGCCTCATCCATGATTTTTGATACATTTTGATTTTTGGTACTTAAACTAATAAGCCGAAAAAAGTAGACTTAGTACACGCGATAGAAATATATATTCACATGGTAAACGTATTTTAAGAACCTTACCAAATAATCGTAAAAACTGGAAAAATACTTTGGTATTTGTTTTTTACTTTTCTGCGGGTTGTTAAATTTAATTTTTATGCTACTGAAGTTAGCAGAAAAATTCAGCAGAAAAAGCTACATTATCGACCCCCTGTATATAAAATAAATAAACGTGTATAAATTGGTAGAAAAAGTCAGCAGATTTTTTTTGTTAGTTTTGACCTTTTATTTGTAGAAAAACTGTAATATTGACACCTTACTAAAGTTAGCAGAAAGTTCAGCCGAAATCTGCATTATCGACCAATTTTAAATAAGTAAATCGAATCGATAAAATTATATAAATTTATTTAAATGTGCATATAAATTAAAATGTACTAGTAAATTCTTAAGGCATAACCTTTATATCTATTAATTAAGGTAATTCTTTCGTTATGTAAGCGTACTATAATTTAAAAGTTCAGACCGTAGTATGTAATAACCAACGATGTAAAGTTTCAGATCAAAGTTAATGTGGGATCATAGTTAAATTTCCGTAAATCCTCAACCATGTCTTAGGGGCCCTATCCGTTCAAAACTACGAGATTTTGTACAAAATTAATAAGAGACAAGAATAGAATAAATACATGAGAGTGACTGAGACACATTTTTTTATAGTAGAACATGTAGGGGAATTTTTCGACTGCGATACAAACATAAGCTAAAAGTTATTTAAAATAATAAATATTATTGGCGGAAATAGTCTTGTTTTATTTAGCTTCTTTAATTTGGACGAATACGTAAAAGTATTCTGCTATAAAATATGTGAGGGGAAAATTTTGATAAGTTCCTATATAACCTAAAAAAATCAAAAAATTTAGGTTTGTGTCAAGGGTGAGGTTATCATTTGCCAGTCAAGTACCAAAAAATCAGAAAATAAAATCAGGTAAATAAAAATTTATATTTATATTATGTATCACTTTTAATTAAGAAAGAATTTTTTTTTAGTTGCAGTTATTAAGAAATGGAATATTTTGGCCACATGGAGTTTATGCGAAAATAATTAGGAGAACCAAAATTGAATAAAATCGTTTTAGTTTTTGGTTTAGGTGTTGTTATAATCGTACCAAGAACGCCTTTATCCCAAGATGCATGTTATATATCTATTGGGGTTGGCCGAATATTTCCGCTAATCCTCCAAAGAGCTATTTACATTCAATCTACTGCAAAATGTGAAGGCCCGTACACATTTACTGATGGGACAAGTGCTCATGGCAAACACGAAAAATGTCGATTTGGCTAAAAAGCATTTAGAGCAAGGGGTAAGTTGTGTTTACACAACCTAACAATTTCTGTTTTAGTCTCTTCTGCCAGTGGAAGCTCTCGGAGAATCTCAACGGATTTGATGATGTAAAATTGGATACGACCAGTTGACCAGCTCATTTGTATCAACAACGCGACCAGAGTCCATTGGCTAAAAAAGTATTACAAATGGCTTTGGTTTTATCCCAGAATAATATATATTAGCTGTGTAAACTGCTATTCCAGTTGGCTGCAAGTCTTAATATGCGAGTGTTGTATTAATTAGTAAGAGTATTTATTTGTTTCGTCAGCAAATTCATGCAATTGAGAAGGTATGTTGCATCTGGGATATTAGGAGTCGATGCAGAGTCAACGGACGATTAGCCAAAACGCTTACATTGTGAAGGTACTGTTCTTCGTGTGCAATGATATCCATGATCGAACGCAAATTATCTGATGTTCTTACGTTACTTAGACAAGATTACGAACATCCACCTTAAGGAGTATCTTCCTATAAGCTCGATGATACTCTTTCGTCGATTGTAGTGGATGGACGAAGAAAAGGAAATGGTTTAATACGAATTAATTTAGGTAAATAAAAATAATTCTGTATGAAATATATCCATTAACATTTTAGAATTTCAATTATTTTCTAGCGTTAAGCATTTCAAATCGTAATGAAAGGCAAATCGTAATCAAAATATAATCTAGTCGTATCGTTCATTGGATGATGGAACATGAAACACCCAACTGATGCGTTAGTTTATTTCATGGAAAAACGAGAACCAAACTGAACCTAAGTTTGTTTCATGGAAATCGATTATTGGTCATAGTCCTGAAGAAGGATCCCGTGGCATCCATCTTTGTCAATTCTTAACTGCTTCTGATCAATATAATAAATATAAATAAAAAATTAACAAAAAAAATATTTATAAAATATTGTATATTAATAAAACTTTATATCGAAACTATATTCTTTTTATATTAGTGTTGTATTGCTGTGCATATGCAATGCAATTCATGTCGTATCACCATCACATGAATCTATTTATTAAAGTTCCTAGAATCACAGCATCATAAAAAATTGAAGTTGTAAAGTCACGTCGTCGTATATCTGCGTAACTACTTTCAACATCTACACCACCATTTGAGCATGGGTAGCTGCGAGTAGATACAAGTACTTGTGAGTAGTTTGCTTTCTCCATTGGAACACAGCTATTATTCAAGGAAAGCAACTCAACAAAAACAAAAAAAAATTGGAAATACCATTCTCACAAATAGAAATGGTTTATTTCCGTCCTTTTTTAATTTTGTACCAAATCTTGTAATTTTTTGAATGGAATAGGGAAATCTCCTTTTCTCATGAAATGATCTACATTCAAAAATTTGTGTAGCCTGCATTATTCATTTGTCGTGTAAGCGGGATATACATATAATTAGGCTCGGGCCTACAAACAGAATACGTGTGCAAAGTTTGAGGCCAAAGTTTATGTGGGATCATAGTTAAATTAATGAGAAGAGGAGATTTCAGACATCGTTGAGGATTTTCGGAAATCTAACTATGATCCCACATAAACTTTGCCCTCAAACTTTGCACACGTATTCTATTTGTAAGCCCGAGCCCGACGAAAAAATAGTGCGGGCTAAACGAATTTTTTAATGTAGATCATTTCATGAAAAAAAGAGATTTCACACATGGTGGGGGATTTTCGGAAATTTAACTATGATCCCACATAAACTTTAGCCTGAAACTTTGCACAGATATTCTGTTTGTATGCCTGAGCCTTATAATATATCCCGCTTACACGACAAATGAACTATGTGAACTTCGCAGATTCTCGTATACACGTTATAAATTTTAATTATACAGAATTTATAATAATCATGATACTTAGAAGCTGTTAATTAATTAGGTAGTTTTACCCAATATACATAATACGGGTCCTATTTGAAACGCGATATTTCAAAACGCGATACGGTACAAAACGCGATATGGTACAAAACGGGAGTTTAGGATCGAGTTATATCAGGCGGATGAAGGGGAAATTTAATTTCAGTTTATAGGAATTTAAAAATCGATAGAAGCGATAGTATAGTATATAGGATCGGTATCGGGCGGGTCGTTGCGCTCCCGCCGCTTCGTAACGCATATTCTGTACCACAACGCGTTTTGAAATAACAAGCGGATCCCACATATGACCCAGAACCAATTTGTATATGAATTTTGTCGATAATGCAGTTTCATGGCGAAATTCCACCGATAATGTAGAGATTAAATTATAATTGACCTGTTGCAATATGCCGATAAAGTAGTTTCCCGGCAAAATGCCGGCTGAGATGTCGATAATGCAGTTTACATATTATTGTTGTTAAATCCCTCTTAATGTATCAATGAAATGGTTTTTCTGATAAAACTTCGGCTGAAATGTCGATAATGCAGTTCTGTCTGAACAATTTTCTGCTAGCTTCAGTAGTATAATATTGACATATTTAAAATAGTCGTAGAAAAATTGACTCAATTTTCTTTATGTAAGCATGTTTTCGTCCGAAATACGAGTAATTTCCAATTGTTTAATATAAAAATGCATTCACATAAGCACAAGAACTGTTTTAATAATAAATTAGAAGTAGAAAGAAGAAAATTTCTCCAGCCTTAGTGTTTGAAAGGTCGGCAAATTTGTTAATTTAAATAAGTTCTGGACTCCTATGTCTATCTAGCGAGCATGACGACCCGTTGATCATGGGAATTCCCGCTATTCGATTATACGTGACACGGGAAGTGTATCGATTTCGTTGAAAATCGGTTTCCGTTCTTTGCGTAACATCAATCTTCAATTAAAAGTTTCATAATTGCTATTGGTGAAGGCAAATCTCTACTTGTCAATATAGTAATTTTTGGATATAGAATATTTTTATATTTTGTTCAGTGGATTTAGGATTTTAAAAATATTCTTGGATGAAGTTCTAAAGATTTTTTGTCGCATAATTTGTTTAATGTTTTTTTATTAAATAAGTTTAGTAATTATATACTATACTGACAAGTAGATCTACTCTAATCTCTAGAGATTTGCCTTCATGCTCACAGAACTCAACACAAAACCAATTTTCAACGGAACCAGTAAATTTCCCGTGTCACGTATATTCGAATAGCGGGAATTTTCATGATCAACGGGTGATTATACTCGCTCGGGAGATAGACATAGGAGTCCAGAACTTATCTAAACTAACAAATTTGCGGACCTTTCAAACACTAAGGCTGGAGAATTTTTCTACTTTCTACTTCTAATTTATTATTAAAACAGTTCTTGTGCTTATGTGAATGCATTTTTATATTAAACAATTGGAAATTACTCATATTTCGGACGAAAACATGCTTACATAAAGAAGATTGAGTCAATTTTTCTATGACTATTTTAAATACGTCAATGATACAGTTTTTCTACAGAAAAAGGTCAAAAAACAAAAAAAAAATTGTGCTGGCTTTTTCTACCAATGTATATAAAGGAGGTCAATAATGCAGTTTGTTCTGCTGATTTTTCTGCTAACTTCAGTAGCATTTAATTTTAATTTTTAACAGACAGTAGTTATTTCTACACCAAAAAATGACTGTGTTCACGTATAGTTGTCGTAAAAATGACATTGTTTCAACTGACCCGCTGTTACGTTTGTACCCACCCTCCCCTACAGGTTTAAATTTTAGTTTGAACGAATTTTAGCAATTTCTATGGCGATTTAATTCGGTTTTTCTTAGAATCCATTTGAGTTTTGGATGTGGTTCTGGAAAATGACTTACTTGAATGGAGCTTTGTCATTTCATAGCCGATTTTGATGTTACTCAGTTTGTATGAAGAAAATGAATCACAGTTTCAGCAGTATTGTACGTCCACGCGAATTTCGAAATTTCTACATGTTGGTGTCGAAAATAGTACACAACAATTGATTTTTGTGTAGACAATGTCGATAATTGGTAGAGTATATACACAACCCGTAGAAAATGTATAATATTATTTTTGTAGCTGTTCGATAAAAAAAAATTCTTCCGAACATTTGTCTGCTCGCTCTTCAAAATCTCGAAATCAAAATTAATTTTTCAAAAGCACGAATATCAACTCTAGCTTTTTAAAATAACGTTTTCAAACCCCGCCTTTCAGAATCCAGTCCTTCAAAATTCTTATTTCGAAAATAGACAGCGTTATATTAAAGAGTATGTATTGCTTAAAGAGTAACGAAATGAAGGAAAATTTTCATCACAAAATGCACACATTTTAATTGCATTAATTGATCCGAAACAAGGTGAATTGGAATTCAAACATGAACGATTGAAGAATAAGTCGAATATGTCGAAATAAACGGAACAAGCCAAATTCTTAACAAATTACGTTCGCTTAACAAATTTGGTTTGCAAAGCACTCAGATATAGAGAATAAAATTTTGCCATTTCTCAACCGATAATTTTCAAATTTGAAATAGAGTTTTCGGAATTTCGGATAAAATTCTAAATTTCGGATAAAATTCTACATTTTTTGATTGAAATGTCTTACGGCATGGTGCAACATCAGTAACATCAGTCAATATGGTGTAACATGCCGGCCCATCCGTACGACTTCTAAATGAATAATTCAAAAACCGGATCTCCTTGTAATCGTTTGCTTGCATTCAAAAACCTTGTCCCGCTAAATTCCATCAAAATCATCTAAGCCAAATAAAAATTTAAAACTAGGCCCACGCCCAAGAATCACCATAAATAAAGACTCGCCGGAATCAATTCCTGGCACCCAAAAATCCCCCTCAGCAATTTTTATCAAAATCAGAACCAATTTTTTTTTTTCAAATAAATTGTGACCTAAGGCCTACCGTAGGACTTTTCCAAAATTTAGGCACATCGCAATCAATTCCTGGGATCAGAAACCTCTTATTACCGCAATTTTTATCAAAATCGATCGAGCCGAATAAAAAACAGACCTGTGTTCCATAGAAGGACTCTGAAATATCCCATTCAACAATTTTTATCAAAATCATGCAAACTAAAAAGAGCTATATATAAAGAAATCCGGTCCTCATCTGGACCCACCACAATCAGTTTTTGGTACTCGAAAACGTTCATGCAGCAATTTTTATAAAAATCGTGTGATGAAAAAAAAAATAAAGAAGCGGACCCTGGGTCTACTAGATGACCCTCTGATTGGATTTTCCAAAAATTAGCAACCATCGCAACCTATCCATGGCACTCGAAAACAGTCACAAATTATTATAAAAATCGAACGAGTCGAAAAAAAACTAAACAACGCAATCGTTTCCTGGTAATCAAAAAACTACCACCAGCAATTTCCATCAAAGTCGTTTGATTCGAGAAAAAAAAATAAGAAAACGGAACCCAGGCCCCACCGAAGGTTCTCCTAACCGTTAGACGCAGTATTTAATCTCCAAATGAACCATTTGAGATACATCTAGCTAACCAGTTTACTGTTCTTATCATTTGCCAGAGTGTGATTCTAGAACCACAAGACAATTCTTTTAAAATATTGCTTACATATGGCCTTAGTATTAAAACAATCACTTGATGAATTGTTCTGATTTGAGAAGTGTAGTGGCTCGGACCATTGAATTTAGTTGTGTTGCTTACCCGCTTACGAAATTTTCTTCTTTAGCATTTCAAAAGATATACAATTGGTCACTTTTGTATGTAAAATAATGAACATTTAACTTATGTACATTTGATGTGATCGGCGCCGATAATGAAACGCGTCGAAACCATTAAAAGTGAAAATCTCCTGCTATCATTTTCTTCACAACCGCATAAACCAAACAGTACACAAAAATAAAATGTTCAAAATACCTTTAAGATAAGCTAAGATAATGCCGTTCATTCTTCTCGTACTACATACCTTTTCTATTTATATTCGTATGGTGTGGTATATACCTAGCTATTTATTCATTGCTCTATGCTCGTAGACTAGAGCCGTGATTAGAGGAGATACATAGAAAAGTAAATCAAATTTGTACGTACCCGACCTGAAATTTTTTTTTTATACATAGGCAGTTTTCTTGTTAATGTATTTTCTAACAACTACCAAATGTATCTTCGATATATCTTAAAACTTGTTGAAAGATAAAAAATAAAATAAAATTTGTTTTAAGATCAATTCGAATCGTGGATTGAATGAAGAGGAATGAATATTTATGTACGAGTATAAGATGTATAGACTTAAGATTTTAAAAGGTAACACAACAACAACAAATATAAAGCTATTAAAAGTCTATTTGTGAACTCCCACTTTAGCTTAAGAAGATTCTAATCTCTCGTTTAAGAATATCACGAAGAAGACGATGATGATGATGATGATACTGTTTTGAACAAAAATTTTGATTTAGTTATGCCCATTGTTGTTGGTGTTGTGTGCGTCTTATATACGCGAGTGCACACACACACATAATATTAAGACGCTGCTCTCAACATTTTCAAAGTGGTTTTTTAATTTTTTTTTTTGGTTCTTAATTTACATTTTTATCAATAATTTACTAATGGATTGGAATTAATTTATCGAATCGGTTGAATTTTGTCTTTATATGTATGTATCATATTATAATACCATCTTCTTTTGCGTACAATACCATCTTATTGTTATTTTATTACTTTTGAAAGACATTATAACTATTAACAAGTTACTATATGTTGCCAAGTTAAAATTATGATAATCCCATAAGAAGATGGATCAAGTAAATATAATTAGAAAAAAATTTGATGTATGGTGCGTGTGTGTGTGCGCCACCTTGAAGTGGTCGGCGGCACGGTGTGATCTAATGATCTTGAATAATAGAGCGCGATCACTTTAAGAAGGAAGTTAAGGATTAAAATATTAATTTATTGTTTTTTTTTTTTGGTATACCATATACACGGAATAGTAAGGTTTTTTCTTCTTATAGACTATAGCGTCATTGAAAAATTGGTATGTCAACACAATCTAATTTGATATAATGCTGGCATGGCATTATGAATGCACATTAATTATGATATTATCGCGGCGTATAACCCAATTTAATATTAGAAACACAAAAATCACTATGGCTTGTTGAAATAAATGTTTATATGGAACTAGTTTGAAATTTATTTAATCGATAATTACTTTGTGACGTATTGCGCTGGTGTAAGACTCGTGAGAACCGTATCTAAATTTTTAATAATGATAAATATCAGATTTACTCGGCATTAGTTCCATCAATTAACTTTATCAGTTCATTTTACGGTTTAATGTTTGCGTGGCAACAATACAGCTTCTTTAAAGTTTCCACTTAACATTGTAGCTTGGATGGTGTTGGATTGCGGTGATTCGGACAAGAATGCCTGATTCATTACAGTATCGATGGACTTAAACGCTCTCGCTTCGCCTGGTATTTCATCCTTAATGATGAAATTGCGATATTTGGGCCCAACGTGGAGTCACGTGGAATCAACTAAGAAACGAAATGCAATGGTATTTGCAAGACTCTCGGACCGATGACAACATAAAGACCCAACTTGACCGGCGTACCCAACAATGGGAAAAGAAGGAATTATTTATGTAATTCTGTAGATCAAATAATCGCCCGTTGCCGAAACCTTGAAGAAGTTTGGCCTGAAAAGGGCTTCGTTCCTGGATTAGGGATTTAAAGAACCACTTCTGGTGGATATCCACGAAAATTTGTGTGTGAATTGTCTATTGAGCCATTTATCCGCTAATGAAATGTTACCACTTAAGTTGACAAATTATTATATAGGACCTGTGGGTTTAACGCAAGACTATGGTCCCGAGTATAACGCCAGTCTGAATGTTGCTGCCACTTCGCAAAATACATTTCAGAAATCATCATTTAAATTTACTACCTCTCGTACCACACCATCTCCTCTTAAACCGCAAGTATATTGTTAGAATTGTGCGGATCAGGGTCATTACTACACGAAATGTCCATTCGAGAAACTATTACATAAATTTTGTAAAAAATGTGGATTTCCCAATACTGATGAAGTTGCCTGCCCTCGATGCAAATTATATTCGGGAAACTTAAAGTCGGAGGAATCTACCGAAGAATCCTAGCCCAGCGAAAGAAGACACTGCTACAAATACTTGGCTCGATCAGAACCAGAAACGCTAAAATCTACATTGTTCAATTCTCATGCAACCACATCCTTTCTATTTCGTGTGATTTCTTCCATAAAAGAAGGGGTTTGTCAACTGTGTTCTATATCGCGGAGCTAACTTGAGTGTTTTGGGTAGAAGATGTGAAGATTTTATTTCAACACACAATATAAAAATTTGCAGAGGACCATCTTACTTACAAAATGCCAATGCTCAGAAAATACGCATCTTGGGTGTTGTTATTATACCTACTACTTTCATTGGAGTTACAAAACCAGTCACCTACTCTTTAGCACCGGAATTATCAGAACAAGTCCATTTGGGATTTGGCATAGTTCCTACCATTATATCTGAATTATCTCCACTAATTTCAAATGAAAATTCAATCAAATCCGACAATATTTTCAATAAGCATGAGCTCAATGATGTTCAAGAAGCGTAGCTAATGAAAATTGTATTGACATTTCCTTCTTCTGAGAGTTTGGGTTTAGGAAAAACCAAGCCCACGTCTCACGAAATTAATCTGAACGAAATTAATTACCCTGTTTCTCAATCCGTTCAGGCCGATTTATACTGAGAGATTGATCGAATGCTTGCTCTCGGGGTAATCGAAGAATGCCGTGAGAGTGAATGGAATTCACCCGTGACATTGGATGCTGTATAAGATAGCGGAATTTTGACAGCGGAAAATAAGAGATTGCGCTACTCGCCGCAAGTGGCAGCACTATCACTAAAGAGTATCAATTTTGTTATTTTTCATTCATTATGTACCACTTTTTCACTAAATAAAATGTCTCAGCGGAATAAAATATTAAAAGTGATCCTTAAAATGGCAAATTGATTGATCTCCGAAGTAAAGGAACTCGGTGTATGAAATATTGAAATTTAAAAATGATCAGTCTATCCGCCATTTCTTCCACTAGTAACCAATACTTTCGGTTGTTTTTCTAATAGCTTAGGTCATACTGAGACTATATGGAAAATTTCAGGGAAATTCATGGACAAGAATTTTCACTAGAATTTTTTGATTTTCTGCGGCCATATAAGTGATTTTCAGTTTTTGGCCAATATCTCACTTATATGGCCGCAGAAAATCAAAAAATTCTTCTTCATAGTTTCAGTATGATCTAAGCTACTTGAAAAACAACCGAAAGTATTGGTTACTAGTGGAAGAAATGACGGATACACGGATTATTGCGCGGCTCCCTGGGAGTCCGTAAGAAGTTTGCCGGGGGCCGCCAAATTTGAAAATTTCACCATTTCGACTGATAATGCGGCCATCGAATTTTTGACGCAGTTTTGCTATTGTAACGCCCGATGTGTGGCATGGCGCACCATCTTGCTGGCACCAAAGGTCATCCAAACTAATATCTTCAGCATATAGCCAGAAAAAAGATGTTAACATGTGGTGGTAGTTGATTCCGTTGACCGTAACGGTCACACCGTCTCATCTTCGAAAAAATACGGCCCAATAATGCCGCCACGCCACCAGCCACACTAAACAGTAACACGTAATAGATTCATTGGCTTCTTCACATATCCTTCTTAATTTTCCGATCTCCAAATGCGACAATTTTGTTTGTTTACGAACCCGCCAAATGGAAATGCACTTCGTCCGAAAACATGATTTTTTGAGCAAAATCCTCATCAACTTGTGCGAGTTTGTCGCAGACTCACAGAGCGAATCGATATCAAAGCGTTAAGCTACTCATTTCGTCAACTAGAAATAATATACTGAGTTTCTGTCAATGAAAGAATGGCATTAGTGTTGCCAGAGCCAAAATAACCGATATGTCAAATCTGAACCGGTTATTGTTACACCCTATATACTGTACTAAATTTTGCCTTTTGTTATTTGTATAGATGTCTTTATGGATACATTTTGCATACAATGCCGAATCTCTTGTTCAAACCGTAACACCAAATTGTGAAGTATGAAAGTCAACTCAAACCTTCACCGCTCACAGATAGGCGATTTTTTTTAAATGGTTTAAACGATTTTCACAATACAATATTTTTTTGAAAGCCTGATATTTTTACTTTAAAATTACATTATTTTCATGAAAATTGGTTGAGTACTTTTTTTATAATGAATTTTGAATAAAAACGCAACCAAAATTGATAATATGAAAAAAATAGTGGATATTTTAAATAATTTTTTTTTAAATTACAACAAAAAATTAGAGCCAAAAACAATTTTATTGTCTAATCCGCCCCCCAACCCCCCGCCTTGCTTCTACAGTGGTTCGCATGCGGTTCCCTATTGAACTTAAGATGTAGAGAAAGACATGGGGAATCGCACCCTCATCCAACGAAATGTTTAGGTCACTGATGTTAGATGCGGATTTCCCGCTCCGACGCTCCGTTTTAGTTCGTCCCATAAATGGGATTAGATTCATGTCTGGACTTAGGGCTGGCCTCTTCATCGTATCGAGTTCAACCTCATCCGAGGTGCCGAGTGGTTTGAGCTGAGTGACACCGGGCATTGTCATGCATTAATATGAAATCTTCCCCTATATCCTGTGTAGGGCACTACATGATAAAAGAGAATGTCCTCGATATATTTTTTAACAGGCAGTCGACCTCTATGGCTACCACCAGGTATGAAAACAAGATCTGTTTTCCCTCAAGCGATATGTCAGTTCACACCATGCACGACTGCCGCCATACGAGATACGAAAATCGCTTTACTGAACGCCGGTAGAACCGGCCTCTCCTATCGCTACCATGCGACATATTATGCACTCGTCAGTGAATAGAACGGACCTCCATTGCACGATGCTCCAATTGATGTGTTCGCGAGCAAATCAGAGCCATTCTTTGCGATGGCGTGCTGTCAATTTTAGGCCTCTAATGAGCTGTCTTGGAGTGCGATTGAATTCCTTCAAGCGTCTTCTTATTGTCCATTGACTAGCATCTTCATCTCAAACTTGTCTTAACCCCTGCTGCAGATCATCGCTCATGAGATGGTGATTTCGCAGTGAAGTTAGGATGATAAATTGGTCATCCCTCTCAGATGTTCACCGATACCGGCTGGTATGTGGTCTTCAATTGAAGGTATCGCTGACGAGCGACTTCTCGTTGATTGCGTTTTTCTTGCAATAAAACAACAACTTGTGTACCTTTTTCTGGAGTAGCATTCATGATTTTTAGAAGAAACAACGAATGAAACTGGTAGAGATTTATTCAGGTCAACGTCTGATAAGTGACCGATGACAAATATCGGTCAACGTGATATTATATAGGAAATTGCAGCACGCCAATATTTTTCACCGAAACATCGCATTTTGCTACGAATGCTTTAATTTGAAAAGCACTGTATTGATTTTAATGATAAAGGTGTCCTTGTAGAGATAAAATACTAAGCTGTCAAAAACAGCTGTTTTGTACGCGCAGAAGTCGATTTAGTTGCTCGAGAGTGTAGATAATTTGGCAAATATAAGTTATTATTAAAAAATTGGGGGCCACAAAAAAATACGAATTATTTGGTGGGCCGCGAGTAAAAACAGGTTAAGAACCAGTGCTTTACATCGATTTTGGTGAAACGTTCTCCACCAGCTAATGCTCGCCGTAAATTATATCAAACTTCATGGTCTCATTTCACTCATGGTCTCTGTTTTCGTTTCGACACATTTTCTGATGATACGTGTTGCTTTCAGATCTGGCCCGCGTTGTCTCAGTTCAATTTCGGCATATTGACGTCGAATGCCCTTTGCAAAACGATCGCGTGACTGTCAATCGAAATCTTAAAATCACAGTCATGACTAATTTCTCATAACTCGTTCGCGTACTGTTCAAAGGATTGGGTTTCTTTCCGTGTATATAGTTCCAAAATTGTTTGGTGCGTATATACAATTGAATGAAACGATCGATTATCGTTTTGTCCGAATTTTGTTCGAATAGCGTGGTGGCATGTATAAAATGCACTTTAAGTTTATTATGCGTATTTGGAGACAAACACCAAAGAAATAAATCTCGTTTTACGTTCACGTATAGTTCCGCATTGTTATCATTAAACCATTTCGAGTACAAAATTTTACGTACTTCCTTTTCATCGGAATTCTTCGGTATTTCTCGTCGGAGTTCTGAATCTCGATTTTGTCTGGTTCTGGTTTATCAATTTAACAATTTGTGGTGTTGAAATTGATTTTTATCTATTTTATTTTTTGTAAATAATTAACCTTCAAGAGAGAAGAGGAGAGAATTGCTAATACCCTCGTCGCCAGAATGATATGTTGATGATGATGGCGGAAATAAAACAAGATGTTCTCACAAATGGTGTATTCAAATTAATTTAAATATTACGTATCAAGTGCGTGTTTGACAGTACAGAGAGAACTTATTTAATGACAATCTGTCATATATATAAAGATTGTGTTCAATCCTAGTAAAGCTAGTTTACCTATAGTGACTATATTAGTTCGTAAGCTGTTACCATACCGAGCAACTAAGTAGATCCAACTGACAGAAAATCATGGTCTATTATGAATTAGTACCTATACTTTAGGCTCGTGGCCATTTCTCCGAAATTAGGTCGGTAACCAATCTAAACAAAATCCTTTTGTAAAATTATTATCGGAAATAAGCCGCTGCCAGCCAAATGACATACGCCGATATGAAACATAAACTATACAATTATTTTCTTTGGGAAAATTAAACGAAAATTTCCATCATCACACTTTAGTCTATAAACTATAAAGATCAAAGTCATAAATCATCCCAAAAAAAAAAGAAAAAAAAATCTCGGGCATATAAACATACTCGTACCGTATACATACATAAACCAAATGAACGAACCTTTAGTAAACAATTCATACAGTTAGCTGCTAACATCCTTAAAACACATAAAAGTTGTTAAATAAATTTTTTTTGTTCGATGTTTGTAAACAAAACCCCAACAACAACACATAAAATGTATGTGAGTTTTAAGAATTTTTGTTAAATCTCTCATGATAAATGCAAACTAATCAACAACAACAACAACACAAGTCGAAGAATAAGAAGAACAAAAAACCGTCTAATTTAATCCATTAACACTACTGTCTACCTTTCTTAAACTACATCAGTCAAGACATTTTTTTTTTTTTTTTGGTTTCTTTCATTTCTTCTTGTTGCCCGCGCGTTGTCGTATCGCATCACATCGCAAGCGCGCGCGGTCTTTGTTTTATTTATACTATACATATTTTTCCCATTCCGAGATGTTGGAAAATAATAGATAATTTCAAGTTCTCTGTATTTTTTTTTTTTTTTTTTTTGATGAAGAGGCGACGAAGACCGAACTCGAAGAATCATTTCTCTGTGTATAAGAAAATTTGTTTAGATTAGAAATTAACAGAAACATATACAGATGTACAAGATGCTACTACTATATAGTGCACGTATTATTTACATCTTAAGATTTCGAGAGATAGACAGGCATTTTGTTTGTAATTTTTACGGTGTTTAAATCATCTACACGTATAAACAATAACCCCCCACGACGATCGTAATCTACATATATATATATATATACGGTCGGTTGCATTTCTCTGCACACGAAATTAACTAATTCGAATCAGCGCGAGTTACTCGAAGGTATATGGGAACGAGCATAAAGTAAATATTGATTTGTTTCTGCATGTCATAATTTTATGAAATACCGCGGGACTTTGACGACATGCATTTATAGAGAGCGCGCACATATGTTGTGAAAAAGCGCGGTGTAATTTAATACTTCTGATGGGATGGAGATAGGGAAGTAAAAAAATAAGAAGAACTTTAATTTTATTTCTTTTATGTCTTAAATGTCGCGCGGTATATATCGCAGGATGAACCGAATTAATTTAATTTTTTGTAGCTAAGTAAAATTCATTTCAGGTTTTTTCTTTTTTTCATGTATGAAGTAAATATATCCGTTTGTTTGTTTATATCAAGAGTACCGTATTCGTGTGAGGTCATACACCCGGCTTTGAAGTTGGCTTTACTATTTGAATGAAAATTGTTCAATGAAGGCGCTTTGTTTTAACTACTGAGGGTGGTTGTTGATATGTTTCTTGATATGCTAGAGGCGTTAGTGCGGGTATTTCGTGTTCAGTGGCGAGATCGTAAAGCGGTAAACTGGGTGACTGCAACAGGGATATTTTCGAATTTGAAAATGAAAGTTTGCATACCGATAATTTGTGCTAATCAGTGCTCACTTGAAAAAATAGTGGTAGTCCAGGAGACGAGAAAACGGGAAATAAATTTTCAAATTGCGCCTCAGAGACGATAAAAATAAAACCTAATTTGTTACAAACCAGAAATTACTTAAGACCAACTGTAACATTTTCGTAAGGCGGCTAAACCAATTCCTTCTAAACTACTGGCCTTTTACTACTCTCATTTCTCGCACATGACGTCAATTTAAGTCTAAACCGAGACTGCGCAATAATAATTTTAACATACTTACACTAACAAAGCAACTAGAGAAAGCAACAACAACGTCGACTTAGCGTGTCGTCATCATTTGGTGTAAGCGGCCAGTAGTTTAGAAAGCATTGGCTAAACCGACGAAATTTGTGCTTTTCATAAAAAAATAATTTTCATAAATGTTCATTCATAAATTGAGGAAAAACAAACAAGCCCCTAAAAGATACTATAGTAATTTCGAAATACATATACCATTCAATAATATTTGTGTTGATCAACAAATTAAATATTAGAAATAAAATGTTCTAGAATCCAAGGAATTCGAAAAATATAATGGTTGAGTTTGTTCTAATCCAGAATTAGCCAATTCCGTTGAACAACAAAGTCCATTGAATGAACGATTTTCCAACAACTTTAAAGTGTTCTAGAAGCTAATGAACTTGGTACTTCTTCTGACTGCGTATTCCTATCAGCTAAGTTCATTGTCATCCAAAAATAATAGTGCCTGAATTTTGCTAGTCCAGAATTAGCATATTCGGAATTGGCACAATTTCAGCCACTAGAATTTTTAGATGGCAATGAACATATCTTATAGGAATAAGCATTCAGAAATGCCAAACGTTCAATAAACGGACTTTGTGGTTCAATAGAATTGGACCAATTCTGGATTAGCACCAATTCAACCACTATATTTTTGGATGGTAATCAACATACCTGCAGGTCAATTAGGAATTAGGAAAAATATTTACGTGACATTTTTTATCAAAAATCTCATTTTCTGGCCTACAGATAAATCATATTTGATCTAAATTTTTATAATTTAGGAAATATTTTTTCCGTATCGAAATAGGATTAGAAAATTATTCCCAATTTATTTTTGTTTTTGAAAAAAGTGCATGCCCGAAAATAAAAATACTATGAAAATATCTTTCCTAATTCCCTTTTCCTATAGGAAAGCCAGAATACCTGCTGATAGGAGTATGCTCCTCGGATTCTAGAACATTTTATTTTTAATATTTCATTTGTTGATCAACACAAAAATTATTGATTGATATATGTATTTCAAATTTAATAATAGTATCTTTTAGGGGCTTCTTTGTTTTTCCTCAATTTACGAATGAAAATTTATGAAAACTATATTTCTATGATAAGCACAAATTTCGTCGGTTTAGCCGCCTTATGTGAATGTTAATGTTGCACTTACCTATATGATATCTCGTTTTTTTACAAAAAAAATCGAATATTATTTTTATCGTCTTTAAGGCGCAATTTGAAATTTTGCTTTTCCGTTTTATCGGTTTCTGGACATGCACTATTTTGTTTCCGTGAACAGTAATTAGCATAAATTGGGCTTAATCGGTATGCAAAGTTTCATTTTGAAATTTGAAAGTTTTCCTGCTGCAGTTACCCACACAGACTTGTTGCTGTGAGTCATCCCAATTAAATTGTTAATTCTGTTCGGATTTTTAGTAAAACTACTCGTATAATTGGTTACTCCGACAATAATAAATGACGTGACGAACCATGATTCTTGAATGTAAGGCAATCACAAATATCATAGAGTTCTTCTCAAAAGTTGTGCTCCCTTAGCAAGAACTACTCGAATATGATTTAAAAACGATTCACCGGCCTGAGGAAAGAGAAGACAGTGTTCCGTAGTAACACCCACCACCATACTGACATGCCGCCGCCGCAGCGATACCAGCTCATTAACAGGTACATTAACAGGTCTAGTTTTGGCCAGATCTGCCTAGGTATTATGCTTGAGGTACTATTGGACCATTTGTCGTTCGTTATACTTCTAGGTTCCTTTTGAAGCAGTCATTTGCACATAGCAAGTGGTATATCAACATTCGCCCTGCTTGGTGAAATAGGGCAGATTGTGCATTTTCCGCATTTTCATTTCTCGCAATATTCAAATATCCTGGCAGCCACATCAGATGGATTTTGAATTGTTCTGCCATCTCGTTAAGAGATGAGGGAATCTGTGCTACTTTCGATGTAAGGAAATATGATTTGAGCGACTTAATTGAAGCCTTGAATTAAACCACTGTTCAAAAGATGGTAACGAGATGGTATAATCGGTAGTACTTAGGATGTTTCCGTTTCTTAGAATGATGAGTGTCCTGTTTTGTTACAAGGACACCCACATAGATCGCTTTATCAGTGAAGGTCAATCCAATACTATTTAGACCTTCGGGTCGACCTGATCTCTGCCTCTCGCCCCTGCGAGGAAAAGTTTTTTTGAAGCATTCCATGACCAAAAATCGCAATTATTTCACAATGTTTGCTCTTGGGAACTAAGGACTGTGAGGCCACTACGTTAACCCAAGATTCTGCGCGGTCAATGTTTTTGTTGCTCTTCACAATTATGTTATAGAAATTGGAATCCACAATTCTTATAAGGCCTTTCAGATTTGATTTCTTTACTGTTCTGCTCGCCTAAAACAATCCTTAAAGTTTATTATCCCAGATCCAAAGTATAATGGAGCCGTTTTTAAAAATCCAAATTGAATTTTATTTTTTATTTTTTATTCCAGATTGAATTGGTATCCAATAGACAATTGTGCATCTAATACGAGGGCTGCCTTTTATATTTCGGGGTTAGAGAACAAAAACAAATATTAATCATCGAAAATCGCTTTATTGTTTTTCAAAATATTCCCCATGAAGATCTATACACTTTTGCATGCGTTTGAACCAATTGTCGAAGCACTTTTTCCACTCTGATTGAGGTATCTCCAAAACATGCATTCTGAACGCAACAACCGCTTCTTCAGGTGTCGAAAAACGTTGACCTCTCAGTTTGTTTTTTACGTACGGGAATAAAAAGAAGTCATTTCGTGACAAGTCAGGACTTTACGGCGGATGACTCATCAAATCGATGTTTTGAGTGCTCAAAATTGCAGTTGTTTGAGCCGATGTGTGAGAGCTCGCATTGTCGTGGTGAAGAGTGATCCGTCTTCGGCAGTTGGTTTTCCTGATTTTTTGGAAGACAACTGGCAAACAAATGGTTGTGTACCACTCCCACTCAGAATTGACTGTTCTGCGTTGTTCTAGTGGTACGGTTGCGACATGTCCATTTTTCAGAAAAAACAGGCGATCATTTGCTTGCAAGTGCTTCATGCGCGAACAACTTTTGTTGGATTCGGCTCCTCTTTAAACACCCATACAGTCGACTGCTGTTTACATTCCGGCTCATACGCGTAAATCCACGATTCATCACCTGTCACTATATGTCATAGACGTGTTTTGAAGCACCGCGATCGTATTTTTTGAGCTTTTCTTTCGACGAATCGACACGAGCATTTTTTTGAGCGATTGACAAATTGTGTGGGATCCAACGCGAACAAATTTTTTTGACATTCAAATGTTTATGCAATATTGAATGTATGCTGGTCCCACTAATGCCTAAGGTTGTCGCAATCTCACGATAGGTCACATGACGATCTTGCAATATCAGTTCGAGCATAGCATCAATGGTTTCCGGAACAACAACTGATTCTGGACGACCTTCACGAAATTCGTCTTGGAGTGAACTACGACCTCGATTGAATTCACCATACCATCGATAAACACTGGTCCTTGATGGAGCTTCATCGCCAAAAATTGAATTAAGTTCATCTATGCACTCTTGCTGCCTTAATCCACGTCGAAAGTTGTAAAAAATAATCGCACGAAAATGTTCACGATTTAATTCCATTTTTTCGCCGAGATGTTGAGTTAATGAGTACTGTAAACAACACAAATAGCGCTCGAATGTCAAAACGTTCTGAGTACGTATAATCTCAAAAATGTCAAACTTTACGATAGAGCTGTCAGTTGCCAGATTGCAACACTAGGGTTGTCCAATCCCGAAATATAAAAGGCAACCCTCGTACAATATTTAAATTAAATTTGGCTTGGCATAATGAACTTCCTCTATTTCTTAATTCGGTGGTAACCAAACGATTTTGGTAAAATTTTAATTGTAAAATCTGATTAAAATATTTACACCAATTTTGAACAATACTTTAGAATTTCGCCATGCTTCGGAAAGTTTACCTCCTTCCTAACCGGATATGATCAAACCCGATATTTCGGATATGTTGGTATTGTAACATGAATTTTAGTTTTTAACCGATTATGACTGAATTTGGATTGTGAGCGATTTAGATTTTATGAGCTTTGCATGAAGTGAATGCGAGAACATTGAAAACATATATTACCAACCACTTGATTCAGGTTTCATCGATCTATATACATATTAAAAAATTATCCGCGTACCACCAGTAGGTGTCAGAATTTATATTAGAGGTCCACTCGTGTAGCATCGAGGGCGACATCAAGTACATTGTCCATGTCAACTAACCTCATTGCTTATCGAATGTTAATACAACATCGGGCGGCCCAATTGGAATAAGCAGAAGAAAGATTAAAGTAAGACCAGATAATGACCTTAAGCGCCGTGTTAATCCTTCCCATACTTGCCCTTTTAGTTGCCGCTAGAAAATTGCATGGTGTTTAGTAAATATGTCCATTTCGTAGTTGTTATCCAAAAAGTCCTAGTGACCAGGGGCTCCGACTATCGGAATGTTGAAATGCCGACTCGTCGCAAAGAGATAGGATATTTTTAAAACATTTCTCAAAATTTTCCTGTTTATGTCTAGACTATCTAGCTGCCAACATGCTACCTTCGTGCAGAGGTACAAATCTTACTATATGATAGAACCAAAGTACTAGCTCCGGTTATAAACCTGATCTTTTCCAAATGGCATTCCCGATATCTTATCATTCTTCTATATCTTTTCTAATTTGTTCGTCTTTTAACTCAGCTTACTGTCTACACTAGTTTTTCGCTACAGCGCTAGAAATCTCACTTTCACATTGCCGTTCAGAGTGGTATTCTCGATACATGCTGAGATGTATCGATTCTTCAAGGTTTCCGAAAAAATGAGTTTTAACGAGCGAGATTCCCTACATGGAGCTATTTAAAAGACGTTAGAATCAAGTAAATGGTTTTGGTGTAGGATAATCCTCTATTTTATCACAAAAGTGTTTCCAATACATTACATATCCTTTGTTATGTTGTTTTTAAAAGTCACGAAGGCCACGATATTAGTTTTTGCTTACCCTTAAACTTGTTTACAGGGCATCTGACATCCGTTTTCTTCTTTCGCTCCATTTCTCCTTCTTCTAATGTGTTTATTAAGTGAAAATGGGTTTATTTACATCTTTGTAGTTAAAACATGAAGTTTGATTTAAAGCGGGCAAAACCAAATTGGTTAAATACAGCCACAGTGTGAAGCTGCAACATGCATATCTGTATCCCGCCCGTGTAGAGTGAATACAGTTTTCGTTTCAAATAATACGTTGTAATACTGTATCACTTATGGTAGTCCTAAAATCGGTAAGAAAAATGACCGGAGAACTATGCTTGGCAAATATTTTAGTTTATAAGTCTTTTAGATAGCAAAAAGTACAAATAGTAATTTAGATAGTAAAAAGTCTGAAAGCTCGAATTTCAAAAGGCCATCATAAAAAACCATGTCCATATATGGGACTTTTGACTTCTGTAGAACCAAATTGTCCATTGAATTTTCGTGCAACAATTGTTGCAGTTAATGCTTGTTATTCATATGACCGACCTCAAGGACCGACCATTTGGCATTTTTGTATTAAATTACGCACCAAGGCCATTATAAAAAACTATAACTATATATGGGACTTTTGACTTCTGTAGAACAAAATTGTTCATTGAAGTTTCGTGCAACAACTGTTGCAGTTCTTGCTTGTTATTAATATGACCAACCCCAGGGCCCGACCATTTGGCGTTTTTGTATTAAAGTACTAATTCTATCATATAAAATCATGTTTTTATATACGGGACTATTTACTCAATTAATTTTAATTATTAATTTATTTTTATCACGCAACAATTGCTGCCAGAATTCCGCCTAAATCTATACTATTTGTATATTCGCTCACATTTATAATTATTGTTATTTAGTAGAAATTTGACTTCGGTTTGTTGCACTATTTTTCTTCATACTGAATCAAGTTGCATGATGTTGAATCGTGTTGAGGGATGTTGTGTTATGGTTCCACTATGTTGCGTCATGTTCGTTTAGAATCTTCTTTTGATATTTTATTTGGCTTTCGAATGCAAAGAAACGAATACAAGGAGTTCTGAATTCTGGATAATTAATTTATTAGTCCTCTAGCTGAGCCATTGCATGGTGGTGCAACATGTTGCAACTTGTTGTAATGTTGTACAATGTTGGGTTATATTGCGCCATGTCCCGTGATTTTGAGCCATGTTGTCTGATATTGCATAATGTTGGGGATATTGCTTGATGTTCCACTATATTTTGTAATATTGCAGAATGTTGCATGTTGCGCAATTTTGTATCATGTTGCGTCATATTTCTGTCTATTCTGGCTTTTCCAGGGAATTGGGAATTGGGAAAATATTTTGTTGTAATTGCAAATTGCACTAATTCCCAAATATTTATTTCCCGTTCCCAATTGTATATTCTGGTAGACTGGGAATAATTTTTGGTGGAAATTTTTTTGATTTTGTTTTTTATAAACTAAAACACATATTGCGACCTTATTACAGGTTTAGTTTATTTTTAAGTAGATATTTATTAGAAAAAATAATGTTTCAAAATTCGAAAATGTACGAATTATAATTCCCAAAAAAAACAATGGGGCAAAATTAACGGCAACACTGCTATAAAATGGAATTATTTTTTCCCAATAAAAAAAATTCCCAAACGCCAGAATACACTTTGGGGAATAAAAAATTCCCAACTGCTAGAAATACGTCACTAATTCCCAATTCCCTATTCCCGGGGAAAACCAGAATAGGGCCACAGGTTGTAATTTTTGCGTTGTATTGGCTGTTATGAGTAACAATTGTGATTTGTGACATCTGCTATCTAATACACGTTTTGAACTTGGTCCCCTTTTCAAATTTCCTTCCACCTCAAATAATTTTGATGTTGTCTAGTGAGGCCAGGGTTTTTTAATTAATTATTTTTCGACTCGCACGGTTTTTATAAACGTTAGTGAAGATAACAAATGCAAGAGGTCGAATTCGATGGGTTCTAATGACTCGAACAGTTTAAATAACATTACAGTGATAAGGATTTTTGTAGGCCATGCATGAATGGTGATGACTTTACTTTAAGAATTCACAAGGTATTTAATATTCATTTTAAATGGAATCATTCGTGTCAGGGTGTCATTTGCTTTAGGTGTACGACGATTACTCTTGTACTTGGTCCATATAAAATACTGTACAATTCTAAAATTTGACAATCATCGCAAATAAATACATATGTACTGTTTTTGTATATGTAAGAGAAAGGGTCATCATCAAGCTAAGTAGCACACCGTTACACGAGAGTGACTATTATATTTTTATCATTCAGAGATCAAAGATTTGTTTGCTCTGTACAAATTGCACTCGAACAAATCTTCCCATGCACATATTATGTACAAACGCATAAATTCTTTGTAATTTCTTGTACTCATGCTTCTTCATATTCCACAAATTGCAAAAAATATCACAAGCAAAACCCATTGAAAAAAAAAATCGCGTTTAAAAATAAATAAAATAATTTTTTTTTTCACTTTTAATTCAATTTTATTATTTATTTATTTTTTATTATTTTTTATCGTTTCCTTTTGATAAAATCCACTTAAAGAAATAATGAAGAAATGTTGTAGTTTTTTTGTTCCGCAATAAATATTAAAGTTACTGTCGGTCAACTTAAAGAAGTTACAAAAAGAATGAAATTAAAAGCAAAATAATTTTTTTTATTAATTCATTAATTTGGCAAAATGCAAAGAGGCACAGCAAAAATCGTAAAAAGATAAGTTTTTTTTTGCTGCTGCTTTCTTAAGATCCATTAAATTATTAACAAAAAAGTACTTAAGTCACTTTTATTTAAGAATATGATTATGTGAATCGTTTAGCATATTTATGGTAATAACGGTGAGTGCACTGGATTTGAATGTGGACGAAGGTGAATAGGTTGTTGCTCATTATAATGAATGCGCAATGCAACTATTTAATTATATAAATGGTTATTGACGCAAAAAATTCACATGCACACGATATGTGGTATGTATACGTCGATGGAATAATGTGTGCCTGCGACGGAATCGGTAAGATAAAAAGTTGCTATTGATAATCAAAATCTACCGACAAACATTTAATTTATTAATAAATTCAATTAAACCGTCGAATACAAATAAAAAAAAATTAAATTGAATTTTCTAGCGCACACAGACCGATGGGATTAGGTACTAGATGCGTACACAATGGTCATATGTTTGATATCAGAGATTTGTGACGTTTAGTCGCCTATGTACATAAACTATATAAAAATAATAATTTTATATCACACATAAGTAAATATTTGATTTGAAAACGGATTGAAATTTATTTGAGAAACGATATCCCATGGTGATGCATTTAATTTTATGTGTGAATTTAATTACATATGCACATACAGAAAGAAACACAGTTTTCCTCTGAACAAACTTAAGCTCCCAGTACTATAATTTTTCAGCCGGAACCTTATAAATCCATAAATATAAGATTTTTCGGGGAAAAACCTTACAAATTCAGCCGGAACCATACCCTCTACCGCCAAACTAACTATAGCACAAGTAGCACGATGCTTGTGCATAATTGTGCACTATATAATTTTTCAACCGGAACCTTATAAATCCAGCGATATATAATTTTTCGGTGGAACCTTATAATTCCAGCCGGAACTGATTGTTAGGTTATATACATTCAAACTACCTATATCTTAAGTAGCACAATGGATCGTGTATCATTGTGTACTATATGCTTTTTCACCCGGAACCTTATAATTCCAACCGGAACCTAATAAAGCCAGCCAGAACTATACTGTAGCCAAACTAACTATGGCACAAGTAGCGCAATGCATTGTGTATCATTGTGCACTATATAATTTTTCAGCCGGAACCTCGAAAATCCAAGAAAATATCGACTTTTCGTGAAACCGAAATAAAACCTTACAATTTCAGTCAAAACCATACACTCTACAGCCAAACTAACTATGTCACAAGTAGCACGATGCATTGTGCATCATTGTGACTATATAATTTTGCAGCCGGAGCTTTATAATTCTGCCCAGAACCTTACACAGTCAGTCAGTACCATATAACAGCAAAACCAACTATGGCACTAGTAGAACGATGCATTGTGCATCATTGAGCACTATATATTTTTTTTCACCGGAACCATATAAATCCAGCAATATACGATTTTTCGAGGAAAAACCCCTACAATTTCAGCAGAAACCTACAGTCAAAATAACTATATCACAAGTAGCACGATGCATTGTTCATTATTTTGCACTATATATTTTTTCAGCCGTAACCTTATAATTCCGACTAGAACCTAATAAAGCCAGCCAAACCCGTACTACAGCCAAACCAATTATAGCACAAGTAGCACGATGTATCATTTTTTAACAATCAACCCCGAATGTGTAATGGAACAAGACTGGCTGTGAAAAATCTTATAAACAACGTCTTCGAGGCAACGATTATCAAGAGAAAGTACAAAGGAGAGGATGTTTTGATTCCGTGCATTCAAATAATTCCAACGGGCTTGCCATTCGAGTTCAAACGTCTGTAATTCTCCGTGGTTCTGGCATTCGTGATGATCATGATCAAATCACAAGGCCAGTCTTCGGAAGTTTCTGGAATTAGATTGGAGTTTCTGTGTTTCGCGCACGGACAATGTCGCATATGTCACTAGTTTGCATGTTGGCAAGCCACCATTTTAGTTTGTTTACGCGCTAAATAAAAGACATTGAATTCATTTTAATTTCGATCTAGTTTCATTTAACCACCAAACGAAACTCAAACCGTACACAGTGCGGCCAATATTACCGATCTCAATGAATTGGAGTTGGAAGGTTGATTGGGATTCATAATCACTTATGAAGAGTTAAAATCAAATCAACAGACAAACGCCATTCTCAACCACTCATAATCCTGAATATTACACTGGTGTCAGTGATCTATTGCAACCTTTTGTAATTGACTATAGCCAAAATTTTCTATAATCCTTTTCACTGGACGGGATCCAGCTATTTGCGAACTGGTCTAACTTCACCCACTCCAAATTACAACTAAACATGCGACAAGCTTTTAATTTATTTCGCTATGATGATACATAAAATATGGCATGATTTTTGGTTCAGGTGTTCATTGTTAGTGCCACAACTCAAACTCATTCCCCCTAACACGACAAATTTAGTATTTTTATCCTACAGTTTACAAATTGGTCTAACTTCACCCAGTTCATATTACCTTTAAACATACGAATTGTGTTGTATTGTTTTTTTTTTCAACTTTTTTTCGGCGAAAATTTATTGCTAACTTCAATAACATGTAATTTTCGGCTCATATCAACAGTATTTTGTACTACCACCTGATACAAAATATTTCTATAATGCAGGTTTTTTTGCCTGAAATTTTCGGCTACATAACTTTAGTAGCATGTACTGTCACCTGTTGCAAAAGTTGTCGATAATGCAGATTTATTCGGCTGAAAATTTCAGCAAACGTAGCATCAAAAAATCATACAAAATCAAACATTAATAAATGTTCAAAGCAATAAATACAATAATATAAGTCCTAGAAACAAAAAATGGTGATCCCTACAAATATGGCATAATACCCAAAAAAGTTGGCATTTGCTTGTCCAATAAAAAAAAAAACTAAAATATTTTAATACAAAAATTACTTGAATTCAAAATGACCCTTATGCTGCACCAACACTTGAAGCACAATCCAATGAAAATGGTACAGGAACTTTTTACAAATTAATTACAACTTATCGGCATAGTTCAACCCCAAAAAACTACCCCTAAGGGGTGCAATTCTTCAAAAATCATATTTTTCGTTACAACATTCTTATCGCATTTCTGTTAATATTTATTGTATCGTACTGGGGGGTGGTACTGAATTTTTTTATAAATTAATTACAACATATTGGCATCGTTCAACCCCCAAAAAACTTCCCCTAGGGGTGCAATTCTTTAAAAACCTAAGTTTTGATTAAACCATGCTGCTGTCATTTCAGTTAATATTTCTTGTATCGTACTGGGGGTGGTACTGTAATTTTTAACAAACTAACTACAACAACATATTACCATAGCTCAACCCCTAAAAAACTCCCCCTAAGCGATGCAATTTTTAAAAAACTTATTTTTCGTCACACCACGTTTTTTTCATTTCTGTGAATTTTTGTTGTATAGTGCTGGAATTTTTATACAAATTAATTGCAATAAAATGGCATAATTAAACCCCTAAAAAACTACCCCAAATGGGAGCAACCGTTTAAAATCATTGTATCGTACTGGTTTATACAAGAAGTTTTTACTAAATAAATTACAATATATTGGAATAGTTCAATTGCCAAAAACTGTCCCTAAAAGTGCAGCTCTTTAAAACAATGTTTTTCTGTATAGGTAAAACCCCACCAATAGGTACCACTAAATTTATTACAGAAGCCCACACCCACAAAAATCGGACACAATGCATCAAACTTCCTTCTTATGCCAGAAATACGTACCCCTGAATTTATTACAACAACCCACACCCACAAAAATCGATCATAATGCATTGAACTTCCTTCCTATGCAAAAACTAGGTACCTCTGAATTTAAAAAAGTAGCCCACACCCACAAAAATCGATCATTGTGCATCGAATTACCTTCCTATGTTAAAAAAGGTACTCCTGAATTTATTACAAAAAGTTGTAATAAATTCAGGTATACCTATTTCTTCCATATGAAGGAAGTTCAATGCAGAATGATCGATTTTTGTGGGTGTGGGTTGTTGTAATAAATTCAGAGATACCTATTTCTTGCATAGGAAGGAAGTTTTTGTGGGTGTGGGCTTCTGTAATAAATTTAGTGGTACCTATTGGTGGGGTTTTACCTATACACAAAAATATTTTTAAAGAGCTGCACTTTTTGGGACAGTTTTTGGCAATTGAACTATTCCAATATATTGTAATTTATTTAGAAAAAACTTCTTGTATAAACCAGTACGATACAATGATTTTAAACGGTTGCTCTCATTTGGGGTAGTTTTCTAGGGGTTTAATTATGCCATTTTATTGTAATAAATTTGTATAAAAATTCCAGCACTATACAACAAAAAGTCACAGAAATGAAAAAGGCGTGGTGTGACGAAAAATAAGGTTTTAAAAATTGCATCCCTTAGGGGGAGTTTTTTAGGGGTTGGGCTATGCTAATATATTGTAGTAAGTTTGTTAAAAATTCCAGTACAACCGCCAGTACGATAGAATAAATGTTAACAAAAATACGAAAAGTGTGGTGTAGGTTTGTCTAACGCCAGCCCACACAAGAATTGCTGGATAACGGGACCTGTAAAAAATTTACTAACTGTGTAACAAATTTGTAATTAATTTGTAAAAAATTTCAGTACCATTTTCATTTGATTGTGCTACAAGTACTGGTGCAGCATTAGGGTCATGAATTCAAAAGTGGAGTAGGTTTTATTTAGTGAGTTTAGGTAGTGAGATAAAATATACTATAACTGTAGTAAAGTAGCACCGTTGAATACAATTAGTAAAAAAACAGTACTGGCCTAAAGAAAATTAAATTAACATCAATAAACAATTGGTGTTAGTTAATATTTAAAAGTTTCGTTGAATTGCTTCGTTCAAAAAACATAGTAACTTGCATTAATAGTCGAGAATGGTTTCTCGGTAACTTGTCGATTTTTAATAATAGTTTTTTTGAAGAACGGAGGCTTTTATAAGCTCTGAAAATAGGGATCTAATATTATATGCTAGAGATATATGCGGCATAACCAATTGATCTTCCTTTCCGTTTTCATGGTGAAAAATAGCATATAATTTTAAAAAATTGTTTCGAGCATAAAATCTATATAAACTAAACTTCTCCATAAAAGATAATTAAATGTTTCCTACTCACTGTTTTAATGTTATATGGTAGCAAAATATCTTCGGACTTACCTGTAATGAAAGAAAAGAAATTCAATTAAAAATGTGTAAATAAAATTTGTACGAAAAGCATTATAGAGATGAATAATGAATTTTTAATAATAAAAATAGCCAATTCAATGATACAATGGCAAATTTAAGTCGTTCTCTGTAGACTTTGTCTTATTTGTAGACAACAAATTTTTTATTACCATTGAATTATTCAGAAGTCCTGACAATCCAAATTATTACCATTGATTGCCAATTTTTAATAGGATTCGGTATCACTTGTATCTTGATTGTCTACCTTTATTACAGCACAAAAATTTATCTGTGTTCTTTACTATAGGGAATTCAATTTCGTACTTCATACAATGTAGATAACACAAAAAACTACTCATCCATATGACATCACAGCATAAAACGTAAAAGACGTTTTGTGGTGTTCTGTTCGTTCCTTCTTAATGTTATGTTTTTTTTGTGTGTTGAACTTGAAACCTTTGACTATAAAAAATATAAATTTGTCGGATTAAGGCTATGTGGTTTTGAGATAGTCATGCTTTACTTTTTAGAAAATTAGAGAAAAATCGTTCCGTGTCAACTTTCTGAAAATGAAGAACAATATTTTTTTAATTTTCCTAAAATTAAGGCATGATTGTGACTATGTCAGAACCACATAGCCTTAATCCAACAGATTAACGTATTAAGTTAAATGTAACTAATTTCAAATACGAGTTGTATTAATATATCTGAATCAGGGCCCAATTTGCAGGCATGAATATAACCATGTCAAAATAAAATAGCCTTGATCCGACAAACTAATATTTTTAACACTGTCCAACTGAAATGTAATTTTAATTCAAATACTAGTTGTAAGCATGTATCTGGGCACAGCCCAATTTCGAAAAGTTGCCATGGAACGATTTTTTTCTCATTTAACTAGAAGTAAGGCATGAGCTTGACCATCTCAAAACCACCTAGCCTGAATCCAATAAATGTATACTTCAAACGTCGTGACAAATTAAAAGTAATTTTAGTTGATATAAGGGTTGTATTGATATAACAATTTTTTCACAACAAAAAATGTTACCAACACTACAATAATGAACAATGTATAGGCGAGGATTTTGCTCGTGGAAAGTGTTGATTATAATCCAGTTGAAATTGGGAAAATAAAATTGAAAATTTTCAAGATTTGGGTGTTTATTTAATGCAAATAGGGGGAAGAATGACTGCAAACAATAATTTGATTAAACGATAGAAAGTTCCGTTAAACAATCAGGCGGTTAAAGTAGAAATTTTGGGCCAAGGATGGAGTAATATTTCTACGGGAAGAAAATAGATCAAAAGTATTTCTTTCTGCATCTTTTCATGATATCCACAGGGAAATTAATTTATCAAGAATTTTATTGTTGTTGTTATTTAATTATGTGATTTTGTGTCTTGAATTTAATAGACTAATTATTTATTACGAGAAAATTACGTGACTTTGTTGGCGTAATGCATACACTGGGAAATGAAGTAAACACTGAGCAACAATTAAACCAACGTACACCAGAAAAGCTTGATGCAGTGAGACAGGGTGTTGCTGAATGTCGAAGTACCTATTATCGACGCCATGTAAAAGAATTAAGAATGTCTCCATCATGTTTGTTAAACAAAGTTAAAATAAGATTTGTATTTTTACCCGTATAAAATGTAATTGACCCGAGAGCTGTAAACACCACTACACTCCCGTACAGTAACTGTAAGGTGCGTAATTTCGGTCAGCGGTATCATTGGAGCGTACTTGTTTGAGAATATTAGAGGCAATGCTGTAACAGTTACTGGTGACCGCTATCTGGACATGTTGGAAAACTTTCTTGTGTCCGAATTGGATCAGAATATGTCGTAGAATATGTCTATTAGAATTATTTTGTTTATAAATAGTTTTGTTTTTGTCTTCCAAACCGTGTAAAAGCGAAATCGTGCAAAAAGTACCGTGTAAATCGGGGGAAGGGTGTAACTTTATTTTCTAATCAGTTCGACGGAACTAGCACAAGCAACACCGCCATTACTTATGGCAGATAAAAACACAAAATTAAATTTGAATTTAATTAAATTAATGGCCCGATTCTGACAATGTAAAAGTTCTATAGCTGTAACTTTATAGAAATCCCTTACAGAGAAAAACATGTGTGCAGTGTTCTAAAAAATAATATTCACAAGATGTAAAGACTTTTCGCCACTGTGAATCCATACGAAATGAATGGGCCACTGTATCCAAATTACGGTTTATAATAAAATATTCTTTCAAATTCGATGGCGGCACTCGAATATTGACATAAACTCGCGTTAAAAATAAAATTTGCTTTGTTTGTGTATCATAAAAATAGTGAATTTTAATAAGAATGTAATGTACAGTTGTTAAACGACAGACACATTAGTACAGTAGGCGTCATTCGTTTGTATACCTTAAGAACAATATTTTTTCTGCGTAATCGTAGACAAACTATTTGTTTCGACTGTACGTGTACTTATTGCATTATCATCATTTAGGCGTATATAAGAAAAGTAATAAATCATAAACAAATAAATTTTATTTAAAAGCTCAAATACTACAATTTGTATTAACTTTAACTTTTGTTGGTATAGAGATTCTAGAGGTAACAACATATATATGCGAAAACCAAAAAATGTCATTTGAAATGAACGAATTTATTTTCTGTATTTACCGTCATTTCTAAAAAATTCCGGGCTAGGGTAACTTCACATAAGGATAAGTTGATTTTTTATAGATAAGTGTTGCCTAATGAAAGTTTTTCATTTTCAGGGATAGAATACCGTGGGCTAACTTCATATACGAGTACCTAGGTAAAAGTTAGTTTGATTATTACGAGAATTTATTAAAGCTTGTATTAATTTAGAGGTAATAAAATGTAGAACAATTTTTCTGGCCAGTCCTTAACTGTTAGCAATGTATTATTCTATAATAAGCAATCTAGGTAATTGCCCATAGCCATCGAAGATTTCGAAGTTTAGGGAAAACTGCCACTAAAACCAATAAACAGAATTTAAATCGGTTATTTTGTAACGGTTCACTGACCTTTTCTGGACTTGGTAGGTCTAGCTAAATGTAAAAACTGTTAGAACACATTAAGAAATTACAACTTCTGGCAAGCGTGTCTCACCTTATCGATACAGTATCTGGCGGTAAATAATCAAAGCGAAATCGAATATTTATATAGGCCGCTTTACGAAATCACAGCCTCAAGTGTTTTATAAAAAATCTTATCAGCTCGGTTATCGTGTGCGGTACTTAATTAAGTAGATAGTTTACAACTTATAGACATTTTATCTGGAATTCAATATTAATTCGATATATTCATTCATAATTCACTGTATTATATACTCGCATATTATTTTCATCGGAATCCTGTGGTTTTATTACTGCATCGTCATTGCATAAAATTGGCATTTCCATTTAAATTAATTTTGGTTTGTGATGTGTTTTGTGTAAATGCTGCCGCCCGTTCCGTTAAATTAAAGATGTGTAAACAATTCCACCGCAAGTCAATTTTATATGTGTATACAATTATTGTAACAAGTTGAATTGACGGGCAAGATGAAAATAAAATAATAAATTGATCGAAATGGAAAATCTATGAGGTTGCGTCTACGTGTGTGCGTGTGTGTGTGTATAATAAAATTAAAGTGATCTCATTTTCCAAAATGATTTTTATTTTATTTTATTACTTTCGACAATTTATCTGTTTTAAGTAAGATAAGAATAACAATCGTTAAATATCGTTAAAGCTAAACGTTTTATATTTTTTTATGGATTTCATTTAGATTTAGTGTGGTTTTATGGATTCGTTTGATTTCTTGTTATTTTATCCCGAACAAAAAAAAAACATAAAATAAAATCGGTGAAATATGTGCTGGAGCTGCATTATGTATAGATTGGATTAGGCAGGTGAATGCTATACAAAAAAGTTTAACGATTAACTATAAGATTACGAACAATATGAAAGTAAAGTAAAACCTATCGAGGGCCATTGACCTGTTTTCATACAGCCTCGTCATTACCTAAGGCCTCGTTCGTACACAGGTTTACCTTTACTTCTAATGCATAATGGGACGCAAAATTTAAATAGCTAATTCTGATTCCGTCTTTCTGTGAAAATCTGAGGAAACGAACTCGGGACTAGTATATATTCTATAACATCTGAATAATTTGCCAACAACGCAGATGCGGTGAACTTATGAATTATTACGAACACCGTTCACACGAACACCTACACTCGATTGTAACTAAAAAAGATACCACATTGTAATAATCCATCGTGTTACATTGAATTTCAGCCATTTCATTTGACGGGTTGACTCCGTGACGTACAGGTCGATCAAGTGGTAGACAGGCATATTCAGACGGTACGACGTATTTTTATAAGATTATATTATATTGCCGATGCTTAAAAATTGGATCCATTAAAATTTCTGGCTGCTTCGGCTCTGGCTCCGGAGCGGTTCCGAATAAAAAAGATCAAAATAAATGTACACTTGGTGTTCGCCTGTAGCTTTAATGAGAAACAAATCTGTGAAACTTCGTCTGTGTTCGGATGCGCGTCGTCTTAACGAAACTACCCGAAAAGAAGCGTATGCTGTAGCGGTTAGAGCAAATAGAGCAAATATAACATTTCGAAAACTCATCGCATTCACCAACCTGTACGTGCACACAGAGTATGGTAAAAAGAATATAGATGTGCACGCAAGACGGAAACAACTCGACGAGCATAACAAAACGGAATGAAAAGCAACACGACGAATACTAAACCCCAGTAATACAAACGTTGATAGCAGAATGAAATAGATTGAAACATTTACACACGTCAAAGCGAGAAAACAAATAAAATTCTTTAGGTATCAGTTCTATTTAGAAAATTTTTATTTCACTTCTGCCAGTCTGCAGATTTCAGCTGCATTTATGATACACGTGGTACAACAAAACATAAATAAAAATAATATTATATTTTCCGATTAAACCGTTAAGCTGATTAAGCGCTGCATTGTACTACTGGGACCAAAGAAGAACGAACAAATTTAATTTATAAAATAAATTTCACTCGTTCCAAACCGCCGTTCCACACTGATAGTTTTAAACCAAGATAGTGGTTTACGCCGCAAAAACAAAATTTGTTTTACTATACAGGACATCAAATGTGAACGTCGATTTATGTTTTGAAGTCATGGATTCACGACGAATGAATCAAAGTGTGGAGAGGCTCAATCAGTTCATCACAACTAAGTAGCCGCGCAAGCAAGCCATCGCTTGTAAATGCCGCCATACACCACGATACTACCTTGCCACGCAGCCATTACAGATGGCGGATAAAAGTTTAATTTTAATTTAATTTTATTAAATTTATTAGTAAAAAAATTGTTTTAATAATATAAAAAACAAAATTTAAATAATTAAACATTATAACTCATTACCACCAATAGAAAGTTTAATTAGTCCCATGTTACAGGAGCTTATATAGGGTGAATAACGTGTTAAAATAATCGGATTCTGTATAGAAAACAAACGAAAGATTTAAAAATTATGGGGACCTAAATTTATACAAAAAAAAAACAAATCAATTAAACCTTTTTCCTCTAAAAAAAAATTCGAATAATATAGAGAATTTTAAAGCAAACTGTATTCCGATATGGGAAATTTCTACCGATTTCAAGAATACGGCTCCGTCGGATTTTCTTACGTATACAGCGAGTTTCCCCGAACGAACCACTGCAACTTATCAAACAATTACTAATTGTTTGAGAAAATGCCGTATATTTGTGGAGTGATTCGACAATTGTTAAGCCTTGGATTGGAACCGCACTGCGCTCCTTCGAAATTTATGTGGGAAACAGAGTTTGAAACAGCAGAAATTGCTCAATTTATTATGGCCGCACTACCATTCAGTCGGGTCACATTTTTAGGCCTTTCTTATCGGCTGGTGTCAATTATGCTGGACCAATTTACGTTCAGAAATCAAAACGTAAAGGTCTAAAACCTATTATATGCTTGCTGTCGATCTGTTTTTTGATTCATTCATTGCAGTGCAGCTTTCCGGCAGTTTATATCAAGTCGATCTCTTAAATTATAAGTGACAACAGATTGACTAAAACTTTGTTTGAGCAAAACCGACCCCACACCTGTGAATTATTCGACATTGTAAATGATAATGTAAATTCTAATTTTATTGGACAGAACTCGGAAATTTTATCCACCATATGAGACCGCAGTAATGCCTATACAAAATACTACTTAAAAAGAAGATTGTCGTAGTCTCTACTGACCTGTGGAGAAATGATAACGCTTTTGATGCAGACTAACGTAATCCTCAACTCACGACCTATTTTTATTAATTCATACGACGACCCATTGAAGCCAGCACATTCTTTATTGAGCACACTCTATTTACATGACCGGGCATCATTTATCTTAAATTGACCAATGATCACGATGGTAATACCTTCAGAGATTGCGACAACAATTCTGGAAAAATGAGATCTTCTTTCGTAGACTTTTTTCGTGGGTTTGTGTGATACCACATTCTTCTCCTTCATCTTTCGCATTATGATTCAGTGTGTTGTCACCATTTCACCCATGTTGTGTAAATGTTTCTTCGAGTATCGCGTCTTACTGTTGTTGGAGGTTTGCCTGCTCTAGCAAGCGCCTTACACATGACTCAAATGATGAGAAAAAATGATTGGTTAATTTAGTCTAGAAGTCGCAATTGTAATGAGATAAGCGAAAGAATAGTACCGGCACAAAATTGGTGAGTTAAAGTTACACTGATTACTATTAGGTTACGTTAAATACCTCCGGAATTACAACGTCTTAACGTCGATGAATTACAATTCTAAAATTATTTAGTAAATGTATCGAATGTAATTCACAAATATGCTGCATTGCCAATTTACAAAATTTTTCTAATACGTGGTGCTGATTAGGGGAGAGAGAACCTTCTTGCTGTTGTGCTCCAGAATATAGCTCATAATTGACGTTCCAAACCGATTTACAATTGCAGGTAAAGTAAAGCTAGAAAGGCTGTACCCGCTAAAGCAGCTGAGCAAATTTATAGATCGAATAAGTGCAAATAGTGGAAGACCAAAGTTCTGAAATTATACAATTTACGTAATTTGTTAGACTATTTTACGATGAATTCCCTTAGAACCGTACTTTTGCCCATATTTTTCATTCGTTATATGGCGAGGCGAAGTTAAGTTTGATGAATTGAAAGTGGCAGCGATGTGCCTTATCTTCAAGAAGGAAGACCGCTTGAAATGTGAACTATCGCACTATCGATGTGGATGGCTCAAGCTGAAGTAAAAATGTTCGAAACCGTGTGCGTCGCTCAAGAACAACTGAGAATATTGCTGCTGTAGCCCGTAGTGTTGACGAAAACTCAGACTTTTGGATTCATCATCGATATTTGGAATTAGACATCCCACAAACGACACTGCACCATATTTTGCATAAAGACTTAGGCATTAAGGCATTTTGCATTCAATTTTAAGACTTTTAAAGTTCAGTTAACACAAGAACTCAAGCCGATCGATCACCATAAACGTCGTATCTTCGTTGATTGGGTCCTTCAAATGCATCAAAATAATCCGGATTCTCATCGAAAAATCATCTTCAGTGATAAGGCCCATTTTCACTTCGGAGGCTACGTTAATAAGCAGTATTGCGGCATTTGGGGCTCAGAAAATCCAAGAATGATTATTGAAAAGCCTCTCCATCCTCAACGTGTCACTGTTTAGTGCGGTTTTTGGGCTGGTGGTGTGATTGGACCTTTCTTATTCGAAAATGAGGCTGGTGCAACTGTTACGGTGAATAGATTGCGCTACCGAGCTATGATTAATGATTTTTTATGGCCGGAATTCAAATATATTGATGTGGATGACATTTATTTTCAGCAATATGGCGCTACGTTCCACACAAGCAACGAAACAATCGCAATTTTGCAAGAAAAGTTTCCTGACCGTGTTATTTCTCGATGAGGTGATCACAATTGGCCACCGAAATCTTCTGATTTAACACCTTTAGACTTTTTTCTTTGGAGCCACGTGAAAGTTTAGGTCTATACCAATGCTCCACAATGATTCAAGACATTAAAGTGAATTAGTGACTAAGTGAATTAGTGAAGTTTTCGAAGACAGCTGCAAATGTGCGAATTGGTCATGGAAAATTTCATGAAAACGATATGGTGGTGCAAACGTAGCCGTGGCAACCATTTGGCGATACCGTTTTCAAATGTTAATGATACACCTTCCTCTTTACAATGAGATAAACATACATTGATTTTTCTTAAAAAATACTCGTTTTTTCAATATCAAAATGAAACCTCTTATTGGAAAACCCCTTATAATATATAATATGTATAATATATTTGTAAAATGACATTAGTCTTCTTTGTATCATTTTGAAATAAAATTTGTTTTTATAAAATATCATTGTTACGTCAGAAAATTTGTTAAAAATATAACTTAAAAAGGTCCCATTTTTTCATATAAAAACACATTTTTTAAGTCCACATTTGTAATTTCAGCCTTTTCTAATTCAGAGAGCCTACTTTTAAGCAAATTTTTCATAATTTTTTCGAGACTTCTACTACATGTTCTGTAGGCCTAATTGATTCAATTCGGCCACAATAAAGTTTTCCAACATGTCCCGTCAGCGGTCACTGGTAACTGTTACAGTATTGCCTCTAGCATCCTCAAACAAATATGGCTTAATTATGCCGCCGGAGAGTAACTGCAGCCAAATGACATACCATGCAATTACTCTAAAAGACTGTAGTGGCCTTTGGTGTATCAATTGACGGTTTTCAGTGCTCCAATAGTGGCTATTCTGTTTATCAAAAAAGCTACGAAGGTCGATGTGGGATCGTCACTCATAATGATTTTTTTGCCAGAAATGGTGGTTGTTTATACAGAGCTGTAAAACTCGAGCACTCCAGTCTCGCCGCTGCAGTTGAATTTTATACGGGTAAAAGTATAAACTTTCTTTGGAATTTTTTAACAAACATGACACATTCCCATTTGCTTGTCCACGACGTCGATAACCTCACTTCATCAATCTTTTCTGATGTATGTTGGCTTAATTGTCGCTCAGTCTATACTATATCTCCTAGTTTATGCAAATTTTCGAAATTATTCATTACACGTTTAATGGTTGACTTGCTAGGCACATGATTAACACGGAAAAGTCTCGTAATATTCTGATCAATTATTTAAATAAAATTTTTTAATAATTTCAACACTTTGTTGCGGTGTTAGATGCTTCATAATAAAATTGTTATCGACCACTTTCTACGACTGTCAAATGCGAACTAACAAATATCATCTAAAACAAAATGGCCATAGAAAATCGACCTGGAACATAATAAGCACCTTGTATATTTGTGATGGCAAATTGTGATGGCATCGGCCATCCTTTACAGAATTGCTCAAGGTCTGATACACGACCTGTTACAAGTACGGGTTTCAAAACGATACGGTATCCGATTGTCTGTCATGCTCGAAAAACGATCTGTGGAACGAAACCCCAGAAAAACGACATCCAAGAAAGAAGAGAATCCGATTCGCTAAGTTCGAATGACTCATGTCATTCTGCCTGTTTTTAGATTCGTCACAACTAAACTATATGAACCGATTACAAATTTCAATCTTAATCCTGAACTTTTGATCCCCAATAACGGTCCCAAAAGATAAACAATTCAATGGCGATACAAACTAACTTTGGTGATTATCAGAGTAATGATGAAGTATTACCTATAACAAATACTAAGAGAGCTGCTGGTCATACTAACATGCGGTATATTTCTCTGAAACAAGAAGAGCGTGCACAACATTATTGGTAAAACATTAAAAATCTTCGAGTAAATATTGTACGTTCTATTATGTCAACCGAGCCGATGATAGCTGACCATACGCGGACGTATTGATTAGTCAGACTTATCGAGGATTGATATAGACAATGGAGCTAGTATTAGTGTACTAGGCCCGAATTACGACCGAATATTAAATGATCCCAAGACGATAGTCCGAGGGATCACAGATTGTTGTTGAATATATTAATGCCAACCTCAAATTTATTGAACAATCACATCTTTTTGTCAACTTATTGTGCTCATCCCAAACAGTCAACTCTAAATCGATCAATAACTTCCACAACTAACTGAACAACTCAATTTATTGCCTCCAGTCGATCAAGAGATCTCCAGATCACAAAACAAATTTTATATTAAAATCTATTACAAGAAGAGATACCTCACTTTAAATCAGGAAATTTAAAAAGCAATTCCCTCAAATAAAGTCGATTGAAAAGATGTTAACAACTTTAATATTTCGGTTCACAGAATACTAAAGCGAATACTAACTGAACTGGAGAACCGCTTTTCCCCATCGAGAAGGGACGAGCTCTGTGTGCTTTATATTGATGGTAAACATGCAAATGCCATATTCCGGTATATCTGCCAACCTCTGTGAACTGAAATATTAAGGTCTTTAAAAAATTGTCAACTTTATCAACTTTATTTGAGGGAATTGTTTTTTAAATTTCCTTGTTTAATGTGAGGTAATTCTCTTCTTCTAATAGATTTTAAAATAAAATTTGTTTTGTGCATGCGAGATTATTTTTATTTTTTCGGGATGGAAAAAGCTTTTCTTCATATTTTTTATTTTTCGAGCTGAAGGACCTTTCAACCGACCAAATGGCATAGTTGTTAAAGCTTTGGTATTTGGATCGGGAGGTATCGGGTTTGAATCCCAATAGAGGCAGGATGCAAAAGGGAATTGTCATCAATAGAATACCGGCGCATGGGCCGGCCCATCTTCCATGCCAGGTCATCTCCATGGACTGGCATGGAGCTATGCAATGTGCATATGGTGATAAAATTGGACCTATAGCCAAACGTCCTCGATTTGACAGGCGACTGCGCGAGGTAAGGACGTGAAAATCGAACTGTGAAAGAGTTGGGAGTGCTTCGGCCCCAGAACAGATTGCAAAGATTAAATAATAATAACAAAAGGCCTTTTAATATATTTAGCGGAGAAACGCACCTGTAGTTTTAAACGCGTTTTCGGGATGGTTTTCCGGTCAGCTTTACTTATTAATTCATGATTTCGAATTGGAAAGTGAGCAAAAATGTCTGCGAGGTAATTCGAAACGGCGCCATTTATAGGGGAAATAATTCCCAATATATGTATGTTTCTAAAATATTTACACCCAAATACTTGCAACAGTAGGCCAGAAAAATATAATTTAGGCAAAAACGCTATGAAAATCTTTTTCCCAATTCCCTATTCCCAGGGAAAACCAGAATAGTGTTACAGGTCAAGTTTCATGTTGCACGTGGGCTTTCCAATTTCTCCAACCACCCAACATTAAACTTGATCTGCAAATTTTCCAGACTTCAGATGCGACCTTTTTCATAATTTTTTGAATGTTAAAGATGCTATTATTTACTTATTTTTGATGTTTTTGAGCATAAGGATTCCGCTGACATTATTGGTTCGTTATATAGGTACCTTCAGGTAAGATATTTCAAATAGTCAAGACACTATCTGCATATACTGCTATACTGCTCTGCTATCGTGTCGTATTTCAAATGATCTATACAAACAAGTTCACGTTTTTATATAAAATGGCCACCTTTCTAATTCGATTTAATAGTTTAACCTCTCAGGCGGTTATGTTTACACACGCTATATGGCATCACACGACAAGTACGAGTACTCACCGCTCTAATCAACAAACATAAATTCTAATTTTTTATTTAAACCACACACATATTACAATTTTTTATGGATATTATAGGAGTATATTTATGCTTGTATTTTCTTTGAATTCAATATTTTTGTTATGCTATACAATTTAATAGTCACAAAGTTTCAAAGAAACAAAAACTTTATAACAGCTACAAAAAAAAAATCATAAAAAATTCGTTTAATCGTTTTATGTACACAACAATTTTTCCATCTTTTCCTTTCTTCGTTTTATGTACGTATTATTATTATGACTATTTTATCCATCATCAAAGTTATAGGTTTTTCTTCTATTTCGGATTTAATTAAAAAAAAAAGAGGAAAGTAAAGAAAAAGAAACCCAGCATAAGCGAAGAAGGAAAATTACTATCAAAATAACATCAAAGTTATACGAGCATAATAACATAACTCCGGCAATGTTTTATGTACACAAACAATACAATAAAATGTATATAGCTGTAGCATACAGTATTTTTTTATAGTTTTTCATATAAATAATTTTATTTAATTCAAATTAAAAAACTTTTTTGTTTCTGTAATTTCTAATTATTTTTAATAAATAGTTTTTATACCTTTTATGAAAATATTTTTCCTAATTTATGGATAAAAGTTTCATTGTTGTCGCATTACATGAAGACTCAAGACATAAGGATTTATACATTCTGATTCTTGTTTTCAGCAGGATTCATTTTTTTATTACAAACATAATACTTAATTTATGATAAAATATAAAGTTATAATTACAGGGTGTCTCTTTTATTTAAAATTCTTAACGATTTCCGATACCAACATTCGTCACAAAAATTGATTAATTTGAAGTCTTTTTTCAAAACATAAACACTCTTTTGGGTGTTTTGATTATTTATACCACAGAACTCTATGACAGGCTTCCAGAGAAAATTCTAATTGAATTGATCTGGTTTTGTAGAAGATAGGTATAGATGAACCTCCATAAAATTTTGAGGCAAGGTAACCTGTTTTTGCGAGTGACTTCGTGAGAAAACAAAACTAGCAATACCAGAGCCATCTATGATTTTGAAGAGCCGTAATATTAAAAAGAGAGCTTTCAGTAGAGGGGAAGCTTTTATTGAATTACTATAAGAAACCGTGGTAATTGGAAAATTTTTGAACATGAATTTATGAATAAAAAATTAAACAAATCATCTAAATTTTAATTTTATATTTATAATAAACTATTCAAAGAACACATTTGAAAATCAGCCATCATAATGTAGTATTTATTTGGTAAATTTAAACTAAAGTGGAGCATAAATTTAATAATTTTCTGTAAAAATGAGCTTTCCGTTTAGTTGTATAGGTTTATAAAGTAAGATAATAAAGGGTGGTGCCGCGGATTCCTCTTACATCCAATTTAAAATTTAGTTTTATAAAAATGTAATTTATTTGGTAAATTCTGGTCACATGCACCTCAGAATTTTTGAGATGAACGATGCACTTAATAGCAATCTAAACATTTTCCATTTATAACAAAATTAAAGAGAAAACGTGAGCTGAAACGAAATTTTATGAATCACCATGTAGAAACAATAATATTATTCATATAATAAAATTTTTACATCAAAATCTATTATTATTTTTGTATACAAAAAATCAACGTTGTCATGGTTTTCTTAATTAAATGTTATTACAAATCAGAACAAAACGTAAAAAACTTCAATTTTATTCGATTGCAAAACCGAGCTTTCTGTAATTTGAAAAAAATCCGTTTACAGATGTCTCTGTAATAAATTTACTTGAAATTACAGAAAAGTGTAAAATAATTAAATAACTATTTACGAAAATAAACCATTATTATTGTAAGTTAAGTGCGAGATCTTTAATACAATAATTTAACATAATTAATAAAACTCAAAACAATTATAAATTTTATTTATTATTCGGTTGGCGTAAATAAAACTTTTCGTCGTAAAATATTCACCATCATAGTTGCTGCGCGCTGTAAAACAATAATAGAAAAATGTCACAATTTTTCCAAATTTTTGTTTTTTTTTATTTCGATCCAATCCAGGCGGGAATTCTTACAATGTACACGAATTTGTTAATACAAGGATTTATTGAGGATTTTTGATGCTAAAGGCCCTCGGCTAAGGTGTATGACTGACAGTTCGTATACATTGTAGTAATTCCCGGCTGGTTCAATAGATTATGCAGATCTACTGGTCTTGAAAGGCTATGCATGTTTCATGTTTCATTTTTATAGCTTCGTTCGTGCACGTTTTCTGGGATCGTTGTTGTGTGGAATTCAATAAAATAACCCAAGGCCTTTGTATACTGTTAATAACTTAATGGTTTTTGTGAGTATATAAATGGCCCGTGGCTCTACCCATTTTTTGCATGGTTGGCTCATACACGGATACAAAATCTTAAAGCACAAGTCGTACTTTGAACTCGTTTATACAACGAGCTGCCTGCTATAAGACACGCCCGTTACAACCGTCCTAACCTGGAGACCCCCTTTCAATTTGTGTAAAAATTTCTATACGGGTAATTTGAATTAATTTATTAATTTGAAAGCGACATCTTTTAACAGGTTTAGTAATTGCGAAAGCTTTGCGGATTTTTTAATTGTACATCAAAATGTTCGAAGTCTTCGAAGGAATTTTGACGTACTGGTTGCCAATATTAATGCATCTAACACAAGGCCCTCGTTTATATTTTTGAGTGAAATTTGGATTCACACTAATCAACTGTCTTCATATAATTTAAACGGTTATACGTTGTATAGTGCGTGCAATGATTCATATAGAGCTGGTAGTGTTGCCGTTTTTTTTTATTCAAATTTAAATTGCTCAGTAAGTGATAAAATAATCGCACGAAAATGTTCACGATTTAATTCCATTTTTTCGCCGAGATGTTGAGTTAATGAGTACTGTAAACAACACAAATAGAGCTCGAATGTCAAAACGTTCTGAGTACGTAAAATCTCAAAAATGTCAAACTTTACGATAGAGTTGTCAGTTGCCAGATTGCAACACTAGGGTTGTCCAATCCCGAAATATAAAAGGCAACCCTCGTATAATATTCTGATTTTAAACATTCAATTTTGTAATTATTAGGATTAAATTGAAATTTGTAAATAATAAGTTTGGTGTAAACATTTTCGAAACAAAGTTAAATGAGAAAATATTTTTCAACAAAAATTGAATAAAAGTTTGTCTGCAAATTGTCTTGTATAATCAAAATTCATTATTCCCGCTTAAATTTCAGAAAACGAATAAGGTTAAAAATTGAATCTTCATTGTAAAAATTAAAAAAGCTCCTAGGAAAAAACATAAAAGCTTCTTTGAGAGCTGTAAATTCCGATTGCCCGATCACGGCCATAAATCACTGAGATCGCCCAATTTATGAAAAAAGCTTAAGTATGGTTTCTGTTTCATCCCGACAAAACAATCCGTATGGATACAACGACTAAATTTTTATTGAAATATAGTTTTTTTTACAAAAAACGTCATTCCCGCTAAAATTTCGGAAAACTGATCTTGACCGGTATTGTTGCAAAACTAATTATAGATCTGTTAATTCATAACATCGGGGCCGTACAGGGGCCAAATTTTGTTGAAAATGGGGTTTTGTCAAAAATCTTATATTTTGAAAAACTGATCTAGAACGGTACTGTTGTAAAATTGTTTTAAACGTTTATAGTGTATGATCATTTTTCTTGTAAATGATATACTTTTCAAAATACATATTTGCAAAAAAAAAAAAAAGCTCCTATGGAAGCTGCTACGGTGGGCCGATTTCGGCCAAAAATCACTGGAATCGTTATTCTCTAAGAGTTTACCACTTGTGGTGCGGAACATTTTGAAAATTGAGCATTTTAAACTTCGCTTAAAATTTTATTTCAAATTCACACATCAACTAAAAATTTTGACTTTTGAAGCTTAACAACTAAATTTACTAAAACTTAGAGGAATTGAAAATTTTATCAGCCACTAAGGAAAACAAATGTATATTTTCCGTGATTGCCAGGTTGCATTTTCTTATTTTCAACGGAATTGTGTTTATTTTAGCAATTTCTAATGACCTTACTTAACAATGCGGAAAACAAATAAATGAATCGAGTTTTTCCGGAATATTATTTATTTATTTATTTATTTATTTATTTATTTTATTTAATATAAATGTTTGAAGTTCTTATGAACTTATTACATTAGTGGCAACTACTTATTTTAATTTATTTCTAGTTTATTAATTGAATTAACCTATAGGTGTGCAGCAACATTTTAGCGATTCATCAACTTGAAATTGGCAAAAAATAGAATTTTGATATTATTAAGGTGAAGAAAAGTATTTTTTCCGAAACACGGCAGGGGATTTAGATTTTTTAACGTTATTACTTAACGAATTCCACATGCTAACTCCCCTCACAAAAAATGATGAATTCATCAGATTACTTTTGTTAATAGCCGGAGTCAAAAGATGAATGCGACGATTGGAAGACGAAACCAATTTCCCTACAATATAGGTGGGTTGTTTATACTTTAAGAACTTGAAAATGTATAAACAAACTCGAAACTCATAGAATTCAGCAAGAGAACAACCAAGTAATGAATTAGCAAAATTTGAGATGTGGTCGTACTTTCTTAGCCCATATACATATCTCACACAAGAATTAAATATCAATCGAAGTTCATTAAAGTACTTCTTCTTTAATTCAAAGAAGACAATATCGCCGTACAAAAAATGTGGAAGGATGTAAGATTTCACCAATTGGAGTCTAAGATTGGTATTAAAACACTTCGTGGTAGCCCATAACATTCTTAATAAAAAAATTACTCGATTACAAACTGTTTCGATGTGGTAACTCCAGCATAAGCACTTGTCAAAAGTTAAGCCTAAATTATTCACAGAATCAGAGAAATCAACCTCCTCTCCTAGTACGCTGATTTTAGGTAGGTTGTGCGTATCACGAATTGTAGAAGATATAATAATAGATTTGGTTTTCCCAGCATTAAGTTCCAGATTATTTTCTATAGACCATTTTGTAATCAATTGAATTTCGAAATTAACAGTTCCGATAGAATTTGTTATCTCGTTGGGCCTACAAAATCTATAAATTTGCAGGTCGTCCGCGAAAAGGTGATATTTGCATTGAGTGATAACTGCAGGTAGGTCGTTTATATACATCATGAATAGAAAAGGACCTAATACCGAACCCTGGGGAACGCCGCAATTAGTATAAGAAGAGCTTGAGATTCCTGAATTAGTTCTAACCAATTGCGATCGATTTGATAGATATGACAAAACCAAACGACAAGCCGACATTGAAAATTTAAAACTGTTACGAAGCTTGCTAACCAAAATTGAATGATCAATTTTATCGAAAGCTTTACTGAAGTCAAGAAGAACCAGCGTACAAAGATAACCCTTATCTATGGCCCTGCGGATGTCGTCATTGATATGTAGTAAAGCACTATTAGTGCTGAAATGACGTCTGTAAGCAGACTGGTACATTGATAGTAAATTTTCCGATTCAACGTAAGTTAGTATTTATGACTGTAGTATTTTTTCAAAAACTTTAGACAAAGCAGGAAGCAGACTAATAGGGCGAAAATCAGATAAGCATTTGGGATTTTTATTCTTGGGAATGGGAATAATAATTGATTGCTTCCAACTCTCTGGAAAAATAGAAAACGTTATTAAGCTATTGAAAATATGTAGTAAGTAGCAATCAACCTTTGGTAAAATAAGTTTAACAAACTTAATCGGTATTTCGTCAACTCCAACAGCGTTTGATTTAACGGAATCTAAAGCATCCATAAGGTCAGTGATATCGATGTTTTTAAAACTAAAGTTACCTTCCATCGCACGAGAGTTCATTAATACATCAAAAGTTAGTAACCCCGCTGAACCTGCACTGTTAAGAGAAAAATAATTATTGAATTCATTTGGTGAAAATTGTGGTGATGGTTTTTCGTTGGATGATAGAAAGGGACCAACAGATTTTAAATTTTTCCAAAAAACTTTTGATGGTAGGGATGGGTGCAATATAGATGAAAAATATTTGGCTTTTGCGCGTTTTATAATATTATTACCCCTATTTCGTACAGCTTTATATTCTTGGTACAGTTCAACTCTTCTTGTACGCTTCCACCGACGTAAAATAAAATCCCTGAAATTTATGGTATCCCTGATCTCATCATTGAACCAAGGCGGCTGTTTAGGTTTGGGTGATATAGTCCTTAGTGGTACAAATTCTTCAAACAAGTCTACAACTAGTTCTGTAAAGTATTCTACTTTATCAGCAGGGTTGTTAAAATTGTAAACCATGCTCCAATTTAAATTATTGCATTTATCAAGCAAATCTGATGACCTAATGCTATTGTAGTCACGAAATGAAATTTTAGGAATAGATCTCTCATGTTTAATATCATAGGAAAAATAAAGAAGATCGTGATCACTAAATCCAACCGAGATTTGGTTATGAAATACAATTTTATCCGTATTAGAAATAATACAGTCCAATAATGAACTAGAGTGTGACGTAAAATATGTTGGCTCGGTGTTCACAGGAGTGAGAGAAAATTCAGTTAGCAACCTTTTAAATTTCTTCGTTGTTGATTTAGTTTCTTTGAGGTCACAATTGAAGTCACCGCACAGTACAATATCATTATAGATAACACTATAATTTTGCAAGAAGGCCCCAAAATCTTCAAGGAAACGTTTATTCGGCGGTTTATATGCAACAACCAACAACACCTTAGCTGCTCCGAATAATAGTTCTATGAGCATTACCTCCAAATTAGGTGCACAATGACCATGTACCAGTTTATATCGAATGCCTGATTTCAGAAAAACGCAAATACCACCTCCCGTTTTTTTTGCATCCAAATTTCGGTCCAATCGTAATATATTATATCCAGAAAGACAAATTGAAGCGTCCGGAATTCGATCATGGAGCCATGTCTCAACAAAGCAGAGAATATCAAGTTTTACGCCGCACACTAAATCTCTTATTTCATCAATCTTGTGAAGAATACTACGAGTGTTAAGAAAAGAAAAATTCAGACCTTTGTACCTATTAATTGAAGATTTGAGAACCACATTGTTTACTATTGAGGAGAAAGCATGTGAATTAACACGTAGATTATTCATGTAACATCCCAGTATGTTTCGGAAAAAATAAGATATATAAGAAACATAAAAATCAAAATGAAATTAATATCAAAATCAATGAATAGCCTGTCGCTGCACACACCAAAGGTAACTATAACACTAGGAACTAACTTACTAAAACTATATATATTCATTAAATTAGCAAATTACACAACAACATTCCTCCCCCTTTGAGAGAATTAATGTCTTCTGGAAGGATATTTAAATGAGGTTATCGTATAGTTAGTAATTTTGTTTGTAAATTTCTTATTATGTTTGATTCTGCATCGTCTAGGTCTAGATCTAATAAACTGTGTGTGATTCACTTTGTTATTTCAGATTGTTTGTTAAATTGTTTGTTTTGCTTAATATCGCTTTTGATTAACGTTGCATAAAAGAATATTGGGACCGGTTTTTAATCGTGTAAACGAATTAAACAAATTAAATTTCGGTCATTTACCGATTACGGACTTTAAACGTAACATATACATATAAATTATATTCAAATAAATTTGAAACACGCGGCAATATCAAACTTCACGATATTTTTTGTGTGCGGTTCGATTCTCATTTCGTATTCTAACGTCGTCCTTCACTTAATACCAATATTATATTAAAAGTTTTCAAAGTTATGCGCTCGTACATTTTGCCAGTTTTTCACGTAAACTTTTCATTTCATTTTTCCCAAAATAATGTACGATACACAGCAAAAGCACAGCGCACATAAAATAAATAATAAAAACGAATCGAAAAACTGTGGTAAAAGCTGGTATACGTGTATATGTGTATGTGTGTGTTTTTGAACGGGGGAAAATTTAGCGGCATAAACATAAAATGCGAGTTTGGAAAATTTATTGTTACTGTGAAAATGTAATAATACATATTTACGAAAGTCAATACTTTTATTGTATTGTCTTGATCCGCCTGAAATAAAAATCCATTAGTACGATTACGTGTAATTGAGCCGTGTATATACCAAACTTGAAGATGTATATAATTTACGATTTTGCAATTTTATTTATTTATAATAATAGCACGATGATGGCGTACCCACCGCAATACGTCGAATCAAGCATCGCCGAAGATTAAGTATTCTTAAAATTAATAACCGCGTATAATACTCACACGATAATATATAAATGGAAGCTGTATAATCATAATATCCCCATATCTCCTTCATCAGAACTCATTAAAAAGCACTTAATGGTGCATATAACACCTTTCGTTCGAAGAATTCAAATTAAATCTATATATGCACGAACACACACACACACACACGTTCGTAAATACAAATGCAAAACGAGAAGAAAACAATAATGACACAACTTCCTGATCATTGAACTTTTAAACATATTTTGTATTTAGTGTTATACATACAAACATACTCGTTATGTATAACATATAGGAGTTTTATTGTACATCTCGTACAATATGCACCAATAAATATTTTCATAATTTTTCTATTTAAATTAAAATTTCCTTTTTAGTTTTCTTTTTCATTCTTATTTGTTTTTCTCTCGTTCAACTCTATATCTGGTACTCTAGTCTAAATGATCATCAAAGAAAAATTATACATATTAATTTTCATAAAGCATAAATAATGTGTACATATGTACATATGTATGATGTATGAGCAAAATGTGCAAACAGAGTGGTTACAATAATTCATGAGATGATATACGTAAGAGTTATTTGCGCTTTGCGGATTTGGCAGCAACATTAGAAAAATAATAAATTTTACATGAATCCTGGATGTATTTTGATACTTGTATAAGATGCAAAGTAGACAAATTCTAGAAGGTAGAAAATATGCTAAAACTTAATCTATAGAATCTTTTCACTCCATTTTGAGTGATGAGCCTGAGTTTCTCTATAAAATTATGGTGGTTGATCGAAATAATCAAATTGACATAAGTCCAAACCAATTTTTCCACATTTTAAAGTTCCTTGAGCACAAAAATGCAAAAATGTCCTAGGGGCTGAAATATTTGATCTGCATCATCGAATATAACCAAGGTATTATAAAAATATTTCCTCTTTTCTTAGATCATGAAAATAAAACTGTTGCACATTAGGGCCATCCAATTTCTTTTTGTCTAAAAATGCAACTCGGTACCATTCTTGCTTCCATGTCATGCGGCTTTTGGCAAATTCCAATTCGGTTTGCGTAATGCATTCAATGGAAGCTTCTTTAAAGTTATTTTTTTTTTTGATTAGTATGCTAATGCTGTATGCCTCAAGTTGATTTTTTCGACTTAATTATGAAGAAACTAAATTACTCAGTAATACACAATAAACATTCATAGGTGGCAGTAATATCAATAAAATAAGCTGTGCCTGACTAATCGAAATACTAAATTATCAACTTTTCGTGGTTAAAGGAAATATTAAATTAAAATAATGGAAGTTATATTATTTGTAAATGTTATTATAAACTACGAAATGTTTAAAAATAAAAAATGTATGAAATGCAATAAAGAAATGTTTAAAAATGACATTTGACAACTAAATTGAAAGTTACTTTGCGAGAAGACTTTACCTTTGTAACCTGGCGGCGAATAGTGTAAGGTCACATCAAAAAAGTTTAGTTCGTAATTTAGAAGAAAAAATTGGCCTGAGGCACACAGCATAAGTATTGTTAATCACAAGCCGAACCGTTGATAAAACTGTTGCTTGGCCAAAGGCCTTTCAAACAATATTAACGGTTTAAATGAATCAGCCTTTATCACGCCTTTATTTATTTTTAATTATTTGTTTATTTATATTGAAATAAGTTTACAAATTTGACTTAAAAAATTATTAATGTATAAATATAAAATAAAATAAATCCGCCTTGGATTTGAAAATTAAAAATATAGCTGGTACCTTTATTTTAATTAAATTTAGTACCTACTTCCGTTGCGACGGTTAGGTCTAGTACGAGACTACCAATAAAAGTGCTTGCCAAGTCTTACATCCAATTGATATCGTGGTTGTCGCTGTACGTTTACGTGGCATGGTAGATCATCGCCATACACCCATCCGACTTGCCAGGTTAAGTAGCGCATAAACCTCTTTTGAATTTTCTCAATAATTTGGATATGTTATACGTAGAATGGACACCACTATATCTCAGGTGAGATCGAACGTAAGCACAATACAAGATTTTTACTGTCCCCAAACCTAAAATGTCACTCGTAAAACGTTTGATAAAACCGAGTATGATGAAGTTCGCTCTAGCGATGCACAGCTCAATGTGCTTATAGTAAAAATCATATTTTCATCGAAAGCAATGACCCCTAGGTCTTTAGTTTCTAGTAATACTTGAAGAAGTATACCATTTATCTTATAGTCTCGCGTAACTGGGTTGGCTTTTCTTTATAATGTTGAGACTTATACCCGGGAAGCACTGCTTTGGATGAGTTGGTTATTGTCAGTTTAAATAACTTAGAATGGCAAATATAGATATAATATCTCAGTAGCACGAAATATCATTTCTAGGTCCAGTTTTGAAAATAGTCGTCTCTCTAGTTATTTTCAACTTTTGTGAAAAACTTGCCAATTTTAATGACTGATTAAACAAATTGTGTAAAGGAAGCAGGAATAGCATCAGGACCGCATCCTTCTTCGAATCCTAGCAGTGCTAGCAGTATTTTAATAATTATCAATGTCTTCCGCTTTATAAACAGATTGGAAAAACTCAGCAAATATGTAGGTTATGATCTGTTATCCAGGCTGATACACTATTATAAAATTTATTACATTTTCAAGCCGGTCAACAAAGCCCAATCAATGGTGCTCACCATAGCTCCAGCAACTATTAGCGATAGCTATAAATTCTCGTGAAATTTGTCCTAACTTGTCCTAAACCCAACAACAATTTTAAGACAAGTTTATTAAAAAAATTCACTCCACTATATAGTGAATTCCTAGACGTTCCTAATTTTAACAGTGTAAAATAATAACCTATTTGTTATATAAAGATTTAGAAGAATATATGAAAGTAAAAACCCTCTGTCCTAAGATACTGCTAAGAGGTTACAACTTTTGAGGTAGATGTTTTCATTTTGTACTAGACCCAATCCAACTAAAAACATAAGTTTTTCGGAAAAATTAGGGGAACATTGGGTTTAGTATTCAAAGTTGTATGGGTAAAAATCGAAGTACAAACCAGCTCTCCTAAGCTACTTCTAAGACGTTACAACGTTTGGTTTCATGTTTTCTAGTTGGACTGGGTATACAACTTTGAAAACTTAACGCAATGTTCCCCTAATTTTTCCGGAAAACTCATGTTTTTTAGTTGGATTGGGTCTAGTATCAAGTGAAACGCCTACCCCAAGAGTTGTAACCTCTTAGAAGTATCTTAGGACAGAGGGTTTTTACTTCGATTTTTACCTATTCAACTTTGAATACTTAACCTATAGCGTTCCCCTAATTTTTCCGAAAACACATGTTTTATAGTTGGATTGGGTCTAGTACAAAGTGAAAACATCTACTTCAAGAGTCGTAACCTCTTAGAAGTATCTTAGAACAAAGGGTTTTTATTATTTCCGAAATAATATATTTTACACTGCTAAATTTTATAGTTAATTGGAAACGTTGTTGTTGGATTTAGGACAAGTTAGGACAAACTTCAGGTATGTTAGCTGTAATGCAGGATATTATTCCTCGTTCACAGAAAAATACGGTTTTATTTGGAAGAAACCGGATGTGGTGGTTGAAGAAATGCATTTTGTTGACTCTAATGAAATTCTTTGACAAGCAGTCCTGCCGCCACAGAGTGGAGTTAATATTGATTTTATATCCAATACGTAATGGTATTCAATCAAAAGCTTGACACAATGCCTTGGGCAAATAGTCCCAAGGCAATAATACCAATAACAATATTATTGAGACAATTACGATCAAATCTAACAGGTCTTTAAAAGCGAGCGACTAGAAAACCGAAACAGGAATTAAAACAGTTTAATTCCTCAAGCAAAATCGTTGGAACCCTGTTGAGATAAATCAAGGTTATCAAAATCCAGATTCTCAAATTTTGTTATCCTAAACATTGACTTGGATAAATCCAGATGCTCATATTTGTATTTTATGCTATGGGTAGCAAAATTATTAAAACGTATAATAACTAATACTCCAACTCTTAATGCTTGAAACGTTTGATTTATCTCGAATATCAATAAAAAAAAATCGAAGTTTTCAGTCCACATATAGGATTTTATTATTTAACTTGATTAAAATAAAATTCATTTTACAAGTTAAATGAAAAATCGATATGATGACCGTTTGTCCGGAACCAGCAAAAGCAATGCAAATTATTTGGTTGTATTGTATTGTAAAATGTAAACATTTAGGCGATCACACGATATATTTAAATTGTTAATCAAAAATTTATCCGCTTTAAGTAATAATGAAAATTCAGTTTTTAAAATAAATATATCACTAAAAATGATTAAATAGGGGAGAGTCTCCGGTTGTGGGCACCCCTGCGTAACGTTTGACAGAATGCAAATATGCTGTCATACTTTTATTTTGACAGTTTTCTAGCTAATATCGAAGTGAATGGACGAGCTTGATCATTTGGTGCGATCACATTGAAAAAAGTCCGTACAAAACATGCAATTGTAATTTTCCAATGTTGAAGTGAATCCAACGTGAATAATCTCAAACAGGTGATTATCGATATTTCAACAGTATTTTTGTTTTCATTTTTGATGCCACATCGATTTATTTAAACATAACGACACATCACATTTTTTTGATTAGTTTGAGAATGGTTGTGATTTCCGGTTGTGGGCATCCTCTTTTTTTCATTTAAAACGCTCTTTGACTGCAAAACTGTCAGATATCATCGTTTATGCTGACATATTTTTTGACATTTTAAGGCAGTTTTAGTCATGTCAACCCCGAATCAGCTTCGATTAATTTTGATGCGCTGGTTCGTGCCATTAAGCATTACTTAGTTAAAAAAAAGCACATTAAATCGATTGTACGAACCTATGGAATTGCGCGGAGCAGTTTGCAACACTACCTTGAAAGGTAAAGCGGGCAAATATTGGTATTACAATTTTATTTTATAACAAACATCCATGCAGCGCATGAAAGGTGTTCAAATGTCTCGGCAAATCAAATGTCGAGAAGTTTTTTCAAAACTATGGACATTTGATGGATGAATATCACATCGAAGCAATGAATATTTATAACATGGATGAAAGCGGCTTTTCAACGATCCCGTCATAGATTGGCAAAGTGATTGTCATGAGTTGTATGCGATGTGTCGGAAAACTTGAAGTCGCTGAAAGAGGGACGATGGTGAATGGCCTTAACCGTAAACGCTGTTGGCAACAGTCTATCACCATTCTTTCCTTTCCCGAAAAAAAAATCGAACCATCTTCATCGATAACGTTTCTGATGGGACTGCTGATTATGCTAATGGTTCTGGTTGGATGTGCCAGCAAGAGTTTGTGTGCTATATATGCACCCTCCTCTGTGCTGTTGCTTCTCAACAACCATATGCTTCGCATCTATCAATTGAAGAAAACGATATCGCCGTTGCCAATGGAGTGTATATAGTTTCTTTTCCGCTTTACTGTAGTCGCAAGCCACTGGATGTGTCTATTTTCGGATCGAGATATAAACCTCAACAACTCTCAGTATTCTGCATGGAAAAAAAATAACGCCAACAAGGTTGGATTTTTAATTCTCATCTCGTTGTTTTAGGAAATGGAGAATCGTCATATTGCTGGCCTTGTTTGTAAGACTCTTGATCTGACATTGACACCCAAAATCATTAAATCCGGTCACAGAGCATCCGGAATTCATCCATACGACCCAGACATCTGTACTCTGATGTTGATTTTATTCAAGCAGTCGAGCGGAATATGAAAAAGCTGGCTTCGAAGATCGCATTAATGAAGAGGAGCAGCATGGAATCGTCTTTCTTGGGACGATGTTGTACATGAAATGAAAGTGGTTACCACACCAAAACCTTCCACATTTAAAGCGTCTTCAACGAGCCGCTTGTCTGTCTTGGACGAAACTGGTCCCCTGCAAGCAGCTCCATCAAAAAACCATGAAATTGCGGTCGTAAACCGATACAAAGTAGCATGCTTACTACACTCAGAAAAAATATTACTACCAAATACTTAGTTAAATTAATTTGGTTGTTTTAACACAAAATTCTGAGCTAGATAAACCAAATCTCTTGTTTAAATTAGAAAGTTGGTATTTTCTTACTTGGTTACTACAAAAAGTGAGTGAAATTTGAGTTACCAGGATGTTGGTATACGTAGTTTTGTTTAATTTAACCAAAAAAAAATTTGTTAGGTGAATATTCTTGTTATAACTAACCAAATATTTTGGTTTATCTTAACTAGTTATTTTGATCTATAAGTTTTGTCATATAAACTAAGACTTAAATTCTAGCGACTCAATAAAATTCGCTAAATCATTGTGATTATACTTTGAATGTAAGTTATTACTAAGTTATAAATTAAATAAGCTGGATTTGGTTATTTTAAATTAAAATTTTATTCAACTAAGATTTTGTTCGTTTTTTAACTAAGAAATTTGGTTGATCGAAAATCACCAAGATTTTGGCAAAATAGACTCAGATTATTATTTCTTTTGACCCAAGTTTTTCTCTGAGTATACTCCAGGAAATGTTGCTGCTTTAAAGGAGAAAGCCGCTAAGCGAGCAGCCGTCTCCCATCCGAACAAGAGTATAAAAAGAAGACAGCTGCACCTAACCAACTGTGATGATAATGATATCGACTTTATCGAATTCTATCAAGCGCAACAAGTGTGATCGGTTCATGCATTTGAAATGCGCTGACATGCATTTCACAAGCAAAGATTGTGTTTTCCTTCAACTATTCCAATTTTGGAAGGATGCCCACAATCGGCTACGATTTTTTTTTGCCAAAAAGATGACCACGAAATTGATCGTAAAATTTTTCTAGTTGACAGAATCGAAGTAGTTACTTTAGCAAGGTTAATTAAAGCCTTTAGCTTTTCAAGAATATCCATATCGCCGCGTAATATGGACTCAAATGAAAATTATGCGTCAAAACCAAACCGGGCCCACAACCGGAGAGTCTTCCCTAATTAAAATATAGTTTTATACATTTATTAATTAAACAAATGTGAAAAATGCATAAAATACAAACAAACACTATTTGAAGTTACGTCTTAAATCACGTAGAGATGCCACTGTGGGGTAATACTAAATATTTTTACAGATTATTCTCATCGACACTGATAGGAGAGCAGCAAAATGGTACTACTGAATCAATTAACGAGTTTCATAAATGTATCGATGGAGTTCACTTAGAGAGCCAACCGTTTCTGTGAATTTACGTCATAAATCGCTTAGAAGGCTACTTTAAATGCTGTTTTAAGACAGCGGAAAAGTGCGAGCGAAAAATAAGGGATTACGCTACTCGCCACAAGTGGCAGCACTATCACAAAAGAGAATAATTGTTGTTATTTTGTTAGCAACTGAAATTTTTATTCATTTTGCATCTTTTTTTCACAAAGTAGAACATCGCACCGGAATAAAATATTTAAAGTGTTTCTTAAAATGATAAATTGTTTGATCTCCGAAGTAAACGAAATTTGGTTAGTAGTATTGGTTAGGGTTAGAGATTCTAAAGTGATTCTAAACTTCGCCATCTCTTAACTAAACCTAATGAAATTTAGTTTCTAGATTGATTATTAATTGAAATAAGAATCTTAGATGAAATATGGTTGGTATCTGTGCATTATTCACGATTAAAATGGGTTTTGAGCTGCACGGCTAATTTTTAATTAATAATTGTAAAATTTGCAGCACATACATGGATAATTCGAAGAAAAATTATCTATTAAAATAGGCAATTTTTTTTATTTTCTGCTGCCATGAAATCGGGTATGAAATGGCCAAGTTTGGTCCAGCAATAAAAGATCCTTGAATTTGGCCCAAAACTCGCTTTAGAATCCCTAAGAATGGTGAAAGTCGGAACATTGGCAAATTGCAAAATTTCAACCGATCTAATATTTTATTCGATGGTATGTTTTATTTTGTGAAAGAAGTATATGTCTTCTTGAATGAATAAAAAACTTCCGCTGGAAATAAAATAAGAACAGAAATTCTCTTTCGTGGTAGTAGTGCCTTTTGTGGCGAGTAGCATGATCTCTTATTCCCGCCGTCTTGCACAGCAACCACTTTAGAGAATACTAAATAGGGTTACAGAGCATGATAATAGTCTACCAACTCAACCAACGAGTTTGTTACATTTATAATGGAGCTCACTTAACGAGCTAGACGTTTTTGTGAATTTACGTCTTAAATCGCTTAGGGGTGCCACTTTAGAGTAATACTAAATAGAGTTAAAGGCTATTCTTATCTGTTGCACTGTTAAGAGAGCAAGATAATAGTACATAATTAGTACATAAGTAAGAGGTAAATACATCTCTGGTCAACGAATTTAGAAATGCTGACTACCAAAATTAGATGAATGCGCGGAATAAATTTTTTAATTCGGTTCACAGGCCAGTTAAGAAATAAAATCTGAAACAGCATTTTTAATTTTGAGAGATACTCGTAGTTATAGAATTAATATTATGAAACCGAAAATTTTAAAAATTTCCGGAATCAGTATTTTCATTATTCTGGTTTTCAGGATTTCGATACGCTCGCGGATAGAACTTAAAGATACAAAACAAATTAGGTCCTGCTTCTTAAGTTAATGTTCTAAGTGCCTTAAGATGTGTCGATTTATGTAAAAATTACTAATACTGAAAATCGCACTAGCGTTCAGCACTTTCACCCTAAATTTGATTTGGCTATAGAAAGAAATAAAGTAGTTAGTCACTAAGCTAACTCCTCACAGCTCAAAGTAAAATGCCGTGATCCAGATGTTACTAAGCACTGCCCGAGTTATTGCCAAAAATTAGCTTTAGCCGTACACTAATTGGATATAACACTCTTTTTATGATTTGGTATACAAGATTTCTGTAGCCGTGTTTAATCTTCCTGATTCCATTTTCGAATTACATTATTTATGCCGCGACTTTCCATTTACATATCTTTAGCATTGCACCAACAATAATTTGTATGCATGTATGAAACAGACGCCGCATGAAAATCAAAATTTCAAATCAGACACAAAAATTTGGCGCCACACACAATATACCTCAACTAAATAATTACATACATATATTCATACCATCTTCTACATATTTTCTGACACATAAAGTGCTAAAAGTCTTTCGAAACTCCACCACATATACATATACAATCATAAATACATGCATACCATAAACAATTTATTTCTTCCTGGAATACATCACACCAATTAGATAATAAAGCAACGAACAAAATTATTATTTTTATAAAAAAAAAAAGAATTTTAAAGAACAGAGAGATTACGTTATGTACATGAAGACATATAATAAAGACTAACATCCGATATCTAAACATAAAATCGCGTCTTTGATCCTAAACGAGTGTTATTATTAAACCAAAAATACATAAAAAAAAAAAATTAGTTTGACCATACCCAGAGATCAAAATTTGTCGATCTCGCCGCGATATTATAGAGTTTTGAGTTTGTGAGACTGAGACGAACGCGCACACCCAACCAAATATATGTGAAACAATAAGGCAATAAATAAATAATTTGGTTGCGGCGAAGGCCAAATATAATAACTGTGTATCCTCCCACCGAAATTAAATCAAACTTAATTGTATTCCCATCCATCTTCATATATAAACCGCGTATACATTTTTTTTTATTTAGCACATAGCTATAAAAATATGTGGTATGCACGTATAAAGACTAAAATAATTTTATTTTGAAACATAAAGAAATCTTTCTTTCGTATTATACAGCACTATAAATTCTAAGAAATTCCTCTGCATATATATAATATAATACATGGAATGAAGACGATGATGACGACACAAGGAAAAGAGCATTTGTAAAGCATAAAATGCGCTATTATTAGAAGCTATTTGGAATTATGGCTACGAATTTACGATGTACGCTAATTTGTTCTTTTGATGTCAAGCGCGGTATCTTTTTATGGTTTATAACAGTGTAGTGCCCATTTCGTGACACGCGCGCCATCTTTTACATAAAGAGGGCAATTATTAAAATTGACTGGGTAACTGTTCAAAATAAAAATTAAATCAAATAATTTGAAGTTAGATGAACGATTGTAACCATTAGTTGAGGTCATCTACTTATGATGTCTAATTTAATAGATTTTTTTTACGTTTTTCTAATTTATAGTAAGTGATTTTGTTTTGTAGGTTACAAAACAAAAATTTGTTGCGTATTTTAACGCCAAAACCATTAGTTGATCACTTATATAATTTCTTTTATTATAGAAACGCAGAACTTTTGGATTTATCGATACGGTAATGCTACTATATCATGCCAATTATTATGAAGCCATTCGTTTGAAGATATGTTCGTGATTTGGGCTAAGTGTTGTTTCACCCATGTCATTTGTGTGATGAAGAGTCGATACGTCAGGCCGTGAAATAGCCTACAGTTGTCATTAATTTGGTTGACCGTGATTGGCACCCAAGACATTTTAAATTCCTAGATGTGCTTACATGTTATGGAATACATCGTCTTTTGAGTATTTTTCGTGAAATGGGTATAGACAAATTCATCCATCTTTTGATCGATACTGGAAGTAATTTTTTGAGCAACAAATATTTTGGGGAGTGCACCAGGGATGATATCGGAAAGAAACCAAAAGTACTGCATTTTTGAGGAACAAAGTACTAAATATAGCTTGAAAGTACCTTCTGCATCCTTACAGACTTCACTTCAGCAACTTTACACGCAAATTTCAAGGCAAATTGAATTCAGTCTTATGAAGCTCACATCAAAGTAACATTTTGCAGGAGCCAAGTCGCGAATTAAATTAATGCATTCTTGCACAGTAGAGATTAGGCAAGTTCAGGTTTGACCGTTAACGAAAATAGTCAAACATAGAAAATGCAGTAAAATGAAATAAAGACTTTTTTATGAAGTGAACGTATTATTGTTATGTGCTTACCGGATGTTGCACTGATACGTGGAACATTTTCAAAATCAGAGAAGTTAGATACTTTAAATATTGGATGAAAATGTGTTATCAAAATTATAACCTAAATTTCGATTATAATTTTCGTAATTCTGTTATGTGATACAAACAAGTCTACAATGATGTATATGGATAACAGGAGGCTGTGTAGACAGTCCCACAGTCCCAGGCAGGTAGAATTTGAGTCTGGTCACGCTGGGCGTAGGTTGCGATTGCGGATGGAATTGTTCGAAGGATTGTGGCATGGGCGACCTTTGTGTGAAATTTTTAATATTGATTACGACAGCGCGATCCTTTTAATATAATTGAGTTTAAATTAACTTTTAATGACTTTAGCTTCCTGATTTGAAACTCCCAGACAATTAATTTGACTTCAAATTTTGTATTTCTTCGTATTTTGAAACATTTTAGTGTTCCGGCAGATTTAGTTTGGTTTGGAGGATTATTTTGCTTTTATTAGTGTTCGATTCTTTGAGGGTATACACTCAGTGTGACTGACTAGACTTGTAGAGTTGCCAGAACAAGCTAAATTAAGAAGTGATGGATGGAGAACGGTAATACACAAAAAGCTGACTCTCCTCGTACACCAATATTAATAATCTCGGCCATGTTCACATCAAAAAGTTCTTGCAAATCTATCGTAATTTGGATTCTACGGGTTTATTTCATTGTAAACCAACAAACCATCAACCTGATTCTAAAAGTATAGCATTTGACATAACTGTTGAGTGCCTCTGGTGTCGTTTATGAAAAATTTAAGAAATGCTTTAAAACTGCACCAAACGAAATGGTCTATTTTACATGAGGAATTAAACTGATTTTCTAGATTTCGTAGTTTACACCTACTATACGTTTGTTGTTGTAGACCTGCATTGCTCGTTTAGTAATTAAACGTTCTAAAGTTTTTCACGTTAAATATCTTTGCCGTGATCGTAGCAATTATTATCAATAATTCTGTAATTTAGGACTGGAAAGAGTGACGTAACGTATACTAACTAGTTAGTGAACCACTTTGAACACTCAATTCAACTGTAATTATGATAATTTTTAACTATATGTTAGTCTTAAAATTAAAGGCACACTTCGAACCGACATTGGTTCTATCTGAGCGGCCTACTTTGGAGAACTTATTTTAAAGTTAAATCATAAATCAGCTGACGCAATGGAACGCTTCTTAGGTTGTTAAAATCATACTTCACAAATTTTTGTTCTCCGTATTCTAAATAAATTAAATATATGGCCTAAGGTCGGTCATTCTGTGTGTCTGAAAATTATTATACGACTTGGTTTGGGATAGAAAAATCTTGAAAACTTAAATTTTTTTGTACTTTTGAAATTTTCGAAAAAATTTCGGAATAATTCAATTTTCAAAAATATTAGAAGTTTCTGTTTGTCCAAGGATTACTGAAAAGAGTAGACATTTTGTGAACTTTCTAAGTAATCCAGCTGTGCTTGAAGTCAAACTTATAAACTGCTCAATCATAAAACCTTGGCTAGAGAGCGAATCTTTTAGAACGAAAGCCCTCGTTTCCCGACAGCAATAATTTTAATGAAAAGTTAATAAATGAGTGATCTACCAAGATACTCCGTGTCCAATTCAAGAGGTCGAAATTTGATTGTAAATATTTTCTCAAAGTGGGTTGTAAATATTGAGGATTTTCGCCATTATATATTGATTGTGATGAAAAAGGCGTCGCATCGACCCCGAAGTGGGATTTAAGTAAAATACACCACTTAATGACTTCTTTCCTACTCTTCTAAACCCCTAACAACGTGGTTACAAGTATTTAGTTAATCAATTACTCGAGAATCAAGCTCGCCGTGAATTCGTAAATGTTAATGTTATAATTATTATTTGGATTACACCAATCAGAGACTTTAATGCTTTGTTGTCACAGAACTCTATAAAAAAGTGTTGAATTTCAAATAAGTCACGCAAAATCTTCCACTTGGTCAAATATTAAGCCACGCTATAGTAGCTTTAATCATAAATGGATTAAATATCGTAGACCCTAAGGTTGAGAGCTGTTGATCACTCTGCTTTCTAGATTAAACCCAATCGATTGCATTATTGTTATTCTTTTCTTCTACAAAAGCTTTTTCTTACCGAATTCGGTATGTCACTACCTTGAATTTTCTCTCAAATACTAAAAAGTGCTGAAAAGTATCGAAGTACTTTTAATACAGCCAAAGTATAGAAAAAAGTCTGGAGTGCACTGAGCATAAAGGTAAGAAAACATACATAAAGCCAATTTGTAAGTGATGTCGCCCAAACTATTATTAAAGTCGCTTAAGATTCATCTGTTGCCGGCGAACTATATCAAGCCGTTGCATATAATGGTTTAGCTGATATTTATTATTTTAGCGCAAAACGTTATCATAAATCGAAAAAAAATTAATAATAAAATAACCGAAACTTTAAACAGGAATGATTTTTAATTATAAATTTTTCAGTTATTTTCTCCCAGCCTCTCTTTTTTGGGTGAATTTGATTTGACCGAAAGATATGCGAATTCAGTTAAAAAAAACGGTAAAGTAAAATATTAAAAGTAACCAATTGAAGATTTAATTAATCCTGACCGGCCGTATCTTGATTTTTAATGTGTAGAAGTTAAGAAAGGCCAAGAATGTTATGTCTCATTAAACCAACATGAATTCGAGTATACGTACATTCCAAACTTCGAAAATTGGTATCCTGGTTCGCACTCATCTTATACATCCACAAACAGAAATTAAAAATGTACAGCAGCAGTTTAGTTTGTGTTAGTCACGTTCGCTAGAAATTATTTTGAGCGCTGAAAATGTCGAATTTTTATTAAATGTATAATCTGTCTAATATAATGTATTTTAGTTCGACTTTTTGTTTTTCTCTCTCGACCATTTTCGGCTTGATTTATTTTTCTTTCGCTTCGAAATTTGTCACGTTTAACTCTTTCCGTTGGATTTATTTTCCCCGTTGGACAAACATTTTTCGCTTTATTTTTTTCTCATCGGCCCCAATTTTCTTTTGTTCAGCTATTACCCTAGCTATTTTACATATTTTTATTGTTTTGTTTTGCAATAAGATGAAGTGCTAAATTTTTTCGGGTCGGAATATTGGGACGGGAATTCTCATTTCGTGTTGGTTCCATAGTTGCAGGCTGGGCTTGTCACTCCCCGTCATCCTTTTGGCAGGACATCCACAGGGTCGGAGTGGCAAATCTAACATATGTGTCGTCTATTCGGGGACGACCATAAAATCTACACGGTCTCACCGTGGCACCCCGGCAGTCTCAAGCTGTCGTAGTGTGAATTGTGGGAGATCCTCTAGAGGTCTCTCCGAGTGAAGCAAGGCTCTATCTGTTGGAGAAACCTCCCTACCCTATTATGCTGCTTCGTTCTAGCAAACATTATACTTGTCATTTGGTGGGATCCGGCTGTTCTTGGGTGGGCACCCCTGATTATTATTATCTTAATTCACGTTCCCAAAATTTCAGTCGACGGATTCTGGAGTAAAAATTCAATTTAATTTCAGTTTTTTGATTGCGTTATTTTTATTCTGTTCTGTTACACAGTGTAGGCTAGGAGCATGCAAGTCTCAACTTCCCCACGACCCAAAACCCTGAGATTTGGTCGGCGAAATCACCGTGAGAGGCCTCTGCATGTTAAGACGAAATATGCGGGTCGGATAAATATACGACACACACTTTTAAATTATTTTCTTTCTCAAATGTAGCTAGAAAAGAAAATGTAAAATGTAAAAAAGTTTTTACATTGAAAATGCCCAACATTGGTGGTGCTTAATCGGTGTTGGTGGTCGGTGCAACGCTTCTCTGCCATATTGATTTTCATCAAGCCCAAACTTTTCAGTTAAGCATACTCATTTTCAAAAAAAGGATTGCACTGTTGTGTGGTCCCACCCCACTACACGATTTTTTAAATTCATTATAAACTTTGATGAGTTTAAGTATGTGATATATAAAATATCGATTATGTATCGAAAGTGCAAACATGAGCGTATAAAATGCTATTAGCATATTCAGAGATAAATGTCATAAAAAATTATGTCTGGTTTTCAATAGCATAAAATTTATGTAATATACAATAGAACAACAACAACAACGTATTTTTTATTTTAAAAATTTCCATTCCATTGATTTTAAGCAAAATATCGATAAGGCAAAAACAATAAGACAAGCGAACGCGTCTTAATGGCATTCAGTTTTGGTAATCCATGAAATATGAGCATTATATCGATTCAAGCGGAAAGAGCAGAAAAGTAGCAGAGAAATTCCAGCAGTGCACACAACACACTTTACATACATATTTACAAGATGTCAAATTTATGATAACATTTTATATAATTAAACATAATTATGTATTCAAACAATGAAAAGTGTTTTTCAAAAATTTAATCGAAAAGGTAAACAGAACAACAGGCACATGGAAAATAATGTTCAGCCAATTCAATCTCGATAAAGCAAAAAGTCTGTTTCATAGTACCTTTCTTTACTCCCCCCGCATATCATCACCATGCTCATTATTATTTATGTATATTTATGCTTCTCATGTAACCGTTCTTTATTTATTTTTTATGTTATTATAAAAGCATTATAGTTGTTTGCTTATTTTAGAGGTAATAGATGTTATACAAACTAACCTGAGGTACTACAGTAGTTTTATACACAAAATGATTCTAATTTGGTCAACATGTCTGCGTGACTTATACTCTAATTTTTAATTATTATTTTATTAAGGTATAATTAAACTGTACATGTTATAGTAATATAAATTCAGGTGTGCTTAAAGTAAGAATCTCAAAATGTAAATTTAAAAAAGTGTTATGTTATTATTTTGTCCACATCTTTCCCACTTTCTGAAAACGATGTATGGTATTTTAAAATTTCTATGTAAATTTCCTTCTAATGAAGGTGGATTGAAGTGCATATGTTGAAAAAGGAATGAAAAATTAATGTCTTGCAATGATTACATACTTTCAGTTAAAAGGTTTAATACTTTCATTTAACATGCAAGTTCAATTGCAACCGTTTATAATTGGGTAAATGCATTTAAACTTGGCCCCACAGGCACCGCAGTAATGCGGAATGTTTAGGAAGGCCAAACGAGGTAACAACACCAAAAATAATCGGAAAGCTCTATGAAATCATTATGAATGACCGTGTTTTATAACACTCGTTGCACGAGTGCATGACATTGTAAACAACCACAATTGTTTTGCAATACTCTTCTCCTTCTTTGCCAACTTGATATTTTCCAAAATACCAATCAATTCTGCATTAATTAGACATATGCCACTCATTTTATCTCAACATTTTATCTGTTTCTTTTTTTATCATCTATCTAATATTTTTCGAGTCTAGAAAATCATTTACTCGATAGCCGCATGGAGACATGTACATTACGGACTTTTAGTCTACTAACGGATCTTAGGAAGAACTTAGTAATGACGGCAGTGGTAATTCGTTTATGTTCGCACAATTCAGCCACTTTCGTTTTAGTAGGTCCTTAACGTCTTCTACTTCGGACCCTCATATACATTGACATTGATCAGTTATTTGAATCTCTGTAGGTAAGCTTTAAGCTTACCATGTCCAGAGATGGCTCATCGACTTGGTTCAACGAGCTCGCTAGTGGTAATTTCATTTTGAGTCTATCATTTATGTCAGGAATGAAGTTAAATGTACGCCTAATACTGACCGATTCATTCTACCATCTGTGCAATAGGTCAATTGGCATTGCATTTCATTATGTGCAACTACCTACAACATAGGTGGTACATGTGGGCACTCTTTTTGATTAGGATATCCACTGAAAGTATGCCAGCTAGACCCGCACAACAGCAAAAGTTACTCCCATCCGTGCATCAAAGTCAACTCAAAGACATCTCACAGTTTTGACCATTTTCAAGTTTTTACCATTAAAATATATTGTTGTAGGTCGACAAGAGTCAAATTTACCTTTTAGTTTGAGTTTTTTTTGCAGATAGTACATTTCATTTGCCACACACATTTGCCGTGCACTCTATTTAATGTGATTTGATGAATGCGTTTGATAAGCACGATATTCCAGACCAAAAGACCTAGAATAGAAAGGAATCCTACACGTCTCATATCACTGCGGATCGAATGCTGAAGTAGCTCCTGAAAACGATCATATTGTTTTGAGCGGGATTATAAACCGATAAACATTCGATTACTCTAGGCTACTTAAGGTTTTCAAATGATCCGGCGATGTCTAGGAATGCATGCTATAACATATTTACAACTTTCCGTTTTGACAGTATTAGTTAGGCAGAATATTGAATCTTCAGTAGACACATCAGGTCGATAACCGAATTGTTTCTCCGAGAACAGTTCGCTCTATTCACTCCATGGTGTAATGCGAATAGCTAGTAACCTGTATAGGAGTTTCTCCATAACAGGTACCAATATTATAGGTCTGTAAGATTAATAAAGCGGAGCTATAACGCAGGTTTCTTGATTATACAATCATTTCACCTGATTTCCACATCTTAGGAAAGTAGCCAAAATTCAAGCAGCTCATTTCAGTTTCATCTGGTGTTCCGTCCGGTAAAAGTATGTTAAGAAACTCCAAACGTCTGTCATGCCACGTATCTGTGACGACCCTTTTTGTCTTCCTAACGGTGTTTAAAGCTTTTAGAGGTTTGTATACATTTGCGGTCTTGCCGGATCTTTATTACCATATTCCGTGACGATGAAATTAATTTGCTGTGCTTAAAATACTTCATGCGGAAGTACTTATTTCTTGCCAAGAGTGACAAGTTTAAATCTTTTGAATCTTCTCTACCATTTAAGTTTCCTTAGATTAGAGTTTCACTACCTATTTCGTTTCTTAACCGCTTTTCCTTGAAATTGAGTTATTTCAGACACTGGTTACTTATGTTGAAATCAGTCCCACACGAGCATCAATTGCATCGATCGAATCAATTTCTGGAAGTTCTTCTACACCGTACCAAGAGCCAATTAAGTGTTTTGCAAATAGACCCTAGTCAGCTATCTTAATGGTAAATCTCGGAGCTTTGCTTACTGAGTAGCAAAGCTCCGAGATTTACCATGTCAAGTTTCTCTTACACACCACCCAACTATCGAGTCCAACAAGAAACCATTGAATATTGTTAAACTATTCTTAGAGTTTGTTAATTATGAAGAGGTCACTTCTATGAACGAAGTCCTCAACTTTTCTTCTGTTTTCATCAGTTAACATTTTTGCAACAGTTGCATTTTGCCCATAAATTAATTATGGAACTTTTATTTGAAGATATAGTGATGTTTTGAAGAAGTTTTGATTTGGTGATATAATTCATCAAACCAATAAGTTCTTGTGTTGTACTATTATAGGTGTAAAGCAAGAGTTGATTTTTTGCAGTTTGTTCGTTGTAACCTGGCAGGAGTGGCAGTTTGTCATTGCAACCTGATAGACCAACTTTATATCAGTACGAAACCAAGTGGCCAAGAAAGAAACTTGAGGAAGTTCTCATTTTTGTACGGGTTGTGTGTGTGTATCTATACACAACTACTCTGGGGTTAAAAATGGGGAGGAAGTGAATTTTCTACTTTGTGTAGTAGATATATTGTGAGTAGGTAGCCTCTTTGTTTTCATATTGATTTGATAATTCAATCATTTGGTTAACAAGTCCCAATTGTATAAATAAAAATTTTACTTTATTTGATTACGCTCTTTGTACAAATTAAAAATTAATTTTTTTGGAATAATAACTAAATAACATCCAATTTAAAACATCAAGTCACTCATCACTTTATTTATTGGCCAAAAACAACCTATGTTTTTTATTGATTTTGCCTTTTTTCTGAGTGAATTCGCTAAATATAATTAGATATTGCTTGTTGCACTTTAAATATTTATCTGCCTTGAATAAAGGAGCAATTCCTATATTGTAGTTGGGTAGTCTAGTCCTATTTAGTGTTATTGATAAAGGCTTTTCGATATTTTTAAATATCTTTTTTATCCGTTGTCCTGTCTGCCAACACAATTGTGTGGGCAAGGCAAAAGAATCGTGTCAAAAATTTATTTTTGCGTGTGTTTTGAACCAATTAACACATTTGTGAATTCCACCATCCGTCAACACTATAACTATACACACAATTGTGTTGTACTTTAAATCAAGCGAAATTTTTTATCAAAAACGCCATTAGATACTACGTTTTCTTACTCACACATTTGTGTGGTTTGGACTTAAATTGAGCCAATTATTGTTTTTTTTTATAGAAAAAGGGTTATGCTTTTAATTTCACTTGTGATAAAAATAATATCAAGCTTAACAGACGATGCCTTAGTTAGACGGCACTAATGACTTATCCCCGAGGGGCACAATGATGCTTGAGGAAATTTTCAAGAATTCGTTGCGTCCTTTGGTAATCCGACCCTCTTTGCAATCTCACTTTCGAGAGACAATTGCCTTAGCCGACATGCATACAGTCTCTCATAAGGTAATCTATTCTATCTTAAATTAAGAGATGAATCACCCAATTTAAACCACAGAGTAGGTCTTCAGGTTTAATTATTTGCCTTCAACACCCCTCTTCACTGTCATTAACTTTTGAAACTATACCCCGAACCCATTTCCATAAATACTCATTATAAACCCCTCATTATATACCCAAGGGTGAGCTCCTTATTTCGGTTTGCTCTCTCTTATAGTCACATTAAATCACATTTACCCGCTAATTTTTTATATGCACTTTAAAATCGCCTATCAATTCAGATTCCCAAATACCTAGTTCGATTCGTTTGAAGTCATACTAAACTAATTTCTCAAGTTTACATGATTCATGCATTCCTGAGCTCGATTCAAGGTTTGGGACTGGTTTTTGACTCATTTGATTGTGTCCACCATAAGGTAACATTTCCACGGGTCCCATTTGAAACGCAATATTTTAAAACGCGAATTATCAAAACACGGATATTTTAAAATGCGATATTTCAAAACAAGATAGAGTACAAAACGCGATATGGTACAAAACGCGATATTTCAAAATGCGATATTTCATATCTCGTTTCGAAATATCGCGTTTTAAAATATCGCGTTTCGAGCGGATCCGCATTTCCACATATTCGTAGTGGAATTTTCTGGCAATCTCTACGATATCCAAAATTTATCTAAACTAAAACTACTCAATTCAATAAAATCGATTTTGCAAGAACGAAATGACATACCTGAACCCCTCCCCCTCCCCCTTTCCCATTTGGAAAAGGCTCTTAACTCATTTGATTGTGTCAACCTAAGATTAACAATTCCACATTGTAGAATTGTCCGACAAACTTAACAATATCCAGAATTTTCCTAAACTAAAACTACTCAAATTAATCCATCCATTAAAAAAAAAATCGTGAAACCTCCTAGGACCAGACCTATGAAAACGACTAAGACTCTCATCGGTGATTTCTAAATTTGAGTACGTCTCATTTATTTCAAAATTAACAACACATAACAGAGATTGCACAACAATGCTACTATATTTATTTTCCTGCCTGTCCACACACTTGTGTGGGAAAGGCAAAAGAATCATGTCAAAAATTTATTTTTGTATGTATGTATTTTGAATCAACATACACATTTCAGCATTCCACTTAATTTGTTTTCGTTCGAAAAATAACACTACAACCAGAGACAACCTAAAAAGATATTTCATTCTATGTAAACGTAAAAATTAAAACTGCGAATTCATTTTCTGTAAATAACCGCATACAATCAAAAATATTTTGTTTTTTTTTGCGTATACGTACGTATACGTAGTTTAACGAAAAGTCACAGATCCAATATTGCAATTATCAGAAATAAATTTTGTTTTAGTTTTTTAGTTCAAATGAAAAATCTCTTTTGATTGTCTGTGCTATAACTATAATAATAGTAAAATAATTAATATGTTATCAAAAACAAATAATTATGTAATTTAATTTATATTTTATCAAATTATAATGTTTTTTTCAAAAATATTTCCGATTTAACTAAGATCCGTTAAAATCCGGAAGACATTACAACCTGTCATTTTCAACTCAAACATTTGTGTGGGTTGGACTTAAATCGCGTTCAGATATCAGATAAAACATTCTTTTCAACAATATTTATCTGAAACGGAAAGTAAAGGATCTGAACGGAACGGATAATATAAATACTTATATAGAAAACATATGTAACAATATTTTTTTTGTCTGAATCTGAAAGGAACGGATTTGAAAGGAACGGATAATATAAATCGACCCTAACTCATACAGGCTCCTTTAATTTTTAGCGTATCTCATTTAGGCCAATAACAAGACAGCCAAGTGATTGCACCAAAACGCAATCAAGTACCCAGTAAACCATAAGTTAGTCAGTTTGGAGGTTTGACATCACAATTCGATCACCAGATTGACCACTACCTAGCAAAGCATCTTAAATTAGACTTTCGTGTGACTCGAAGTCATAAGGCCTCATACATTGATTTTTCTTATGACTATATAAAAATTAGATTTTTTAGTTTCGAATAACATTATTCAAAAATGTTTAGAAGTGGTCATTATGCTGGTCGGTATAATTTTAAAAGTCGTATATTGGTTTTGTTCTTGATACATAGTCATAGTGACCATACATCAACTTTTTGAATTATAAACAATTAATTTGATTTATTCAAATGTTTTATTTATGTGTCTAATATGTCATCAAAATATGGTGTATTGTAATTTAATGTCCTAGAATTTTAAATTTGTTTATTCACTATATTTTTAATATTTCATACTTTATAAAATGGATAAATCTCAAAAATTTATTTAATTGGAAAAAATTAGAACAAAGTGATACCTATCGAAGACGCTACAGAAAATTATCTGCGGAAAAATTGAAAATATTCAACAAAAGGTTTGAATCTAATGTTAATCAAAATCAGAGTCAAAGCAATGCAATTTGGAAAGTGAAATCTCATCAAACCATCGTCCTACAACATCGGGGTTAAGTCAAATGTCCAATCAGCCGACATCAATACATTTAATTAATGACTTTCTAATGGTGATTGTGGCAGAGATAGCACGACTAGTGATGTAGATAGCACAACTTGTTACGATAGTTATTTTAATTCAAATGAAAGTATTACAGACGATGAACTTGAAAATACCGATATACCAATAACGTCTTCTCTAATTCGTTTGTCAGTGCTGAAGAAAATATACCGCTGAATGAATTTTTGAAATTCTGGACACATCAATATAATATAAACCAAGCTGCATTAAAGCCTTTGATAAATTATTTAACACTAAACATACCGACATTTCATGTATACCTAATCCTATCATGAGCGGTCAAATGACCGCTTTAAAAAAAACATATATATTTTAGTAAAGTAGACTAGTTATAATATAATTTGTTTTCGGAAATTAAACAATAAAAAAAGTTGTAAACATTGTAAAATAGGTTGTTTGTATATTTTAGGAAAAGATAATAAGCCACATGATGATAAAGTAACGTTGTATACGAGAAATTTTAAACAAAATTTTTAAAACGGTCATTTGACCGCGCATGGTAGGTTTAGTGTTAAATACAAATTTTCAAACAAAAATTCAAAGTGACCCAAGAACTGTAACGCAAACTCCTCGTAACACAGGCCAATGGTTAATCAAAATAGAAGGTGGGGAATATTGGCATCAGGTACTTGAGGAATGTTTAAGATCATACTTTATAAATCGTAAAGATACTATTTCGATATCTTTAAACATAAATATAGATGGATTACCAATTTTTCAAAGCTCAAAAGCAGAATTTTGGCCGATTCTTTATAATATATATGAAATACCAGAATTTGAACCTATGATAATCGATGGAACAACAAAACCAAAGAATTTTTATCGCCATTTGTAGACGAAATAATTCCAATTATAGAGAATGGAATAGAAATAAATAATAATAAACTTACAGTGAAAATACATTGTTTCATATGCGACATGCCGGCACGATCATTTATAAAAGGAACATCATATTTCAACGGAAAACATGGATGCTTCAAGTGTACTACAGTGGGGGAGTTTTCTCATTCTTCAAACACAACAATTTTTCACAACCAACATGCTCTTCCTAGGACAGATGAAGGTTTTCGTTCCAGAATGTATGGCTTACATCATAACAGTTATAAAACAATAGTACCCGAATGACCTATTTCTCGAACTAAATTGGAATCAATCACAACTCCATTACTACGAATTCAATCATTGGATATGATACAAGATTTTATCGTTGGCGATGCCCTACATATTTTACATCTGGGATTAACAAAACGCTATTTAGTGGGGTTTAAGGAAGGCCGCTTAGGATACGGTACGAAATGGGACTCCAAAATAATTCAAATCAAAAACGAAAAATTGTTAAAGATTAAATTAATTGTGCGATGAAATACATCGCGGGGTTCGAGGACTAGACGTTCTTGCATTTTGGAAAGAAAGCGACTTTGCCGCTTTCCAGAACTATGTAGGTATCGTAGTCCTGACAAATCAATTTACTGGTGGACGATTATTACAATTTTATTGTACTACTCTGCATCGCTACAATTTTTTCTTCGAACTATTATAAAAAATACTGGCCTTTAGGAAGATATTTAGCAGAACATTTCGTTGACAACTATACGTTCCTTTATTCGGAGAACATGAATTTAAATCCTTATAACGTTTGCCATTTAGCGGATGAGTTTGAGCGGTTTGGACCATTGCCAACTATTTCAACATATCCTTTTCAGAATGCATTGTACCGGATTAAAGGCAATACCACATTACAATTTCTACGAACGTTTTCTAAAAACGTTTTTTTCATTTACGAATAAATTATTACATATATTTTATTTAAATCAAAAAGATATAATGTATAATAAATTTATTTATAAGCCAAAATAATAAAATTACAATTATTGAAAAATTTTATTTGAAAATTAGTATTTTTCTAATTTGCCGTTCCTAGAAACGTTTTTTTTTCATTCGGAAAATTTTTAAATTAAAATTGTTCAATAATTGTAAATTTATTATTTTGGCTTATAAATAAATTTATTTTACATTATATCTCTTTGATTTAAATAAAATATATGCAATAATTTATTCGTAAATGAAAAAAACGTTTTCAAAAAACGTTCGTAGAAATTGTAATATGGTATCGCCTTAAGAAAAAAAATAAAGAATGGGCGGTTGCCACTGGTTCAACTAGCAAATCGACTATCTGAAGCTACGAAACGTGTCGTACTCGTGGTTTCCAAAAACAATTATCCAATTTTCATATCACCTTTAACACCTAATGAACTAAACTGCAATAAATTTTTATGTATAAAACTAGAAAATAGTTTAGTTTTAAAAAATACATTTGAAAATAGGTGGTTTTTAAACCTGAACAAAAATATTATTGCAATGGAATATGCGGTTGAGCTAAATGGAAGCCAGCTCATTTATGGCCACAAAATAAAATACCGTGATGATTTTTTCGTGAACCCCATAGAATTTTCTAATATTAATGTATTTTATACTATAGATTGTACGTAATTTAGTATAAGTGAATAGCACCCGATTACTTCAATACCGTGCAAATTAGTTGCAATAAAATATGAGAACGCCCATGTTGTGCTTATACCGCTACAACATACCTTATTCTAAAATCTTGTTGACAAAAAATATAGTTAAAACTTAATTGTATACGTGTTTAAACTTATTTTTAATACAATTTTGATTGCACTGAGTTTTGAGGTTTCGTGTCATATATTCACTTTATGTTAAAAAACCAACTAATAATATATGGATATCCCTTTAACACATTGGATCTGATTACTAAATATTTTCTTTGTCTATAGTAACATATTGGTCATATTATAACATTATATAGATCATATTAAAATGATTATCATATTACATATTACAAAAAAAAAATCAGATAGATCATTTGTAAATCCGAAATAATACTTATACCATATCTTTGATGTAAAAGTGTGATATATGACCTGTCTTAAATTGATCATTAATTTGTCACAATAAAACTCATATCAGTCATAGCAAGGTTGATTTACAGTTTCTAGTCATATAAGAAATCATACGGATGTTAATATGATTCTTGTACAACCATTGTATGACCGCATTTTGATCACACAAACATAATAAACTAGTAAATTATGATGTTTATATGATTTTGTTATATGACTGCACATCATAAAACAAATCATATAAACTTATATATGATCGATTTATTCACTACTTATATGATTTGTGGTTTCCTAGATACAAGTTACTCTTACGTGCTTAGCCTATCAAACGGGGCGTTCGGACTGATTGGCCATAAGGAATTACTTCTATATAGTCGAATTTTGCTGAAATCTCTGGGATGACTAGTTGACCTACATGAGATTAAGAGTCGTTGTTTTCTTCAAAAAAAATTGCCTTATACCGTAGACAGACACAAAATGTATCGCGATTTTCATTTATCTTGATTGAAAATTAAATTATAATAATAGTAATAAACAAATTGTGGTGACAGACAGAAACCCAATTTTTGCTAGTGTGCCTAATTTATCGGGATAGATTGTATTTATCTAGTTATAAAAACTTAATAATTCTGTTTTGAAAACATCGTGTACAGGCAGACAGGCGAAAATAACTTAATAATCTAAATAACGAGGTTATCTAGTTTGTGTCTGTCTACGGTATTAAAAAAATATAATGAAAGGTAATCGATATTTACGCCACCGTATAGGAGTAACTCATACGTTAACGCGTATGAGTTACTTCTATTCGGTGGCATTCTGGTGCACTCTCCGTGATGGCTTGTGAGAATAAACGAGATTCACTAAAAATATGTACTGAACAAATCGACATTAGAGCGAAACATGCTTCGTTTAATAGTGTAAACCAGTAGGAGTTATTTCTTTATGGTTACATTGAGCTGCAATCTCGGCGATGTCTTGTTATTGTAAGAGTAAACGAGATCACACAAAAATCAGAAGGAGTCTATGAGAAGTTTGCTCAAAACAACGTACTGAGTAGTTCCATATTGGAACGAAACATGCTTCGTTTGATAGGATATGTATGAGTTATTCCTATATGTTTGCATTTTGATGGAACCTCTTTGACGTCTATTATCGGTCATAATGAGACTCCCCCGAAAATAACAAAGAAACGATGTGAGTTTTTACTAAAAAAAAAACTTATGTTGGGCAAATCCTTATTGAAACGATTCACACGTCCTTTGACACGTCATGCCCTAATGAATTACTTCTATATGATTTCATTTTGGTGCAATCCCTGGGATATCTAGTTAGTGGCCTAAATGAGATTCACTCACTTCACACAGAGTACATATTTACTAATATTTGTTTATTTTGTTATTTGGACAAATTTTACTACGTCACACTAATTAAACGAAATGTAATTATTAAAAACAACTGTTTATTACAGTTTAAACTTAACAACAAGAATAATTAACTCAAATCTAACAAATTTTGTGTGTCTCCAAATCTCCCGGACGAGTGGTCTTGTGGTTTACAGCTTTACCATGCTCTTTTTTAATACGTTACGGCGGCTGTATTGAGCCAGCCGCATAGATAATCCAACTTGTAGATAAAGAGCCAGCTGATGGTAAACAATATTATATGGGTGGTAACTAGAAAATTGTTTGAGAGACTAGTGAAGCCAATATTGTTGGCAACTGCTTGATGCAAATAAGAACCAAAAGTCATTGTTTAGCGCAACATATTACCTAGATGATTGATTGATTGGACTGTAAGACCAAGTACTTGACAAGTGTCCCGGATAACGCCGGGCCTATTCCTACAGCCTGTTTACACATAACAATAAGAAGGATAGGAAGGGGTTTTTTTTTTTTTTTTTTGGGACAGAACGATCCGGTTTCAGACACCTAGCGATCGTACGGCACAACACAATCTAATCTACTAGAGGAAGGATAAAGGCTTAAGAGGTTTAATGGATAACGATGGTATTGGTCTTTAACAATTGCTTCTATAAATCAGCAACCTGAGGGAAAAATTTTATTATTTCACGTACATCTAAAAATTTACTGAAATTTAATTTTAGCGCTCGCTCTTGCGACCAAGCTTATACAAAGAGTTAGGCCGTCTGTCTGTTGGCACTATCACAGCAAAAACTATACATATCAGAGAGCTCAAAATTTGCACACAGATAGATACTACTCTAAAAAGGTCACATTTAAAATTTGGGAACTCTAGGTCAAGTAGTTTTGAAGATATTCAACCTTTTCTAAAAATAGAGGTCACACAGATGCGGCTGTCTACTTTTTTTTTAAATTTTCAATTATTATTCTAGTTTAGAAAAAATATTCTTGTACAATTATTACTTGTTGCTTAGCAACAAATACAACATACTGGAATCATGAGCTTTTCGCTTCGAAAAAACAACAGAAAGATATATTTTTAGCGCTCGCTTCTAGCATTCAATCATTGGGCTAATTTGTTGTATTAGCACCTTAGTTGTTTCAGAGGTTTTACACCTCTGTCCGTCCGTCTGTTGCATTTTTCTTATTTTATCGAGCGCTTGTCGGACAATTTCAATTGTCCGCTTCTACTAGTTAAATTAATGCTTTCCGGCTTCGTAAACGAAATTGATTGATTGAATCAGCCCGGTACAGACACCTAGATAAAGTCGATAATTAGTAACATTGACTACACAATTCTAATCTACACAATCAACTATTAGATGCTTCATTAGCCAAAACGATTAACGCCATAAAATAAGAAGGTGAGAAAAATGAGAAAAAATGAGAATTTGTTGTAATATCAACTTTAGTTAGTTTTAACTTTGTAATTTAGTGGTGTTAACACTTAATATTACAGAAATTTGTTTTGAATATGTATATATAGTTAGAAGCCAATCAAGAGCGTTGGTATTAAAATTTAAAAAAATCCAAAAAATGGAATTAATCGGTTTGGCTTATGAATCATCCAATTAATATTTCAAAGAAATATTATTTCACCTACATTTGTAAATTTCCTGAAAATTAATTCTAAATTAATATTTTCTAGCTTCCTAAATAATATAAACATTTATTAATTTAATTCTAATGCAATTCCACAACTTACAGTAGAATTTCCTGAAACCATAATTCTTTAAATTATATTAAAAATTACTCCACAAAAAAAAAAAAAAAAAAAAAAAATTGGTTTATGAGTTGCTATTAAATCCGATTTTATAGGCAGGCGGGGAAAAAGACGAAGATGAGGCCACTTCTTTGAAGCATCGTATGAAAGCGCCCATTGTTTTGCTCTTATTTACAAAAATATTCCGCTTCATTTACACACAATGCCACGATACAGTCGACACCATATATTATCCATTTACAAAATATGTATATTCATGTATAGTTTATTACTACATTCAAAAAAACACGCTTGACAAGGAAATACATAAACCACGTAAATATACATACCATCCACACATGTATACATATGCCTACATCCAAAACCAACAAATTGGCATTTCAAATTTATTCATCCGTTCCATCCGGGATTTCAAAGAAGCTCTGGTTCACGCTTTAAAATAAGTCGTAATAGATTTTTTATTGCTAATTTAAAACCTTATTTTATATTTAAACCAAAATGTTTTTGTATTGTTTTATTCTAATTTTTTTCCTTTCCTTTTCCTAACTAAAATCTACTTCTCAAAATGGATGAAAAAATAGAAGAAAAAAAAAAGAAAAAGAAAAAGAAAAAAATTTTAATTTTTAAAATTTAAATTTTAATTTAAATTAATATAAAATAATATAAATATTTTATAAACACTTTTATTCGTGTTAGAGCTGCTTCACCAAAAAAATTTTTGTTGAAAAATGCCAATTAAACCGGTTTCATAGGTAAACGGGGAGAGATGAAAAAGAAGCTGCTTTTTTGACATCCCGTGTAACACGGGCGATTGCTGCTTCTGTTACATCCCTAAACTTCTCTGATTTAGGTTTACACAAGATATACGTCACGTTTTTCAATTAATCACTACTGTTTATTTGAAACCCACTATGTACATATATTATGTACACCTAGTAATTCAAATATAAATGTGCATTTACGCTTTCATGAAAAGGTATCAGAACACATACGAAAATATTTATATATATTATACATATATACGTTCTATCCAATTTCACGCGGGACTATTTACAAATTAATATTTAAAACACTAGGTGTACGTCACATCTTTTAATCACTTATTTTATAATGTAAAAAAACACATTCATTATTATTATTAATAATTATTTTATATACTATTCACATACAAAAAAAATATTTAAGTTAAATGAAGGAGCGACAACAAAACACGTCTACTCCGTTTCACATCACTTTTCGTCCTCCAGCGCAACATATTACCTAGATGGTGTACATAAAATAAGCGGATATCTGTAAAAGGCCTATGGTCGCCAATAATAAAACCATACCAACCACACTTAGCGAACCATCTTCCTTTTGAGCTGACCACTTTTTATGGATGGTAAACATTCTGGAGAAGTTATGCTGAACTAGTTTATTGGTGTAATTAAATGCTAACTCTCTACCCACACCAACTATTAATTGTTCCCAAAAAGTATATTTAATGGCTAAGGTAATTGGAAAAGCTCCACCCTTTCCTTTAAATAATGGTTGGTATATACTATGATCATGTAAAAGAGAAATTTATTTTGGACCAGAACCATTTATCTTTTTGAGTGTATGATAAAACCAATTGGGCATATATAGTTCATTGACATTGGGAACAAAGAAGTATTCCTGCCTTGCTGTCTTTATTGTTTTCCCATTGAATTGGACTTTGCATTCGGTCCTCGTGAATTATTTTATTCCCTCTCTTCGGATAATCGCTCTCTAGAAGTTATACAAGGTATACTTTAAGTTACTTTACAAACAATTTTAACGATTTAAGTTTATAGCCAGGACGCGAGGCTTACAAAATATTTAACATTATCAAACAACTTCCTAAACGAATAAAACTTTGAATTTGTCCACGAATTTACCATAATTAATTTGTTAACCGTGCGCCAAACGCTATAAAATCCTATAAAACTTAAAAACTGACGTCTATCGCTTGTACGTGCATATGTACGAAATGCAAAAACACACAAAACGTCGAAAGAAGCGCAAAACATCAATGTAAGACGACCAAATATATAAATATTCGTCTTCATATGTTTCGATCGTCGTCACTAAAATTCAGTTCTTGATGCGATAAGTTTTTGTTGTGCTGCGAGCCGAGTTGTTGTTGTCGTCGCCGTTTTTTATATTTAATGTGAAAATAAAATTAATTTTTATTTTTTATTTGTTTTTTTTTATTGCTGAATTCACTCTTTGTAAGTCTTAAGAAATTTTTTTTATAAAAAAAATTTTTTAAAAGAAAGCCGACATTACCCAGAAATAAAATTTATAAATATAAAAATAAACATTTCAATATCATAATTTTATTTAATTTATATTTTTAGTTTTTGTGGTTATTTGAAGTTTTATTTTTGTATATGCGAGCATACACGAGGAGTAGTTTTTCTACTTCTTACAGTTTACTTCCAACAAAAATTGTTTTTCGTTTAGTTTTCATGTCAAAGGAACATTATGTCGTTCGTAATTTTGTTTGGTGGTGCTACTACTTTACGTCTTTCAGTACCTTTTTAAAATGAACAAATTTATTTACGACAATGGTGTGTGTGTGTATTTGGGTGTTCTGATGTGCAATAACACGGAGTAAATCTAAAGGTTGAGTCACTTATAGTTTTTTTTTTTTTGTATTATTTTGGTGAATGAAAAGCAATTATTCATAAGTAGTGTTGTGAATTTGTGATACCGCGCGCGATTGTCGTTGTTGTCATCGTTGTCATTCGTACAACATTTAAATTTGCGGTTGGATATTTTGTAAAACGAAAATATTTTGCTTATTTCGAATCATAACATAACGAAACGATATGTGAATGCAACATTATGTTTATGTGGAAAACGATGTATGAGCATACGGAAGACAAGAAAATTATGAAATTTGTTGTTTTATTTATAAAAAAAATATATGGAGACGTATTTTACAGCGGAGGAGTGTCGATTCATAACAGATGTGTGATAAGCTTTTCATATTTACATATGTATATGTCTACTGTATCCATATACAAATATGAAAAAATAAAAACGTAATGAAAATATTTATTCACGAGTTGAGCACGTTTTCCAATTGTTAGAAGCTTTTTGAAGTGCAGTGAACTGAATTATTATAGCTTTGATAGCTTTTCATCATATAGGGAGGTGCATAATATGCTTTATAATATTTATATACGTATACATATGTGTTCTTTGAATGCAACATAATTTTACGTTTTTTTTTGCTCGTTTTTGTATTACACAATTGGTATAAACACGTATCATAAAAACATTTTGACGCCTTTAAGGCTTTGAAGTTGTTATAATGTGTTAAGAGTAAGATTCTCGCATGATAGATATAGTTTTGGTTACAAAAACTAAACAATTACATAATTATTTGCTCATTCATGTAAATAATGATAACAATGGGGATTTAAATGCAGGCTTCTAAGGTAGTTGTTAAGCAGTAGATATATACATAAAATGTGTAAGCAGGAGTTGTGTATAGGGGCGGACTCGTGTTTAATTTCCTAGTGTTGCATTACATAATATGAAGCTCATTTCAAAATATCCAACATTATGGTAGATTTAAATCACGTGAACGATCAGCATCACGGCATTTGAAATTCTGCGAAAGAGCACAGAAACAGTGTAACTTCGGTACAACAACACTAGATGTTCAGTCGGATGAAGGGGGAAATTCGATTTAAAATTATAATTCAGAAAATTTCATAAATCGTTTATATATTTCGGATTTAAAGTCAAATCAACAATTTTTAATCGGCACAGGGGCCGACATTTCTGTTTGACCCCAATCAAAAATGAAAAGCAAAAACCATAAAAGCGAACGAAACTTCGCTGCAAACGGAACTCCAAGTGTCACGTACGGTGAAAGTCAATAAAATGTCAATAAATTTTGGATTGCGACGAGTGTTTCCGTGGGCATTTATCGTGTCCGATGTAAATCAACCTATCATCGGGGCGGATTTTATTAAACAACACGGGATGATAAACGACATGAGAGGAAGTCGCTTGATATATTGGAAATAAGTATTAAATCATTTCCTATGTTCCATTGTATTTGATGCGGAAAAACACGCAAATTCCATGAACGAGCTGTTTCGAAAGTTATTGGCGCTTGGTGCAGATTTTGGTCCGGAATTTTTTATGAGTGCTACGTTGCTAGCTTCTTTGCCACCATAGGCTACGACGGTTTGGTAACGGTGCTCGCAGGTAAAAAAGAGGGTGAATTGACACTCATGTTGGTTAAATCAAAGGTTCCCGCTGAATTCAAAAGAAGAATGGATCGAGGCGAAACAACGGATGACACTGCATTAAAGGTTGACTCATCAAAAGCAACGAAAGGTCAGAAAGGTGAAAATAAAAAGTCTGATGATATCATAGATGATAGGGACTAGGACGGATGGATTAATAAGGGCGGTTTCTTTAACGCCTACGCAAGGCATAATCACACGCCTGATTGCTAGGTTATGCCCTTTGCCTAAGGATGACTTGGAACAGCTAGCAGTTTCTTGGCCAAGCTTACCCAAGAACTAGAGGAGCCTAAAAAATTTTAATGAGGCATTTGATTAGGCCACAATGAGCTTTGTAGGTCAATAGATCTTGTTTTTCGTTCTAATTTCGGTTTTGATCCGATTTTTGATTTAGATTCTGCTAGCTTTAAAGTGGAAAACCCCTTTTTTAGAACGAACGGACCAAAAAAAATGTTAATGGTGCATTTAATTAGCTTCACAGTATCCTTTAACCAAAGAGTATGTAATGTTATAAAGAGTAACGTAACAAAGGAAAAATTTTCATCTAAAAGTGCGTGGGTTATGCAATTTAAATGGGTTATACAAACCTACCCCACCGCTTACACAACAGTTTTTTTATTTTCTTTGTAAATAATATTGTCATACTCGTAGCTATTGATAGAAAGCATTAAAAATTGCGCTAGATAGAGATGTGCAAGTGTGTTGTATCCTATTTAAATTGCATAACCCATGCATTTGTTGATGAAAATTTTTCCTTTGTTCCGTTACTCTTTATAAAAATACATACTCTTTGCTTTAACTGTCCAATTGATTTTAAGACTGTGTGCCTGAGAGCGATTTTTTCGACTAAATTTCTGACTAAACTAAATTAATGAGTAGTTATGCTATTAGTCACCAGCTTTTATCATTTAGACTCTTGCTGAGGTTGCTTGACTATTTAGTTGTCATTTTCATTTTTTGTTATTATTATTTTTTTATCGTGTGCATACGTGTAAAAATGTCTAAAAGGAAATATTTTCATTCCTAAATTTCGATTGTAATTTATAATCACATTCATGAATAATGCGATTTCCATATCCATATTTGTTTTATTTTTGATATTTCCTTGATTTTAAATAATAACAAATCGGTGTTGTTGAAAACAATATGACATATGAAAAGTCATAATTTAGTTTAGTTTACAATTTAGTTTACAATCGGAGGCACAGCATATTCAAAAGATACTAGTGCCACCTTTGAAAGAATGATATGAATCAGTCATTAATTTAGTTTAGTCGGCAATTTAGTTGAAAAAATCGCTCTCAGGCACACAGTCTTAATAATTTTTTGATATGGGTTCTGCCTATTATGAGCCTACAATTAACGATTTGATACTTAGCAGTATTGTACAGGTATTTTGTAAGTTTGTAAAACTGTTATTAGGTATTTTGTAAGTTTGTAACTTCAGTTTGTAGAACTGAAAAAAATTGTTTAAAAACAAAAAGACAATTTTGTCATTTTTAAGCGTTTTCAGAGGTTGGTTGGCCAAGCATTCCCAATTTATGAATGAATAATTTACAAATTTCTTTTAGGATTTTTTTGAAGATTTTCAGAGCCAAAGTTTAGATCTTCAGAGTTGAAGAGGACCCACTTCGAATCACGAAAAAATAAATTATTTAAACAATTCTTGTTTTTCAGGTAACAAAGTATCAATAATTACAACTGGCGTCCTAAAAATACTCACCATATTTTATGCAGGCAATAATAATTGGATCCAAGACGTCAAAATCAAGGCAACTATTTTATGGAGATTGAGGTATTATGGAAAAAAAAAACATCCATTTAATTTTAATTCTCTTAGATCTCTTTAGTTAAGTCTGTAACCTTCTACGTTCCACGTTACTTAATAGAGAGCCACGAAAAAATTAAATTACAATTACGAAAAGTGGGACGTACTCTTAAAGCTAGGGAAATTTAAAAATGATTGCTTAGCGCTATATTTCTGAGGTTCTAAGGCGCTTAGAAGCTAGAGTATTAATTTTCATTTACCAAATTATCATGTTATTTTCGTGATAATGGTTGATAAGTTCATTGAATCCTAGCCTGGTTCCAAAGCTGCTGGAAGAAGCACACTGCTGCTATGCTGTTCCAATGCGGCCACATAAATTTGTGTTGTCGTATTTCTTTCTACCACGCAGATCTCAAGTTCGAGCAATAACGGTTCTCTTGTTTTATTTACGAATGGATGATACGTTGAAAATTCCTTCTTTGTCAAAATTGCTTGGAAAAATTGTTTAGAAAAATTCGCCAATAAGATAGCTGGTAATTCTATCAATCCCACCCAAAATTCAACCCTTCAAAAACAGGACCTGAAATTCTTGTCGATCTGTAGGCCAATATTACTCTTTCTAATAATCGAGGCTTCACTGCAAATTCTTAGAAGTTTGAATTCTTACACGTATCCTTTGGTTAATTCAAACCCAAACGCTAATTAATCAGAAAAATCATAGCAATGTGCCAGGACTTCATGCGTAAACTTAGGTTTGGACGTCAATTTAAATCCCGACTATACGTTTAACTATATGCGGCGAGATACTTCAGATTTCAGAGGAAGATGGAACATCAAATGCTAATATGGAGAATGATAACTAAATTGCAGATTCCCTTAAACACTACGTATTGCATGTATGGTAGAAGTTACATTAATCGTAGTCGTCAATCACTTTGATTTACATTTCCACCATACTGGCCATTGTTTGTTTTGCCTATTTCATTTTACCGTAACTTCAAAATTGTCCGTTCTGATTTCCAAATTTTCTGCTCTAGTCGAAAAATGTCGATAAGGAAGTTCAACTCTAATTGCCAGCCGAGAAAAATGTCGATAACAAAGATTTGAATGTAAAAAATTTACAATATTAGTCATGCTTGTTTTTGCCAGAGCACCACCGATCCAAGTATGCTAGTTTGATGGACCATGACTCTAGATAGATTTGATTAAAGGTTTCGGGTAAGTTTGATGGGGTTACGCGGTAGTATTTAATTTTTTCGATGTTTGTAGTATACATGGTTTGTCAATCGAGATTTTACCAGATTGATATGTATCTTATTAAATTTATTCGATGAACTTTGGTAAAATGGATTCTTAATAAAATTTGAATTTAGTTTAGGGTAGGTCTAATTAAATTTGACTTTTTCTTATTCGAGATGTTCCCAGATAACCGTGGTTCCGTTAAACCGATTCAATGAAACATCATTGCAGTTTCTAATTAAGTAGTTGGTCGGGTTATATACCGATTTTACTATGCCAAGGAGGGTTTATTGAGGTTATGATTTGTCATTCAAAATTTTACTATATGGACACCTATCTAACTAATTAAATACAAAGGCCTAATGGATAACTCTATAGGAAGAATTTGATTATAGGGTTAGAATGGGTTTCATAAGGTAATATCTAAGTGAAATTAGATCGTAGGAATATCCCGATATTTTATCAATAATAGGTTTTTTAGAATTCAAAATAATTCCGAATAGCTATGATAGATATTTTAGTAACTTGAGAAATGAACATTGCCAATAAGAACACCTTTTCTGATTCCCTATATCAAAAAATGGTCAATAATGAAAATAGCAATTCAAAATTTTATCAGATGCACATCGATCTTACTACGATGATTCGATTAACCATGGCCGCCCCATCGATCTGACTGTAAAAATACAGGGACCCATGATTCTAATCTGCAATGAAAATGTTGTTATAAAAATCAAAAGTAGTGCACAAAAAATGTAGATGTTATAAATTAGAATGAACAAGATAAATTTACGTGCCGAAAAAATCGATAAGGAAGATCTATTACAGTACCAACAATATTTTTTGGTATTTTATCAATAAAATGTATTTTATAATTAAAACACTTTTAATTTAATAAAATGTCTTTCATTATTACAAATAATTTTTGGTTTTACTGCAGTTCTTGTCACGTCCGTTTTGGGTGGTGCACAAACTACTTTGAAAGAAATGACTGTGGAAAATTAACCTCATTTTAATCAGCCGAAAGTCTCCTTCCGAAAGCTGAGAAAGATAATACGGATAGATAGTTTGATATCATTCGACAGCAAACTTGTTTTCTTAATTTAAATGTTCATCATCGACATTGTTCGTTTCACTACTTTCGATTGTTACAACCAAATTTTCATAACCAAAATTTGAAACTACATTATCGGCATTTTGGTTGATGATGCTAATCTGTATTTTCAAAATTCCAGCCCGATATGTTTATTATTCTGCACTATCAACATTTTGATAGTTTCTTAAATCTGCAATACCGACCTTATCGACAGTAAATTTTAACAGTATCATACTTTATCCACAAGAATTTTACAAAAAACATAAATAATTTGTCCCAACGGTCATTTTTTCATTGGCATTGTACATAATAAGTCGCTTAGGCCACGTAATACGAAGTACACCTGTATGAATATTAAAATGTTATGAACGGTTCTCATTCTCACAAAAATGTCTGAAATATAAACATTCCTCCTTAATAAGAGAAAAATGATGATAAATACATAAGAAGAAAACCGTAATGATTATAATCCCATTGGAATTATTGATTATACGACTTTGAATATTAATGGAAAGTCAACTGAAAACTAATCTTATTGTTTTTTCTTTTCTCTTATGGTTATGGAATGTATGTATGAATTTCTCTGTATATATGGTATCGATATTGTTCTGCATGTTATCGGAAAAGCGAGGAAACTCGAATATTGTGGTGTAAAGTGGATTGAGGATATTCGAATAAAACTTTGTAACTCAATGAATGGGGTTTTTGCCCTTCGATTTTCATCGTTTTTAATGATATTAAAAAAAAGTTTTGTTAAAATTTAATAATTCCTCCTAAGTGGTTTATCGATTTGCGGCTTTTAAAAGATTTACGATTATAATTTAATTTTAATAAATTATGGGCATCTATTTGCTTTCGGTATTCTATCTATCTACCAGATATACATATTGTCTATGTCCTTATAGCAGCTCGGTTTGGGATTATAATTTGAGTTTTGGGTTAAAGGACAATGTAAGGTCATTCGATTTAAAATAAAGAAAAAACCATCAGCACGAACTAATCTATATATATATATATATATATATATATATATATATATATATATATATATATATATATATATATATATATATATATATATATATATATATATATATATATATATATTGAGATGGGAATTGTTTTTCATGGACATTTTTTTGTCCGTTTATGGTGGGTGGTGGAAATTTTTTGCTATGTCGTTAGTGACATGATGTTTGATTAGATGTTTCATGTATTTTTCTATTTTTCTAGTCGTTCTAGCCCCCCGATCATATCATTAAAAAGGCGAACACGAATTTCTACAGTATTTTTATTTTTCATATCCAAGCAATTCATCACCATATATACACGAATGGTACGTTTTAAAATTATAAATTCAAAGATTGTTGCTTGCTAGTATACCCAGATACAGATCTTTATGTATAGATAGCATAAGGTAAATTATATGTACTGAGATCGTAAAGTCAAGAGTCTTCATTCCGCATGTCGAATCCTTATCAAACTAAATATTATGTTGTGTTGTAAAATATAAAATAAAAACCAGATTTTAATTTCATTTTCCAAGCAAATTGAACAAATACCACAAAAGCTGAACATCTAATTCACATTCAAAAGAGGTACGCGAAATTAATTAAGAGTCGAGAGAATAGTTCTTTGTGGAAATTTATTGTACTATCCGCACATTTCTACTGAGATGTGTACGAAATTGAATAGGAGCATCAAGTTCACATAAAATTCATATATCTGCAAAGAAAATTTAAGTGCAATGCACTGTATATACGCTCAAGTTAAATAATAAACATAAACTATTCGTATTCCACCCAGAATATTTATGACTGTATTCATACAAATTTTTCTATAAAAATGGTAGCGAAAACTTTTATTTAATAATTCTACAATTTAATTAAATTTCGTCTTATTACGAAATTTAAAAAAAACTCCACGAAATAGGAAAAAATTTAACAATGAGGTCAGCCCTAGAAATTTACTATCCATGGCAACTTATGGGCTATGGAGCACATGAGACTTACAAATAAATTTGTGTACAGAAATTTATAAGTTAACAAAATTAAATTTTAACAGTGTTCCACGAATCTCACCGATTGGCTCAGATAGTACTACGATATTAATGCAATATTCAGATAATACCGTGAATGACATTATCTCGAAATTTATTAGTAGTACCTTAGTGTCTCCAGCCACTTCTTCTAAAATTCAGAAACCAAGACGACACACGTACCGGAATCATAATTCTATTATTTTTAAAATAAATTAATTTAAAATTATAATTTATGTATTTAAAATAAATTGGAAATATTATTAGTGTTCATTTAAATAAATTTTATTTTTATGTATGTCCAAATACAAGCATAAAATTAACTCATACAGTCAAATATACCTCTGAGAGTTCATCTCAGATACGTCACATCCGATTCGTCTAAGAATTCGCACAAGCGACTCATCACAGACATGTCGGAAACGATTCACTTCAGAGGTGTCACAAACGCAAATTAGTCCCATTAGCTGACAAATATATACATGTATATGAGTCATGCTTGATTGTCGCTGATGAGTCATTAGTGTGTCATCAATGACTTTCCTGCTAGGAATTGTCAAACGAGACGCCACTTTACTGCACTTTGGATACGTCATATTTAGAGAACGTCAAAGATACGGAGCGTTTTGAAAAAGAAATTATCAAAACCTACAGGACCTGGGACATGTCAGTTTTTCAAAGTTATTTGGGTAACATTGCAAAAGCAATTCGCCAACACATGTCAGATTTACTAATAATGTTCTCCAAATTAATTATTTAACGAGTTGAATAAGAAAAAAAAATTTAAGCTCCAAATAATTCGTTTAAAAAACTAAAGAGTGCAGTAAAAGCCTGATTGTCCGGCATCCACTTAACCGGAACACTCAGTTAACCGGAATTTGAATTTTTAGGAAATTTTTTGCTTTTTTCAGGTGATATTTTAGGCGAAATTAAATCAGCAGATGAAATCGCAGCAAGCAATTACTGCCCACAATTTAAAGAAATTGTAGAGGAATATCATCTCACTCGTGAACAGGTTTATAATGCTGCTGAAACCGGGCTGTTGTGGCGATGTTCACCAAATTCTACTTTAGCTGGAGCAGGGAAGCTGCTGGTACTGGCTTCAAACATAACAAACAGACAGCGACTTACTGGTAATATATTATCTTTATTAAATTTTATATCATGGGTTAAATCGCATTTCAACACGTTAGATGGCACACACATTCAAAAATGTTTGCTATTATTAGACAATTGTAGAGCTCATCCTTCAACAAGTGAGCTAGTATCAGATTGTGGAAATTTCATTATTATGTGTTTATCGCCCAATGTGACATCTTGACATCAAGAAAATTGATTGCTGCTAATTCAGTGAAATCGTTTTAACAATCTTATAACATCAAAGATGCAATATTTAACGTAGCGTTTGCCTAGACTGAAGTAAAATGTTCAACTTTAGTAAATGGATGGAACAAACTGTGATTTAATGCAAAATCTTGGAATCTTGAAATCTTGAATTCTAATGCAAAACAATTTGTGGATATTCAAGAGCACGAAATTGCTGACTGGTTGCATCTCGATGATAACACAGAAACTGTGCAAACTTTTACGGATTAACAACTTATCGAAAGTGTTTTAAATCCCATTGCAGCAAGGAACTTAAGTCTAGATTCTGATGAAGACGTATAAGTATAGCTGAAAAAGCCACCACTTGGCAAGAAGCAGAAGCTGTTTTGATGACATTTTTCAAATTTGCAGAACATTGCTCGCAGTATTCTGCTCAATAACTTATGCAGATGTATGTCATGCAGAACAATTTTCTTGTGAAAAAGAGAAGTCTACCAAACAGCTAGGTATAAGATCGTGGCTTATGAAGTTTGAGGTTCAATAATGACGAAGTTTAAATTTTTTGATATTTTATTATTAAATTTTATAAATGAATTACATAATTTATGAATTATTTAAAAATGGGTACTCGTATGGGTGTCCATTCATTATTTGCAAGAAGTTCAATGATGGATAAAAAAATTGTTTTCTAGTACATAATTTGAAAATAAATAAACGAGAATCCTAAAAAATAATGAAGTCACGCGAAATTTTAGTAAAATTTCAAGTTTTAATGAAACATTCAATTATCCGGAATTTCCGATTATCCGGAATGCTCTCATCCCAAAACATTCAGGATAACAGGGCTTTTACTGTATTACAATCAAGGAGTCCAAGTTTAATGGGTAAACTAGAGAAGCTTAAGGAAGGTGCAAAGCCTTGTATCTGCTACCTCGAAGGTACATGCTTTGGAATCACCGGTTTACTGACTCCCCCAAAAAGCTTCTACAGAAAATACTATAAAACAACATACTATATCCCAAACATCTTTAATATTAACAGCGATATATATCCAAGACAGTTAATTAGTCGCTTGATAACTATCAAACTGCCTTGGAGTCGCATAGTAATTTCTTTAATACCTTACCTATCTACTCATTATTGGCCGGTCGAATTTATATTTAAAATCCGAACTAGGCCTTGCTACAAACATACAAGAAATAAGTGTCATTTGCTATTTTGAAAACTTGATACTTTAACGCTGAAATCAGGTATTCAGTCATTAGAATGATCCTACACCATAAAAAAAAACATAGATGATTGATTTCAACCAATTCCGAAAATTAGGAATCTCCACTCAAAAAATTCTCTGTAATCGACAAAGAAGAATATGCTAATTGTAAAATTTTATTCTTTTCATCTACGATTTTATGCATTTCCATGAGGTTTTCCGGCTATGGTGTAAAAGCAAACATTATTTTAGTATTTTTCTTTATCAAAATAACCAAATTTCAATAAAATCAAAAAGGTTGAATTTGTTACCACGTGATCTTTAAACAAGTGGATTTTGAAAATCAAGTCAATTTTTGTATGAAAGAAGTGCGATGGGTTCTGAGAAATTTTGCACGACATTCACAATATGACTCGCATATATATATATATATATATATATATATATATATATATATATATATATATATATATATATATATATATATATATATATATATATATATATATATATATATATATATATATATATATATATATATATATATATACATATATATATCCTAAAATAAAAGAATAATTTAACACCAGCGCTGACATGGCGGGTTTGAGAACTAAAATACATATATTAAAACTGTTGCGTTAGGTCAAAACTACTGAAACGCTACGCCACATGATTATATCGAAATTTAAAAAAGTATCTGCGTCTGGCGCCATAGTGGTGGTTTTTAGGATTAAGATGCTTCTGCTAATTTTGTGTCATTCAATAATTTTCCAGTAGCCCGAAAACTGATGGTGGCATCTATGATGCAATTGCAATATTGTTCGTTTCAATGATTGGTAACGATCTTGATTGACATGCAAATCGGTGTGATAATAAAATTTAATTTTGTAATGTGTACAAAATTGTTTTGTTGCATGTACCGATTTTGCATGGGAAGACTGTTGTTGCATATTCTTTTGGAATATGCTTATTTATACGGAGAATTGACCGTTAATAAATAATTCAGTCTACGGAGAATTGTCCGTTTGAAATTATGTATAATGTGCGGTGTTTCTTGTAATTGAAGAAACAGGCCGCTACATCACTCCCTCCTCAGTGAAAAGGTCCTCCCGTTTGTGAGTTTTTGTGTCCACCAGCGATTGTGAATGGAGTTTTGGGAATAGTACTATTATAATGATGTATGATCATTATAATAGTAGCGGTGATGTAATTTGTTTACCAGCGAAAATTGTTTGATGATAGTTAATGTATCATTGTTTGCGATGTACGATCGTCATACGAAATATATTGTCTTGATGTCCACTTTGGGAACTTTTGGGTGAAGTTTGTGTTAGTCGAAAATACGGACAGTTTTCTTCACTCCCGATATTTGATCTTGTGAACTCAGTATTCCATAGACTGGTTTGAGTCTATCAATAGAGACAGATTGTTGCTTGTCTCTGATTTGCAAAACAAAGTGTTTACGAAGTCGTCGTATCACGTTGTATGGGCCTTCATAAGGTGGTGTGAGGCCCGTGCGTACTTTATTTATTCGTACGAAAAAGTAGTCACAAGTTTGCAGTGACTTTGGTACGAATATGTCGCTTTAATTGATTTTACGCGTGTCCGTTGGGATGAGTTTGTTCATCGTGGAGCGCAATTGATCATTCACTGTGTCAGTGGTTACTTTTGAATGTAAGTGGGTGTTTTACAAAGAATTCTCCAGGTAGTTTGATTGTTTGACGGTACACCAGTTCTGCTGGTGAACATTTTAGGTCATCTTTAACTGTTGCTCGGATTACCAACAATATGATTGGGATCTCTGAGCGCCAGTTGACGGTATTTGCACGAGCTTTTAGAGCTATTTTTAGTTGGCGATGAAAGCGCACCACCATACCGTTTGAATAGTTTCGATTCGAACTGTGTGCCTTGGTCGGTCGTTATGTTGGCTGGAACGCCGAATCTAGAGATGTAGTTTTTGACGAGCGTTTTTGCTATTGTTGTTGCGGAGATATCTTGTATGCAGTATAGGCTTCAGGCCACCGCGTAAAACGGTCAACGCAAGTTAAAAAGTATGAAAATCTATTAGATGGTGGAAGTGGTCCTACTATATCTATATGAATGTGCTCAAATCTACCTGGTGGAATTTGGAAATTCCCGTGAGGTGATTTGGCAAGCAACGACGTGACGTTGCACTTTACATTTTTGGCAGGATAAACAAGATTTCACCCATTGGGTTACATCTTTGTTCATACTAGGCCAAAAGTATTTTGCGGTGACAAGTTTAAGAGTAACTCGTACATTTCGATGTGAAATATTATGCAGAGTATCGAAAATAGTTCGACGTCCAAGTGCACGAGCAACTCGGAAACTTGTCACTACAAAATACTTTTGGCCTAGTATGAACAAAGACGTAACCCAATGGGCGAAATCTTGTTTATCCTGCCAAAAATGTAAAGTGCAACGTCACGTCGTTGCTTGGTACAAGAGCTTTCTAACTGTAAGCCTCATTATTATTACAAAATCTCAAAAAATGTATTCGCATTAAGCGTCATTGTGATTTGAGCACTAAGATATGCACTTCAATTAAATTTGTGATATCTTTCAAGACCTTTTCAAGTCACGTACCTGATCTGTAATAAACGTATAACTTACTATATCAGTTCAATGTTTATTGAGGGTATTAATCTTCAGGGGGGGTATTAACCTTCAAGCGGGCTAGAAACTCGTCCATCGTAGGTTCTGTGGACATAAACAACTCAATGAATGCAGCCATGATTCTTACACACACAGGAGATATAATTGTGCCTCTTTTCTATGAAGTCGACTTGACCAGTGCGGTGGTGTCAATGGAAGCTGAAAAAGCACCGGCGTCTGTTGGCCTCCCGGCGAAAGTGATGTCCAGCAGTTACCCAAATAAACTTTTGGAGCTTATAATGCGTGCCTACAGTGACAGAAGTATTTCCCTAACGCTGGAGAACCCTTCTTGTGTTATGGATAGGGAAGATTCTGCCCAATAAAGTCACAGACGAAAACAACGGTACAGGCGGCTGGTGTCTTTTCTTCAAGCCATAGAACTCAGAAAGTAACGAAAAAGTATCGACACCAGAATAATTTGTCTATATGCGATCGAGCGCCAAAAACATTTACTGGCTGAAAGCTGTACAAACAATGTCAGAAGTAGGTATCAGGACTCGAACCCGTGTGAAAAATATTGAAACCGCACGAGTTACATACTCAAAATCATAAAAAAAGTAAAATAGTCATAACATCTTTTAATAAAAGTAATTTTTATTTGTGAGCTAGCCCATGTAATGCAGAGCTTCAAAAATAGCGATTATCTATGAAAGATAATCAATCAAAAACAAATGGAATAATTTGAATCATCGGGTTTTATACTACACCGGGGTGGTATGCCACGGAAGGTGGCAAACTTCAAATCCCGGATTATCACAATTCTGAATATTCCCGGTTTTCTAAATCCCAAATAAAACAAATTTTTGAGATTTGCTAAAAAAGTCATGTTGAAAGCTATTCTGAAAATGAAGGTTTAAATTGGCTGACTTTAGTGTCAACCTTTAGAATTTTGTAAGCAAAATTTTTGTCAGAATTTTAGTCACTAATCTTACGAGTACATAACAAATGTTAAGATGATCTGTTAAGATATGTCTGAGTTTCATTCAGTGTAGCCTTGTTGAAGAACTATATGCAAATTTTATGGTTAAGCAATAATCCCATTCTAAATAAATAAATTCAAATTTCAAAGTTAAAAATTCATCCTAAAACCAAAAGTTCGTTCGCCTTAGTTTGCTTAAACTTTGTTAAAATGGCAGAAACGGGCAGTTACATTACGAGCCTCAACTAAAATGAAATAAAACGGGTGGCCCATCTAGCGTTTGTAATTTCAAGTGGCAACAATTACGTCATTCGCCTTATGGCAGAAAATTATTTTAATGTTTGACATTTACGAAATGAGTCGCTTTACGCTTGAACAAAATTGGGAAATACTGAAAACTTACTTTCAAAGTGATGAGTCTTCTACGACCCAAACTGTAAGAAATTTACGTAGAAAATTCAGTAGAAATGAAATTCCTGCAAGGCAATTTGTGGATCAATTTGTGAAGTGAGTTCGTGAAACTGGATTGTTATTGAATAAACCAACAAATGCTGTTGTTCAGAATGTGCCTGAGCGTCCATCAACATCCACTCGCAATCGTGCTCAAGAATTGAACATTTCACGCAGTTCTGTGATGAAAATTGCAAATAAAAATCTCGGTATAAAGATGTACAAAGTACAAGTAGTGCAGGAGCTGAATGAAGCAAAATGACCATCTGCAACGTTTTCGGTTCTATAATTGAGCTGTGGAACTCTTCGAAGAAAATGAGCCTTTTTACCGAATTTTTACGTCGAAATTGTGTTTGGTGTGAATTTTGGACCGGCGGCGTCATTGGTTCATTTTTTTTAAAATTAGCAAGGAGCCGCCCAAACAGCCAATGGGGAGCGTTACCATTATAATCGAGTTTTTTTTTACCCAGAATTTAAAAGGAGGAGACACACAACATTTAATTTCAACAGGACGGCGAAACTTAGAAACGCAACAATCCGTTTTTTGCACACTAATCAGTTTTGGTCTAATAATCAGCCATAACGGAGATGCCAATAGGCGACCACGCAGCTGCGATTTGACTTCGTTGTTTTTTATTTTGTGGGGAGCCGTTAAGGATAAATGTTGCTCTTACTATCCAGGACTTGAAAAATCAAAAAAATTGTTCTGAAAATGTTCTGAAAAATTGGGTTGATAGAATGAGAAACTGTAAAGCGAGCCGTAGAAGTCATTTGAAATGTGTTCCCATACTTAATGGAAATGTATCACTCAGAGAAAAACTAGGATCAAAAGAAACAAACGTCTGAGTGTATTTTGAAAAAAATTTGGTGATCTCCGATCAAACAAACTTCTTAGTTAAAAAACGAACAAGATCTTAGTTGAATAAAATTTTAATTTTAAATAACCAAATCGTGGTTATTTAATTTTTAGCTTAGCTAATATAACCAAAAACATATAGTTATTTTAATGGATATAAGTGGAAAAAATTAATAACACTATTTTATTAAATCAACCAAGCAAAAAAATTATTTTACTAGTGACATGTTAATTCTACCAATTTTTTTTAGTAAATGTAACCAAATTGGCGGTTAATGCTGCAACCGTTTTAGGTTGAACACATTACATCAAGGCGAGCTTACCATGGTTTGGTTAGCCGTTGGAAGTTTGGTTTCGAACTAACGAAACATTGAATTCATTATATTAAAAAATTCGGTCGTTTCATTAGACTGCAATGACCAAACTACAAAAATATTGAAAATACTTTGAACTTACATTCAAAGTATAATCACAATGCCTTAGCGAATTTTAATGATTCGCTACGCAATTGTCAAACCAATTGAAATTTTTAACAAGTCTTAGTTTATATGACATAACATATAGATCAAAATAAGTAATTAAGATAAACCAAAATACTTTGTTAGTTATAACAATAATATTGTTCACCTAACACCTAAACTACGTTCCAACATCCTGCTAACTCAATTTTCACCCAGTTTTTGTAGTAACCAAGTAAGAAAATACCACATTTCTAAATTAAACAAGAAATTTGGTTTATCTAACTCAGAATTTTGTGTTAAAACAACCAATTTAATTTAACTAAGTATTTGGTAGTAATCTTTTTTCTGAGTATACCCTTTCTAATAAAGCATACCGCTAGAAAAAATATTCATATGTCTTTGAATTAGAGCCAAATTAAATTACAAACGTTAGGTGGGCCACCCTTTAGTTTCGCCTAAATGTTTTCTTTTTGAGTGTAATCACTAAAATCTTACTTAGGAAATATTTTACTGCGGTGTTACTTGAAGTTATACTAAAACGATAAAATTCTAGCAATATATTAGAATATGTTTCTGAGATACTAAAAAATGGACATAAATACTAAAACATTTTAGTTAAATAAACAAATGAAACTGAAGGTTTTGCAGTAAAAAAAATGCGACTGGAACATCCCTTTATAAATGTAATTAAGCCGCAAAGAACAAAAATAATATTGGTCAAACTGTTTTCTGGGCCAAATACCTTTATTTTTAGGGTGGAATTGTTAACAATGGATTTTTCGAAAAAGGTTATGACTATGTTATCCCGGAGCTGTAAGATGACTATTAAGATACTTAGAACAGGTTCAGAATGTTTATTTTTGAAGCCGTTGATTAATTCCTTTTCATTTTCCGGAGGACATTAATTAATTAAATTATTCACAGAGTAAAAACTTCGACAACCATAAATTATCTTGATCATATAGAGCAAGCTCTCACTGCACAAATGCAAGTCACGTAGCTCGAATAGCTAGCTAAAATTATTATTAATAAACTAATTGTGACAGTAAGAAAACATTAACATAACAGAATGAAACTTTAAATTTACCAAGCATTAAAATTGGTGTAGGTACCCCCCAAAAAAGCCTTATAACAAATTACCAAAGCAAGCAGCATAATAGACATTTCTAAATTTCAGTAAACCATCAAATTGATGTCTATATGTAATGTACACAAATAGACGACATTAGAACGCCAAGTGTTATATCATCTTTTAATAATTTTTTTTTATAAATACGACACTTAAATCAACAAAAGCGCCAAACCCATTTATTACAACAACAAAAAAAGCAAACTCTTTCAACTCTTATAATAGCGGTTTGTTTGCCTTTCAAATTTGCGGCACTAATGCAATTCCAGTATATCAAACAAAAACCATTACCCACCCGTTCCTCTTCGCACAGTCTTCAGAACGCGATTATCGCATTTCTTTTTGTTGGATTTAATGATTGTCTTCACATTGCATACTAATGTGTGTCTCTTTCTTATTCGGTTCGGTATTTTTTTTTTTTGTATTAATAATAGATTAGGCTAACAATGAATGATTATATACACAATATTTGATTAAAAATAGAAATACCACCAACAATATGTGTAGAGCGCGCGATAGCGACACAAAAAAAAAGCCAAAAAGCAAACATTAGATTTTTATCTGTACGCGCGCATAATATCAGAGAGATAGTGTCGGCGATTTTAATGGGTCTCCATCACTTTTATTTGATGTTAATCATAGTTGACAAGACTATCTTATATTATCGTCGTTATTTGTATAGTCATAAATTTTTGTTTTTATATCTAATTAAATTTTATGATTCATTAAAAGATATTAATCGCACTTAATATAACACATTGATATAAATGATGTGGACGTAACGTAACACATATAAAACTAACATAAACTTAAAGAATTTAGTGTTAGTTTTATTACATGCTCTTTGATGTCGATATTGATGGGTGCCAGAAGCCTCCCGTAAAATATTAAATTTTAACAAGGTAATTGGAATCAGAGATCCGTAAACTTTGTTCCGCTCGATTTTACTCTATAAATTGTTTATTATTTTTTGGTTTGTTAACTTACACACGACGATTGAGTGTTCTCACAGATCAATTTTAAGCATCGGAACAAATTTGCTACATTTAATGTAAATGTAGAATGTAAAGCTAATGTTTAGGGTAGCTATTACAGGCAAAAATCCTCGGAGTTTTGGTTTTTCAATATTATCTTTCATTTTTATACATTCGATGCTGGGTTCCATCGGGTCACCATTTATTGAAATTTATCCATTTATTGAAAATGGAATGATTATTGAAATATTCCGACCACGTTCTCGCTAGCCTATCTTCGAAATTTCGGTTCTCAAAATTTCAAAAATCAAAATTCCGGAAATAAAAAAGCCGGAATTCATAATTCCGGAACTCAAATTTCCAGATCTTTATAATATTCCGAATTTCAAGATATCGGTGTTAATTAAAAATGAATTTTGATATTAATATCTTTGGTTAGTCAAAATCTTGTTTTTCAAAATCCTTATTTTCTAAATTTTGGCTGTTACAATTCTTAAAAAATTATAAATTTTGGATGATGTTCTGAAATATGGTCCTGCTAAATGGAATTTTGCAATTTATTAACAAATTTTGTTGATATTAGTGTTGTATGTAGGGCACTGTTGAGGAAATGTCCGAAAAATTTTTACTAATTTCTTTACGAATTGTTTAGCAAAATTTTTAGTAAAAATTTCTCGAATCGGATGGATCGGAAGTATTCCCTAAGCCACATTTTCCTTTATATGTATTAGTTAGCTAACCCTGTATAAGACGAAATACTAGATTTTCATTATGAATTTTATTTCATTTCAAAAGACCGTTAAATATGATTTTAAATATCAAAGATTAAAAATGTAAAAACAAATTTTAACGATTTAAACACATTAAATTTTCAAACCCACAGTACTAAAACTCATCAGAAATATCGTGTAACTACTCTTAAAATGTATGCCAACCGACCACCCAACGTGGAAAAATTTTCACTATTGAATAAAACAGACCCACAACTTAGAGCAGTGTAGTGCAATAGACGAAAGCTTTCTTATTTCGACAAGAGGCCTAAATACCTATAACAATCAACAGGTTGCTTCATCATTGTCCGCTCGATTAATTTTAATCATAACGAAATCTCCAATTACATATACAGAAAAACCTCGATTTATAACGGACCTCGATTTAACGGACCATTTTTTTATTTTATTTTTACGGATAATTCCATGTTTCGGTTTTATATGCTGGATGGAAATGGGATCCCTAAATTATTTTTGGAAGAAGTTCAGGAATATGGCCAGCGGACGGAAATCGATCAATTCTTAACCGATTTTGATGGGATTGGGTATGTTGAATGAAAATGGGAAGAAATTCTGGAATATTCCTGGAGATTTTGCCACATAGCCACATACATAGTGCAATAGATTAAACTTGTTATATTTCACAAAAATACGCCACATCTATATACGGATCGTCAGAGCGCCTCATTTTGGCTCCTCATTTGGATCCGCATAGACATGTGGCGTATTTTTGTGAATTTTAACAACTTTAATCTATTGCACTATATGTATGTAGCTATGTGGCAAAATCTCCAGGATTCGCTCCACAGAATTTCCATTTGCGGACTTTTTCGTTTTAATTATGAAAATCGAACGAGCCAAGGTTGGGTACCCTGACGATCCACAAAGACTTGTTGCGTTATATTCGAAATTGGATAGTTCTTATCTATTGCACTGTGTTGATGACTTTTGGACCAGATTCCTATTATTTCATACAATTTTTTTTATTTATCTTACTTAGAGAATTTTTGGTCGTATTAAATAAACATTAATTATTATATTAGATACATAATATGACTGATTAAATCATTTGGAATTTGACGTTTCGTAAAAACTTCCAATACGTATTGAGGAACTAAAGGGCGGCCCATCTAACGTTTGCAATTTAATTTGGCTCTAATTCAATGACAAATGTATGGAACACAATTTCATTCAATTGACTTGCACGGCTTTTTTTACCTTATTCTTTCAACCCAATTTTGCATAATATTTTCGATTGTATAGACTTCTATCTCATCAATGGCAACTTTGATTTGATCTTTCAAGTCTTGGATAGTCTCTGGATAGTTAGCGTAAACACTTATATCAGTAAAGGCCTATACTTTGTAAAACACAATACCGGTTTATTGAGGCTTGCGTTAAAATTATGGTTTTTAGGCTAGTATATGAAACCAAATTTTACCGACAATTGTGACATTCTACCGAAAAATGATAGAATTGAAAACGAAAATGAAAATTCCACCGCTGAATTTTATTTTACGGTACAGACACAGAATACACAGAAGTGACATAACACGATTTTTTTCGACTTGAATATTTGACCTTCTACATAAAAATAGGAGTGGTAAAAATAGTTTAGATAGGTAGATAATAGATAGCGCTAGTAGTCTTCAAAAAGATTTAAATCGACTATAAAACCTTCGCAGTGTACTACTAAAATTTCCTCTCACAAAATTGGCTCTCTCAATTTCAAATGTCACTTTGACTTTGGCTGCATCAACCAGAGATTCTGGCATTCAGTGCGGATACTAATTCGCTCAATTTAAAGTATATCGTCGAATGGATTATAGTAAGTGGTGATACATCTCAATCACTTCGAATGAACTTGTATGCTTCATTTCATATGCATATTATAAAGGGAAGTGACAAAATTACAACAAAAGATGATGTTCAAGCACAAAAGTGACTTAATGATTTATTACGAAGGAATCAAATTTGGTATTTCGTTATATATCCCGTTTGGACGGAAGTATGTGGCAAATCAGGAATTCGTATGATGGCGAAATTATAAATCATTTTTTATTGCACATGTAAAGAATTAAATTAAAATGGCTAAATTCTATTTAACGGCAAAAACTTCCCAATATCTGGATCGGCATTTAACTTTGGAAAATTGCTTATGGAATTTTTCGTGCGACAAGAATGTATACATGTTGATAACATAACCTATAAATTATGCATTGAATTACTTTTTTTTAGATATATGACAAACAAGAACTACACGAGAAATTTTTGGAAACCGTGAATCCATCAATGCTTACCATAAGTATGCTAGTCGATAAATGAAACATAAAATCGGAGAAAGTGGAGTGCTGGATTGTGAATTTAATTCGTAATGCTCGACTTGATGCTAAAATTGACTCGAATTTGGAACAGTTGTAATGGGAACGCGACTTTTGTCACCATATCAACAGCTAGTTGAAAAAATTGATTCCCTCTCGGTTTGTTCGGAAGCTGTCACTGGTACTGTAGAAAGACAACATAAAAGCACAAATGGTGAAAATAATTGAAAGTACTGCTAAAAATGTGTGGAAACACTCAAATTTGCTAGTTGATTTTTCATTTTTTCGTAGGGTGTCGAGCTGATTTGAATTTTATTTCTTAGAGTACTTGACCGAATTTTGCTACACCAGTTTAACTAATCCTCAGTCTGTACAAGCTATAAGTGTTGTTTTGAACAATAAGTAGGGATCACCGAAGATTACAAGTATAATGATCGAGTTCGTGAAATCGCTTCATTAATTCGCTTTATATCATCGACAACTCTAGTAGCATTCTACCGGTCTTTAAACGCCAATTGGTTCGTTGAGCGTACGGTTAAAATGAGTATAATCTGTCTTTCTTGTCCCTGTAATTCTTCGACTGACCTTACTTTTGGGGCTTCCATATCAGTCAGACTACTCGAACACAACATTGTTGGCTGCAAGGAGGGGGGGGGGGGGAGGTAATTATGTTGATGTCCATAATCCATGGAAAAAGGCGACAATATTTTATACTCGATCTGCGCTTATTCGATCAAAAATATTTGACCCGTGCCACAGAATATAGTACATTCTGTGCCCGTGTTAAATTTATAGCCTCAATCGAATCATTTTCATTAATAATAATACTCGCTGTTTGTCAAATAATCACGAATAATTTGACAAATAGTCGAAGAGAGGGAATTTATTTTTACACTTCAAAAAACATTTAATGTTTACAACATGATTTTTTTTTCAAATTTAGAGCCATCTATTGACGTACATAGAAACTATTTTAGGAGTATTGTCAAAAAAATGGTTTCTAACTTTCATTTCTGTAGTACGGAGTTTAGCTGGTGCCGAGCTAGTGAAATTGGTATTTTTTGTATTACAATATAGATGTCTCTGTTAGTTGACTCTACTCTCTCTTTATGCTATTTTGTGACATTTCATCAAATATTTACGTTGTTATTGTGGTTTACTACAAAAATTATACTCAAGAGTTATAAAATATGGCGGAGAACAATTTTGTAGATGTCGAGTAACTTACTGAAGCTACATGCGTTAAAATTTTACGAGAATCGACAAATTAATTGTTCATGGAATAATTTATCTTCGTTTAATTTTGGAGACTAGCGAAAATTTCATTTCACGCCAGAAAAAAGAAGAAAAAAGAAAAATTTATGAAATTTTTACTATTCTTTTCTCTTTCCGAATCGAAACTTAACGTCGAATTCAATAGTAAGGCCCCAGTATCTGTAAATTCAGGTATTGGCAGGTTTGAGAGTATCAGAAGCTCACGACAGCCTTAGCATGAATTACATGACAAATTAACTAAAAACTTAACATTAGCCAAAAATGAGAAACACACAATTTTACTCAATATACTGAAGGTAAATTTTATAAAATAGAACAACGCCAACATCTTTGCAGATTAAATTGCTACCTAATTGTGAATCATCCAGCACAAATTAACGCGTTTAAAAGATAAACGGAAATGACCCTACTCTTATTAACGCAACTCTCTCTAGGGCTACATTAAAATGTACTGTTGAAATGAAAGTACAGGTCACCATGGAGCTTATTCAATTGCTCTGATTATGTCAAGACATAGTTAATAAATTAAAGTAAGTGGTTCTCATATTCAAGCAAAAGTGTGGCTTTTATAAAATAGGATTAAACTAAAATTTGTGTAGAGGATGTATGGCGGTCAATAATACAAATCACATTGTTATTCGTTTAATAGATAAAAGGAAGTTTCCATCATATTAACACGATCCTCAATAAATCAGTGTTGGACTTTACAATACAGGAATTCACTCAATTTTTTGTAGGGGTATTTGTAGGCTAATAACATGTCGTCGTAGAGATTCTTACATATCCTCAAAACAAATTTTAGTGTAATCCTATTTTTAAAATCACTAGCCGGTTTAATGAGAGTTGCGTTTGTTAGAAAAAATTTTAATCATTACGAATTTCGTAAAATTTCATATTTTATTTTTGGATTTTACTAAAAGTTGTGAGGGTTTTTGTCAAAAACTACACACTAGGTAGTCACGATAGAGACGAATACTCTACTGTAAGGAATATGCTAATATTCAACCAAGTTTATGGATGATGACCGCAAAAATGTCGTGAACCGATAAAAACGTCTGTCATGCGAAACTTGTTGACACAAACCAAATTTCGTACCACTACGAACGAGGACTAATCATTTATAATAATCCATTCGTCTGCACATTACATATAGGTAATGATAATCTGGCACGTAATCTCATCTTAAATGAATTCTACCACACCAAGGTAAAACGTAAAGGGTTAGCGCGTCACAAAAAACCGCACAATGAAATTGAAAATACTTGACTCTCAGATGTAAACGATTTCAGATTTCATGTAATGATTAAGCATGAATTTTATGTATACACAATTCCCATGCAGACACCATCGCATACATACATACACAGATGGGTATAAGACACAGGAGAATACAACAAAAATCGATTTAAATTATGTTTATGTATAACTTGTATTATAAGAAGCAGAAGAATGTTAAAAAATAATCTGCAGAAAATAATGATCTTAATCATCATCATCATCATCATCATCATCGCGTCATAATAAACATACCTGTATAATGTAATTCATATAATAATAATCATAATAATACATATAAAACAAAACTCACTCAATATATGTAAATATGCTGATGGTGCTGCCTCCCTAGCTCCAGTTAAACCACTCGTTGCTATACAAATGTATTCACCTTCGTCGATATTTTTTATTGCCTTTAGTATAATCAAAGTTGAATCCATTAATATAATCCGAGGGCTTGTTTGTATTTCCTTTCCTATGTACAATATGATATGGAATATGGGGGTGTAACACCCAGCAAAATATGAAAAACACAGAAGAAAAAATAATTAAATTAATTTCGTCCTCATAATACAAACCAGATAATACATAAAGAGATGAAAATCCATTTCAATATTTACCATTCAAATACCATGAATACCGATGTCTTTCTTCCATTGATGATTTACAATGAAACGTTACGGATTTATTCTCGCTAACCGTTTGATTTTTTGGTATTTCAATGAATTGGGATGATGTTTGATGGCCTAATGTTATTTCTGTAAATACAACAACAAAAATTTATTTTTAATTAAAATTTAGTACATACATATTTTGAAAAATAAAAAATTACATAATCATACAAATAATTACTAGACGACAAGTACACAACATATATAACATAGAGCATATTATTTTTATGCTTTGTCATAACATTAAATTACCAACAACAACAACAAAAATTTGTTTTTGACAAAAAAGGTCTCCTCTTCTCGGTTCTCGGTTGTCGCAATGATTTGGTATTATTTCTATTCATAGTTACATTTTTTGGCAGATTTGCGGTGGAGGTGTATCAAAAGGATTTTGGTTACTAGACTAAAAATAAAGTATTTCGTTTTGTGGTGAATATTTCAGATTCAAATTACAGGTAGAGAGAACCTAATTATTTTTGGGGTGGAATTTATTCTAAAAAATCAAGTGTACCTCACAATAACAATGGTATTAGGATACAAAACAATTTTGTATAAAGCGAGAGTCAGACTCAATCAACTAGAAAATTCCTGGTATAATTTACATAATTAGTTCATTTGTATATACGGCAGACGAAGAATCTTTGTCTAATTGTTCTGAAATGTTTTTTTGAAACGCAAAATATTATGAAAAATAAAAATTTGCTATATTTGGAAAACATATTTGTATCACAATTCTCAGATGCGAAACAAAGTATTGCTTTCTGATTTCTAAGAGAAAATTAATTATAATCTAGGATATAAGAAACTGATCAGGAATATTGAATCACTTTACAGTTGGAGAGAATATTTAATTATAAATCTCGATCGGTACTATGTTGCTCAGAAAAATATCAAAAATATGAAAATGATGCAACGCTTTTAGATCCTACGCTGCTATTGATATAAATTCTGTCGATATATTCGTCGTATTTTCGTGTGCTTGCATTAGCTCAGTTAGTAATGCAATATGTGGTCGTATATTACGTTTTTGGTTCGCCATTTGGCCACTAGTCTCTAAACAGCGATTGTTTGACAATGAACACCATTTTAGTTACTATACTGAGATAAAATTTATTAATTAGACTTGTCAAATCATTCAACATTAACAACATAAATTCTATTGAAACTAATCGAGGGGCTAGAAAAATAAACTCACAACACAAACATTTTTGCATAGAACTATATACTATAGAATGAACGTAAAGTTTTTTCCCATAGAAAATTTGCTATTTCATGTGTCACAAGCCAGAGCAGAATGGTGTTATAAAAATTGCATATGGCGGCCTAATTTTTCAAAATAAAAACCCAACAAACTACCTTTTGTTATTGGCGTGGATTCTTATTTTGTTGATGTAACAGTGCCGCATTTCTATTATTACTACGTGCTTACTACGTACATATTACGGAATGGGTACAAAGGGCCGAATTTCAAAAAGCCGAATGTCAAAGGACCGAATGTCGAAGGGGTAAATGTGTCGAATGTCGAAAGGCCGAATGTCGAAGGGTTGAATGTGTCGAAGGGCCGAATGTATCAAAGGGCCGAATGTCGAAGGGCCGAATGGGTCGAAGTGCCGAATGGGTCGAAGTGCCGAATTGGTCGAAGAGCCGAATTTTTTGTTTTGTTTTTAGAAATTCATTTTTTTAAATTTGTTGTTTTATAGAATGTTTTATAATTTTTTTTTTTTTTATTAAACATAAATGAATTTCTTATGAATATTAATGAAATTCCACGTATCCAGTCAGCGATACATTTTGGTGAAGGAAAATTGTGCCATACCACCTGAGTCATTCAGCCCTATGTCAGCCTTCTGATAATAGGTATATGGTACAAAAATAAAAAAAATTAAATTAAATAAAAAAATTAAAAAAATATATGCATTTCTAAAAAAAAAAATCGGCCCTTCGACCCATTCGGCCTTGCGATACATTCGGCCCTTCGACATACGGCGATTCGGCATTCTGCCATTCGACACATTCGGCCCTTCGACACCTTCGGCCCTTTGAAAATCAGTGCCGCAATTATTTCTTCTGTTTTGTTACTCTGTTTTAATATATACTCTATGCTAAGATCAACCTTTGTTTTAAACAATAGAAACATGTATAAGTACTGCAGTTCACCTGAATAGTAACGTCCGTTTTTATTGGAATATTTGGAACATTTTCAATAATTTTTTTCATAGAATTATAAGTTTTTCAATTTTTTTTTGTGCCTTTATTCTTGATTCTTTCTACGTAAGAAACTAACAAGAAGTGTTCAAATCTTAAGCTAATTACATTTTTGAAGTTTTAATCAATGTTGATACTTAAAACTAGTGTTCACATTTTAATTAAGATCCTACTTATAAGCGTAATCTAAAATGATTTTACGGGTTCACTAGTCCGAGTGGATCTGCTCTTCTCAGTCGTTCCGTGACTACTTTAGAATATCCCGGGCCAATTCGTTGGGATGTCCCTGCAGTTATGAGTAGTATTTCAAACTGAATTCCTTGATTATTTCTTTAACGGTTTCAATACCAAAGTCATCGTGTATGTTAGTATTTCGGATATACCAAATTCGACTCACCGATTTCAGCCCATGGATGTAGCTGTTTTGCACAGTCTCAAGAATTTTTGGAAAAAATAGTACATTCTAGGAGAATGAAAAACGATGTACGTCATTTAAAACGTGAAGAGTTTGGCCAACTACTTGAAGGTTGTATTGAATCAACACTCAAACCGGAAATAATTCCAAATGGATTTCGTTCATGTCTATTATTTCCGTTCCACGCAAACGCGCTAGATAATGCAAAAATTTTAAAGTGTACGGCAAACGAAGGTTCGAGTGCTAACACCTCCACTAATGTAGATATCTATGGACGACCGCAATTAAACCAAGGGAACTTATTTGCAAACTTATTAGATAAAAGGTTAGGAAATGTCAAATTAAAAACATTTTTGAATTGTGGTGATGAATGGTTAAGAGATATCAGATGAGAATTTATATTACTTCTGGAAAAGCGTTAAAACTAATTTGTATAATAATATCGAGAATATAAAAACAAAATCAATCGACTTTGGTAGTTCTACATTGGAGGTAAATTTTTATACCGAAACATTTACGAATAGTATCGATTGGCCAGAAAATGTGTCAGTTATCGATCTAGAATTACAAGAGAAAGAAAGCCCAGTGATTTCAACTCCTACAATACACCAGATCTTCTAGAAAACAATGAGGATAATTCGAACTGGAAAGAGTTAATGATTGTTGAAAACAGCCCAAGAGCTGCACCTTCTTCTTCAGGAGATATGAAAACCACAGTTGTATACGTCCCTTAAGCTGGCAGAACCCATACAGCAGAACATTACAAAATAGTATGGATAATTATAGGCTAATTAAATGCCGCATTAAAAAATTTTGGGCTCCACCCCTTCCAACTAAAACGCAGGTTCTGCTAGCTTTAGAAAAAGTTAGCAGAACCCATATCAAAAACTGATTTAAAAACAATTGGAAAATTAAAGGTTAATTTTAGGCTAATTAAATGCCCTATTTAAATTTTTTTATTATGCTCGATCTAGAAAATGCAAAAGGCTTTATCATTTCGAAGCTAGCTAAACCCAAATCGAAAATCGGACCAAAATCGAAATTAGAATGCAAAACAAGATCTATTGATAAGCAAATAATTTTAGGCTCACTATGGGCTGTTCAAATGCCCCATTAAAAAATTTTGGGCTCCATCCGTTTTTGACCAGATTTCAGGTCATTTAATCTAAAGCTAGCAGAACCCAAATCGAAAATCGGACGAAACTTCAACATCTAATGATGTAAAGAAACGACTTAACATAAAATTAACTCCGACAGTGGCAACAGCCGATGAATACATCAAAAATACATCAATACATGAAAAATAAAACCAAAGTGGTTAAAGGAAATATCAAACATAGGAAAAAAGACATCCCACTACAATAGTGATTCTTAACATGGGGGCCGCGGCCCCCTGGGGGTCCGTAAGAAGTTTGCCGGGGGTCGCAAAAAATTTGCAAAATTTCATTATTTATTTCTTCCTACATACATACAACTTTGTTAGTACAGAAGAAATAAATGCAAATATGCTACTTACACCGCAGAAAGCCAAAGTAATTATAGTTTCTTATACTAATGCTTGGAATTTTAAAAATTAACAAAATAAGTACGATTGTTTAGTTGATTATAAAGTTGTTAACAAAATTTGGTTTACATATAGAGTCCTTAACAAAATTATTTGTACATCGCAAACATTTAACAAATCACTCGAGTAAATTTAAAATTTTGACCCAAAAATTAACTTAAACAAAAAAATAATTTATTTGTTATTCGAAATGACATTTATTCTGTATTTGATTAAAAATATTAATAAATATTCATATTAAAGAAGAAGCGACTTAGATTTATACACACCTAGTCAAAGCCTGTGGAGTTCTGGCGTAATATTTTGTTGACAGAAGATTTATGTTTTAGTTTGGATGGAACCTACGGTAAAAAATAATTATTCGAATCCCGAACAAAAAAAAATCGCACCGTTATTATGCAAATTCGCCATAGTGGTGGCGATAAAATAATGGTAATCTTATAATGCTACCTCAAAAGGTAACTTCAAGTACGTACTTGGAACTGTTGAACGAGCATGCATTAGTTTTCAGATGTGAATTGATCGGCCAGTATTTTATATTGCAGGACACAACGCTCCAATTCACAAAAGTAAAATCATCACGAACCTCTGGATCAACAAACACTTGATTTGCCACCTCAAAGTCTAGATTTAAACCCAATTGAGAATATATGGAATTATTTAAAGCAACAAAATGGCAGTAGAAATTGGAAGGCAGCCAAATGAAACTTTTGCTGCAATAAAAAATATCTGGGGGTCTATTATGAAATTTATTCGCTTTCGAAAAATTCGATTCGCGGCGAATATTGGTATTATGATTTTTATTTAGCTTTCGTAAAATCCGAAATCGAAAAATTCGCTCTATTATGAAACTTAAAAAGAAATTCGATATCGGATTTTACGAAAATGTGACGTCAAAATTCGACTGCGTTTAAGATGGCGAATGTATCATAATAAAAAGTTGTTTTAACTTATATTAATCTACATGAAAAGTAATTTAAAAAATTATTAAGTGAAGGAATTTTAATTATTAAATTCACCAAAATGTTAAATATTTATTATTCATTAATAAAGGCTGAATTTATTTGAGCACTAACTTTATTCCATTTTTATCTTTTTACTGAGACACTGCTCACAATTAATATACAACGCACGGAATAAGGTAGATACTAGCACGGAATTAATTGAAATGACAAAATTTTATCACGGAATTACAGACAAATCAGTGCTGACTAATTAATCAATAAATAATATAAAAATCAATTTATTGTAAATAAATCATATGTTAATATCCTTTTTCCTGCCTGCCATCACATTTGTGTGGGTATGGCAAAAGAATAATGTCAAAAATTTATTTTTGAATGTACGTCAAATCCGGTTTTAACGTACCCTGGTTACAATGTATACCCGGTAAATAACGTATACGTTCTATTCGATCCCTTGCGTATCAAACTTTCATTTATGTATTTTTGATTGGATGTAACGTATCCCGGTTGTAAGAATATAACGTACGTCGTTTTAGTCCCGCCAAACAAATTTCGTTTAAACTGACTTGGTTTATAACGTATTCGGCTATTTTTAAAACGTTCATCGTAGGCATTTTTTATTTTATTTTGTTACTATTTTCGTCGCAGGTGTTTTTATTGCCGCTTTTACAAGTTTAGTTTTTTAGTTTGACTTTGAATTTCAATGCGAGCAGTAACATAGTGGTGATTTTATTTAAATCGGTAAACCCCCGAAGTTAGATTTCACTGGTGATTTGCATACATACGTTTGTATAGAGTTTTTAATAAACGCAAGGTAACCTGATTTTATTTTATATGTTGATACACATTTGTTACATACAATTAATGTTTACGTACTTATGTACTGTACTAATTTCGACGCTTGTTTGATGAAACTGTCTTCTAAAAAACGAACATCGCAATAACACTACAAAGAAAATTGGAAATTTTAGTAGAAGTGACAAAAAATACAAAAAGTTATTCAGAAATTGGTGATTTACAGAACATACCCAAAAGAGTTCCTTATGACTTTTTACTTACAGAAAAGTATGAAAAAAAAACTTGAGAAAAAAAAATTCTCAAGTTTTTTTTCATACTTTTATGTAAGTAAAAAGTCATGAGGAATTCTATTGGGTATGCTCTGTTATTTGGCTTATCTAAAACCACAGTGGCAACCATTTCACAAAATGAAGAAAAAATTGAGCAGGCATCTCGCTCCTCAAAACGAAAAAAATTAAAACTGGGAAATTTCAAAACGTAGAAAACGCAGTATTGAAATGGCTTAAATTTATGAGATCAAAAAATATTTCAGTTAATAGTCCTTTGCTAAAAGAAAAAGCGAAAGAATTTGCAAATTTATTGAAAGTTCCAGAGTTTAATGCTACAAATGGTTGGATAGATCGGTTTAAAAGTCGACACGGTGTGGTATTTAAAGATATTGTTGGTGAAAAGGCAGATGCTCCAGTAGACATATGTGAGGATTGGATCAAGAATCGGCTAGCAGTTATTTTAGAGGGCTATGATTTACGAAATATTTTTAATCTCGATGAAACGGGACTTTTCTTTAAATTGCTTCCAAATAAAACTCTCGCTTTTAAAAACGATTCGTGTGCAGGCGGCAAGCATAGTAAAGAAAGAGTGACAATACTAGTTGGAGGAAATGCTGATGGGTCTGAACAGTTGGCACTGTTGTTGATTGGAAAATCTCATTGACCAAGATGTTTTAAAAGCATAAAAACATTGCCTTTAAAATATAAAGCTAATTCTAAATCCTGGATGACGTCTGCAATATGGGAAGAGTATATTTCAGCTATGGATAGCAAGTTATTTAATGAGAAGAGAAAGGTGGTTTTATCATTGACAACTGTCCATCACATTCAAATGTAGATAATTTAATAGCAATACAATGATTTTTATGCCGCCGACCATAACAGCACTTTGACAGCCAATGAACCAAGGCGTCATAAAAAATTTGAAAGATTTTTATAAATTTTATTTATTAAAAAAAATTATAACTGACATTGATAAATCTCCGGAACTAACGTGCAAGGATATTAAAATAAATCTTTTGGATACTTTTGTGGCTAAAGCCTGGGAAAAGGTTAAGGAGAGTACAATATGCAACTGCTTCAAAAAGGCTAGAGTTATATCCACTCCCCCACAACTCAAAATAATGAATCGACGGTTGAAATATTACTCGACAGTTTGTGGTGCAACCCCTATGTACAAGATTCTTTGTCAACTACAGATGTAGATATTGAGGATTTTTTAAACATCGATGATCATCTTGATACCGACGCTCCTATATCCGAATCGACTATTGTGAATGAAATTTTAGATGTAGTATCAATTATTAAGGATGAAGAATCAGACGGGGAACAACAAGAAATCGAGAAATCAATTCCTTCAAATACCGAAGTTGCTGCAGCATTTAGATGTATCGAAACATTTTTATATTGTTCTGAGGGAATGGATGAAGAATTAAAAAAATTTCTTCAAATTGAAGTCAACGTTGAAAAACATCACCAATCTTCTCAGAAGCAACAAAAATATTATCAAACATTTTAGTACAAACTGATAAGGTCATGGCTATAAAAATTATAGATACATAACATGATGCATGAACATATAGTTGCTATGATTTTTTATACTTGTTTTGTTTATTAAATATGAATTGAATTTATACATGAATAAACATTTACTATAAAATAATCTTTATTTTTCAATTTTTCCAATTTTTTTGACCGTACGTTGTAAGCGAGTTTAACTGTATTTTAACACATTTTAAAACACACGAACTTACACATTTGTGCATTTCACTTCATTCGTTTTCGTCCGAAAAATAACTATATGTATAATAATAGCAAAATAATTAATATGTTATATAATTTATATGTTATTAAATTTCTAAAAATAATTCCGATTTAACTAGGATCCGTTAAAATCTAGAAGACATTACAACCTGTCATTTTTAAGACATACATTGGGGGAATTGGACTTAAATTGAAGCAAAAAAAATTCTCTGGTAGGAAAAGAAATATGAAATTTATCGCTTTACATTTTTTATTAACATTGTCATCTCATCGGTATTTTGAATTCCACAAACTAAAAAATCAACTTATTGTAAAATTTCAAAATCCTTAATAGTGCGGAATATGCTACATTTACTTTACTTGAAATATCAAAATTCAAAGATAGCGGATTCAATATTTGTAGGTATGTATTTTTTTCTATGTCCCAGGTCTCGTATGTATAAAATTTGAATTTCCAAACTTCTATTTATTTATATTTTGATTTATGTATGGTCGAAATATGAGTCGATATTTAAAATTTGATCCTTAACGAGTATATCTTAATAAAACAAAAACAAATATTTTAAATTTAAGAATGATCTATCACCCTAATTAAAAAGGCAGTCACATTTGAATACTTCAATCCATATTATATTGTAAGTTCTTATTGTGTATGATGTAGTTCGTTGAACCGTTCATTTTTTTTAGGGTGGGAGTATATTAATATAAGAAAAGTAATATCTATAATTTTCACAGGCTCATACTAGATAATTAGTTGATCGCCAACATTTTTTTATTTAAAATACGGCTTTAATAGACTGTTACTGTTGTTCTACTATTATAACAACTTTTTTCTTGTTGCAGTTTGTTTCAATCACTTCCAAATTTGTATGGGCTTATCGCCACGACAGCAGGCAATTATCCAACAAAAGTAAACATGAATGCATTCAATTAAGCACAGGCTAAAGCATATATACAGAAATATATAATATTCATAATTCATTTACCATATTTTCCATAAAACAAATGCAATACCAAACAAGAGTACGCAAATTTTTTGAAATTTTCCGGGTTTTTCAAAAGCATTGAACAATTTTTTTTAATTCCCATCTATTCAAATCAAAATATATGCAAACAAATAAACAAACTAAAATAAAATTTAAATTCTAGATGGATGGATTGGTTTGATTTGATAAAATATCAAATACAGAAATGGAAATGCAAAAATTTAAAAAAATAAAAAAAAAATTGGGAAAATTTTGTATGACTCACAATCGTCATCATCATCATCATTATTTTTCTACAACAAACTATAAAATGTGCACACTAATAATGGATATTGATTTTTAAAATTCGTTTTTGCCATATAGCAAATTTTTGTTTCTGGTCGGGAAAAACTGCTGCGGAAAATATAATGGAAAAACAGATTAAATTCCCTTTTTTATTTTTTTTTTTTAATTTTTTGCCGCTTCGCTTGTTGTTGGATTTTGGTTATGTTACACAACACACAATACATACTATCCAACAGTTTATGTTATGCAAAAGGATATGCTAAAATATGTAAACATAGAGATTTTGTTGGTGTATTTTATAAGGGACATACACACATATATGTATGCATACATCCCATACATGTTCTATGTTGTTTCCTCTGCTTCTTTTGCTGTTGGTTGAAAGCTAAGTTGTTTTTAATTAAAATGTTTTGTTTTTGTGACTTGTTCGATTTGGCACTTGATGTGATGCCTCCGAGCCAATACATATAATGGCTGCGGGTGTTCTCGTACACATGTAAAATGAGTTCAACAGATATTTTGTTGTATCACAAAAAAAATAAAATTAGTCGTTGTAAGTAGGCGGTTATTTTGTACATGTTACTTGAGTGTTCGCGAAGTTGTTGTGTGCAATGACTTTCATGAACTGTCCTTTTATATATTTGTACTTTGATGGGCTGATTGACTGTTTTGTTCGATACGTATTGTCTCTGGTCTCATGAACCTAGTAACCTACCTGCATGCAAAAACGTACAATTGCAAAATGTGATTTTAAATTTTTGTTTTTCCATAATCTTATCAGGTCGAAACTGATTACTGTTACAAATTTTCATCAACAAAATTAGCTTCAATAAAATGATTAGAAATTACAATGACTTTGAATTTGAAATACAGGCGCTATATTGTTCAGCAACTCTAATATGGATGATGAATCTTGGATGATTGGGAAAATTTATCACAAGAAACGACCGACAGAGTTTTCAGTTATGCAAGCTCGTACAAGTAACACTCGGTACTGAGCAAACTGGTTGTTACAAAAATTGGTTGGTATTTTGTTTAATTTGAATATTTCAATCAAAGGTAGTCCTTTCGAAAAAGCAGCATGTTTCATCCTTTCGAAAAGAAGCTATCACCTATTTTAGATATTCATAAATCAACGTCTATTTGATTTTAAACACCCATTTTTAACTAGTTTTTTGTTCCCCTAATTGTGCTGCTATCATATAAATAAATCGATTAAAAAATCGAGTCACTCGTGAGCGAACCATTTTTCGAAATTAGTGAGTTCTGTATAATAATTATGAATCGCCGGAATATTTATAAATTGCATCACATAATAATATACTAAATTTACGAAAATAATTCGTAACTTTATTTTACACTTCAATCGATCACTAAGAGAATTACAATACAAGGATTACAACGCGGTGAATTGAGTTCACCAAGTGCGACTCATTACTTGCGAACTATCTTAATCACTGAGATAACCATAATACGAAAGTGCTAGGGGCTGAAAACCCCAGGAGGAAGTGAGACAAACATTTTGCAAGACACTACACATTTACCAATAGCGCCAAAACGATGGTTTGTGAACCAAAATAATGGTTGCAAAATTATTGCTAGGTCAAAAACCATTCAGCTACTTGCTACATGATTTTACTTGAATAAAAAATATCTGTCTTCAGCGGATTTTAATTTTAACTAATAATTTGAAATCAACACCAACATAGTGGATTTGTAAACTTAAATGCATCAAAATCTACCTCAAAATCATAGCGAGTGCTTTTTAGTATATGTACCAAGATCTTTCAGATACATTTCTGAGATTTTTTGACCTTTCGATGATATGCGACCCATATATATTCTGTAATAAAGTAATAATTTGCGAACAGCGCCAGAACGGTTTATTTGAGAACTAAACTGCTTAGCATTTAATGAATAATTTATTCAAGACTTTTTCAATGCCTATTCGTAGCATATTCGTTCAAGACTTTTTCAATGATAAAAGTACAATACGTATACTTCCAGTAATAAACGAATAAATGGAAACCAGCGCTACAACGGTGGATTAATGAACTAAAGCGGTATTATCAAAATTGTTGTCTGATTCAAAACGATATGAACTCGATATGTGGAGAATGGTATTTCTCGATTATTCTCTATATGGCGAACTTCGAGTGTCATTCCCAATGTCGCTGTCAGGCAAATACACAGTCTATATCTGTTATAAATTATTTTTATATATTCAAATTTACCAGTCAGTTAAGGAGGGCAAGGGTATTTTTAATGCAACGGTATTTTTTGGAAACAGCGCCTTCACATCTTTCCTGCTCCGAGGATCTATTTTAATACCATAAGTTTATGTTACGTAAGGCGCCAACATTTTCCAGATCGTTTCGCTTCTACCCAAGCATAGGTATCAGTTGCCTTCGTGATTTTGAATTTTACTGTGTTTGTGTTACTATAAATCGAATTCGACTGTCTAAAGTTTTTGCAATTTTTCCCCTCACTGCAACATGCAGCACAATGCATTTCGCCAATTTAAAAGTTGAAAACGACATTTAGAAACTGAAATGGGTTACCCAAAAGCTACTTAAGCTTTTGTTATTAGGTCCTGACAAGCTCAGTGATTTTCGTTTCTTCAACTCGCCGTGAGAAGTCAAGATTTCCAGGTCATAATATAAAATAGAGCAATATAAAATTTCTTGCACAATTGGGCGCATCCGTTCGAGATTTTCTTTAATTTTTTTTTAACCAAAAGCAACTACTCAAACGACTACTAACTTTCTCACTGTGAGAATCATTCATAATATGAAACACCTGGATCGTGTCTCGGAACAAGCATAATACGGGTACAAATTGTGGAGGTGAGGAAATATTGAATCTCCAACGACAATCAAATAGTTTTGTTTGATATCTTGATATTTGGAACGATGTGGACGTTTCAATTTAATTATTGAAATGGATAATTGGAAATGACCACAGTTGTTTCATTTTTGAAATATTATCTTTTATTGTATTCTTTTCTTCAAAACTGTCAATATATAAATCTTGCATTGAAGACATATTTTATTTTTTATTTAACTTGAAATTCGGAGAGCCATACGATTCTGAAGCACAGTCACTGACTGAAAAATGGTCTTACGTAAGACTTTTTGGTCTTTGTTTTGACGCAAGACTTTTTTTTAAGATCAATGCCAACTAAGACTATCCGCAGAATACGAAAAGTGTCGTTATTAAGACAAAACACAAAACAAAGTCAAAAGTCTTACGTATGACATACAAATTTGGTGGTATTATTGGCCACAGACTACGCGCAGAATTCGAAAAGTTTCATAATTAAGAGTAAACTAAAAAAAAAGACAAAAAGTCTTACCTATGACCGTTTTCAGTCAGTGACGCTTCAGAATGAAGTTGTTAGTGTAATTCGCTGACACAGCAGCCATACAAGCCTAGTGTTCAGTCGGGCAAAAGTGATAAAAAATATCATGATATATTTTATCAGCTTTTGCCATTAAACGCACTCATTTATCACAAAAAAACCAAGAATATTTTCGATTCTGGCTGTCAAAATTTGTGTACATTTTATTTCTAATATTTTTGCGTTATGATTTTTTATGGACAGGAACAACATTTTGTTCAACTTGAATGTTATATTTTCTTATTACACAACAATACATTAAAAATAATGAATGGATCGAATCAGTGTCTGGAATAAAACCAACAACAAATATTGTTTGTGTATGATTAGTGTGTGAAGTTTCTTTTCCGTGTTCTTGTCCAATGTCCATTTCATTTCCTCTGAATGATGGATTAGGTGACGTTGTGTGGTTAAAATTATTCGTGTATTCACGAATTGGGCGAGAACGTGATTTCCTTTACACTTATACATGTAGCCTAAAAACGATTTGTAAAAGTTTTTAGCGCGATCAAATATCTGCAAATCTCCGCTACGTGAATTATAATTGAATGAATGTTTAAATGAGTGAATTACTATATGTACTGCCCGGGTTTGTTTTATTAGCTAAGAAAAGATGTAAAGTATTAAACTATTGTGAGACACTTAGGCATTAGTAAATAGTAAATTTTTATTATGACAGCGTCAACAATGTTTTGACGTGCAGAATCAATTTATAATAATTTTTTCAATTTGGTTGTTCACTCGGGTTTGACATAAAATCATACGGAGTGAAGTTAGGGTCACAAAAAATATCATGATAATTTTTATCATTTTGGTCGAACTGAACACGCCGAAGGTGAAATAAGATTGTAAACTGCTATACCGAATTAACTACAGCACACAAAATTGGGTTTCGGTTTAAATATTATGATGGGTTTAATCGATATTCAGACAAAATATTGGGCATTTTCTGTTGAGTAAAATCACCGTTAACGTTATTAAAATTTCAAAACAAATTGGCGATGATTTCATTAATCATAATGCAAACAGTCTTGAAAGCGCTCGTTGCTCCAAATGCAAGTATTGTGTGTTTTTGCCTATGCTATAGGTAATACTTTAGCAAAGGCTACTAGATAAAATTACAAAAAAAATTAAATTAACTTCGACGACTCGAGAGACAGGTCTGTTCTCAATTGTTCTTCTGACAAATGCTCTCAAGCGAACTGAAGGCATACTTCGATTATTAATTTAGTAAAATGGTGGTTTTTTGGTAGAATAATCGGGTGTTTAGTCTCGAACGATCCTATCGAGGTTCTTAGTCTTCCACCTACTCGTAGGATACCTTCTTTGTCGACAAATGGATATAATCGCCATAAAGAACTTGTTTTGCTTAAGCTGGAGCCTCCTTTTAATAGTTTTAATTCTTCATAAAATACAGCCTTATGAATATTGCTGATTATTAAGTTCCGGCTGTTCCTTAGCTCATCAGTCGACAGTGCACCTGCTGTTCTTTTTAAATAATCCTTGCATCTGGCATTGTTGACGAACCTTTTTTTATAAGCGAGGATTCTTATTAATTTCGTGTACGATGAATATTTACCCCAGATGTCACATTCATGTATTGCTGTTTTCAAGGTGACCACGATTTTCTTCACTTCTTCTTAAGTACTAAATCATCAAGTTTTTGATGATGGCAAAACATCAAGTGTTTGATGTTGGCAAATTCACCTTTCGAAGCCATTTAGGCCCAGACCACCACAACTCATTGTTTTAGATTTCATTTGGCGTAAGGCCTCGTGTAGCTTTATCAGCGGGATTATCTTCCGATCTCACATGAGACCAATAGGCTGGACCGATGTTGTTTTGTATTTCAGCTACATGTTTTGCTACTAATACCTTCCATTTGTTTGAAGGCCCTTGAATCCATTCGAGAGTGATAGTTGAATCCGGATAAGCATATATCGATGTTTGCGACTCTAATGATTGCCTTACGCTATCCATGTATCTTGCTAATAAAAGTGCCCCGCATAGTTCTAGTCGTGGCGTATTTATTTTCTTTAACGGAGCTACTCTAGTTGTTGATGCTAGTAACGTAACTTTAACATCTCCGGATTCTAAATTCACCCTGCTATATATGACAGCAACAAATGCCGCATCCGAAGCATCACAGAATCCATGTAATTCTATGGCATTCTGGTTGGAATTAATCCACCTAGGGATTCTAATTTTGCTTATATGCGATAACTTCTGTTGAAATTTCATCCATTGGGCTTCCAGATGATTAGGTATGTTTTTGTCCCAACTAATGTTTTCTTCCCATAACTTTTGCATTAATATTTTTGCGGTTATAGTTATGGGGGCGATCCATCGTAATGGATCGAAAATCCTTGCGATGTTTGATAGGACATTTCGCTTGCTGTTAGCCTATTGTGCCGTTAGGATAATTGGCAATCTAAAGCTAAATGCGTCTCTTTGAGGATCCCAACATATACTCAATGTTTTTACATTCTGATCTTCTGTGATATCAACTGTCATGAATTCTCGATTTTGCTCCGGTACTGTTTGTAATAATTCCTTCGAATTGCTGCACCATTTTCAAAGGTTAAAACCTCCACATTTCAATAATTTAGTTAGCTCGTTCTGCAACATTAATATTTCGTCTAACAACTGAGCTCCAGTCAAGACATCATCTACGTAGAAATCCTTTTTTAAGATTTCTGCTGCCTTAAGATATATAGTTTCCTCGTCATGTGCCAACTGATGTAATTTTTTTATTGCCAGGTATGGTGCCGAGGCAGTGCCATAGGTTACTGTTGTTAAGTTGTATTCCTGTAACGGCTTATTTGGTTCATCTCGCCACACTATTTTTTGCAAATCTTGATGTTCTTCGGCGACTTTTATTTGGCGATACATTTTTTCGATGTCGGCGGTGAAGACATAGTTGTACCTTTATCATTTCTGGCATAAGGATATCCGAGATGTAGTCCATTCGTTGTTTGGTAATCTTCTTGCTACCTTTGATAAAACGTAGACATTGATTTCTAGTTCGAAATCCGACTCAAACCGTGGTTTGATGGTAAAAGTAGTTTTACTAGTTGATGTAATTTTTCCTTCTCCGATTTCCGATATTACCAAATTTATCCTTTGTTTACGAAGTTTTAACCTCTGTGCACTTGTTTCACTGATGTATGATGCTTGAGATCCGCTATCGATAAAAATACTGGCATGTTCCTCGCTTCCATCGTGCCACACTTAGAGATGTGTGCTGATGTAACAATGTATTATGGGTGCCCTTACATATATTACATTGTGAATTTGTTTCACATTTTATGTGAGTCGGAGCAAGGTTCTTAAAATTGATGCAATTGTTTATCAGATGTTCTCCCTTGCAGTATCTACAGAAGTTTTTAACCGAGTTGTTATAAGTGTATGTTGTGTTGCTCGCTACATATTTTGGTTTGTTGATATTAAACGAAACGCCCTCTTGTTTTGGTTTGTTTCCAATCATCTCTAACGACTGGAACCGAGTTTCTAAAAACTGAAGAAATAATGCATTGTTGGTATTTCTTTTGGATCTTCTAACTTCTGCTCAAAAGTTTGTGAGTTTCGGCATCTAATTTTGGTAGTAATAATTCCACTACAAATGGATCCCAGCCTTTGACGTCGACGCCTTAATTCGCGATTGATTGTAGAATTTCCTTGGCTATGTCTACTATTTTCCTTAGAGGTACAGCTGACTCGGCGTGACTTGCCAGGATGCTCAACAATTTTTTGATGTGTGTTGAAACTAGTAATCGTTTGTTGTTGTATCGTTGTTGGAGAGTATTCCACGCGGTCACGTAGTTTTCATCAGTTACTTGAAATGAGTTCAATAAACCGGCCGCCTGATCTGTTACATTGCTTTTTAGGTAATGCATTTTGGTTACGTTTAGTAAATCCTAGTTAGAATGTACAATCTGTGTAAATATGTCTCCGAATGTTATCCAGTTAAGATAATTTCCATTAAACATTGGAATATCTATTTATGGCAGCTTGATTTTTGATTGTAATTGTACAGGTGCTACCTTTACTTGTTCCAAGCCTTCCAATTTATCCTCCAGCTTTGTTAGTATGTTGTCGTAGCTCGCTTCCCAATCATTGTAGCTTTCAATGTATTGGGCGTTATCTCCATTTGGATTTCATTGGTCCATTTGGATTTCAAATTGTTTAATTTTTGCCTTAGGTATGATTTCGTGATGACCTCACTGCCCCAGTGTTCTTGGATGACCTGAATCGTCTTCATTAGTGCTGCCCCTTTGATCAATTGTATTTCCATTTTTTATGTTTTCGCCTTTCAATCCAAAAACAGGTTTCTCAGCTTCTTGTTGTTGATCTCCATTTTTGTCATTTTCATACGATGTTTCATCAGCTGATGCACCCATTTTTCAATGATGTCGTTTAAATAATTCATCAAATCGCTGTAGCTGTCTTTGGCGATATTCCTAGTAGTATTCCAATATTCATGATCCTTTGTTGAATTGAAATGTTCTACCATGGCCTGGTCGTTCTTCTTGAACTCGTTGTACAGCTGGCTAAAGATGTTTTGTCGCTTTTCAAAATACGTTATTGTAAATTTGCGCTCTTTACTATCTTTCTTTATTTTTCTTTTAATTTACACATTTGTGTATATAAATATCGGCTTGTTTTGCCACTAACTCTTCGAAATGCATTGTAACCGCTTTTCTTTTAACTTAAAATATAAGTTATTACACACTTATTTCCGGTAATAACTAACTTACGGCTACGATGTTTTAACCTATCATTGGTACATGTTTTCGATGTTTAAACAGTTGGAATTCACAAGTTTTAATATTTTTGAAAGTATCAGCCCGAAAACTAATTTTCTACTACGCCAACCATCTTTTATCATTTCATTGGATTCAGCATACTCAAAAATACTTAGAACATATTAAACCGGCATTACTTGAGCGAACTGAAGTGAATGGGAGAAAAAAAACGTCACTAAGGGTCGTTTTAGTGATTTTTTTAAGAACTTGAAAATGTGACCTAAAAATTTGCATAACATCATTTCTAATAGAAACGAATATTTTGAGCCCTGAGTCCGGTAAAAAAAATCAAGATTGTCTTTCTTTTAGACATGTTTAGCGTTTAATGAAATAATTGTTTGTTGTATAAGGCACAACATAAACTATCCGAATAATCAAGCTTCGATTGCATGATTCATTCTTTAAAATATTCTTCCACAAACGAATCAAAATTTTTTCTAAAGCCCTCGATCACAACCTGCAATTAACGATTTAAATTTCATGCTGTTAAATTTTTAATATGTACTCGACTACATAATGTATACGTAAGAAAATCCAAGTTAAAATTTTAAGATTGAAATATTTGTTCCACCAGAAAAGTAATCATGCTCTTCAATTATTTCCGTTCCCTAATGATCACCACCATCGTACCATAGAAATATCTCCAGAAATTCATCTTGAACAGAACACAAAACTAAATCTATTAGTCATGGTACATCATTCGTTTCTCAATTTATTTATTATTTTTACATTTTTATTTTTTTTATTTTTTTGTTTAAAGCAGATTATAAAACAACAACATATAAGACGGCGACCGGTAAGAAAAAAGGCAGAAAAATATTTCGCTGTGCTCTGCTATTATACATACAATAATAATAATAACGATAATAATAATAAAGAATTTGAATCATAAAAAGGTTTTCAAACCAAACACAACAAAATCATTGATTCAAAGATTGATGCTTATAAAAATAAGAAACCATCCATCGAGAGCAAAGAGGGATAGAGAGGCTTAAGAGTAAGACACAAATAAATAAATAAAAAAACTTACCAATCAACAAAAATATTTGAATGATTTTAATTAAGATTAAAGGATTAAAATTAATAAATTTCTTATTATTAATATACATTTTGCTTTTTCTTATTTATTTCTTATATATTATTTTATATTATATTTAATTTATGTAGATCGTAGAATTTATTTTCATGTATCTATACGACTTTAGTCTCGCACCAACTCACAAAATAATAATAACAATAATAAACTTGTATTTTCTTAATCTTTTCTTCAGTCGCACATTTCAAACACAATTTTTTTTTATATACATATAAATTTTCTTATTTTTTATTAATAAAAAAAAACATTGCCTTATTTATTGTATAAATATTCACTTAAATATATATTCACTGATAAACACAACACACAGCAGAACAAAAACACAAAACAGATCCAAATCTTATTCTGTGTACACAGGAGAGCACATAACACATGTATAAGAATAACAACAACAAACAAACACTTTGATCGTTTAAGCCACAAAAAGAAATTTTGTTAAATTTTCTTTCATTTTCCTCTTTTTGTTATTAAATAAATTATGTGATAAGAATATTTGATATATATCCACGACCACACCAGATCTCGAGCCACAAAACAAAAACTTTATTTTATAAAATCCATTTTTTCGATTAAGATTAAATTGTATCTTTTATCCCGGTATCACCCACAAGCCGTATCTTCCGTTATAAAAAAAAAACCGATAAGAAACACGAACCGCACGCGTCTATTCACAATGAAGTTTTCTAACCGAATGTTGTTTCAATTCAAAAAACAAAACTCTCCGGCATCGAGCGCGCACACATACGTTCGCATACATACACATATACATGCACGCCAAATTCCATGCAACTGAAATTGGGAATCATAACAAAAATAAAAAAAAGACATTTTTAACACAAACGACCGAAGCAACATAAAACAGAACAGCAAGAAACAAAGAAAAATTATGTGTGTGAGAGGTAAATAGAGGAAACACGACAGAGAATGGTAATTTGTAAGCATACTTGGGGTGTAAATTTAGTGCCAGCATGCAGATGTTTTGGTAAATCATTGAATGGAAGTGAAAAATATGTTATGTATGCATTATGGAATAAGAAATGTCTTCAGTATCAATTAACATCCGAATAAACGGCACTGTGGTTAACCCTTTCGGTCATGATTTAATTACAGCGGTGGGAAAAAATTGGTTAGTGTTTATTTAATTCAAATTGGACATTATAAAGCAGATCCGAAAAAAAAAAATTATGTTTTCGATAGCTAGGCCAAAATTAGGACATGTCACCAAATGGGTACAAATTAGAGCAACAATTGTAAATAATACAACTTTCTTTTTGAAAAATACCTTGTATATATTTCACGTTTCACATTTCACATTTCTTAAATATTTGAAAATACATATCACAAATGAAAATAATATAATAATCAATTATAATCCAAAATAATATATGTTTCTTATAAAATAAAATAAAATTTAATTCAACTATTATTAATAGGAACTTAGTTAGGTACGAATTGCATATGCGGCTTATATTTTTGGTCCATCTTTAGTATGAAAATTAAAAAAGCAGTTGTTGCCCTTACCAAAACAGAGATGCACTTTACATTTAGAACACAAAACTCTACCCTTTCCCTTACACTTTTCATATTTACACCGGTTTGCTGCGTCACTGTGGAGTGGAAGATGTCGTATATCGTCGTAACGAATTTCATCTATTGGGCGAGTTTCCGTTTTGGCTTTCTTTACAGGTATCTCATTGTACGAATCGGAGTTTGCTTGAGATAATGGTCTGCCTCTTTTACGTGTAATATTCTGATTCATGGTGGTGAGACAATGCGCTAAATATAGGCGGAAGTTTAATAGATCCATAACATCGTTTGCCGAAGTTCCAAGTTTTTTGTGAATCGCTTTGTATTCAATCCAGCTCGATACAGCCGCAAAATCAATGAAATGTGCTATTACTCGTAGTGTCCATTTTCGAGATTTGTGGAAAAAGCGATAGTAGCTTAACAGTTGATCAAATAAATCCACCCCTCCCATTCCCATATTGTACATTTGTACAATTTGTGGTTGTCTTATTTGAACATATTTTGCTTTAATTTTGTCGTACCGGCGAGCCATTAACTCTTCACCAATTCCAACAAAGTTTGACGCTAAATAAACTACTTTGTTGTCTTGCCACTTGACAACACATATTTGGCCATCCTTACTTGTAACTTCATCCGAAGCACCACGGCCTTGCTTTTTCATCATTTTATCTGCGATATGCGGTGGATTTCGAAATCGATTTATTCGAATGGTTCCAATCGCATTAATTTGGAGTTGGGTCAGGCATTTGAACAACTGATAATGAACTAAAATAGTTGTCGAAACATAAAATATGGCCGGTTGTGGTAATACGCTGGCAGAGTTGCAAGACGATTGCTGCTCCGAACCCCAGTTGTTTTGCAGTTAATTTATTTATTTCGGTAGACGAGCCCTGATAAATTACAAAATCATAAGGTAATCCGCCTTTGCCGCATAACAAAAATACCTAAAACAAGATTCTTATAGATTATGAATTACATGAAACTAATAATTTACCTTTATACCCCATGGACAAGGTTTCCCTTTAATGTACTGTTTGATCCTCAATTGACCTTTAAAGGGGATGATTTGTTCATCAATAGATAGGTGTTCTTCAACAGTATATTCTAAACATCTTCTGCGAATACTATCTATTAAAGGTCGAACTTTGTACAGCTTATCCTGGTTGTCTCTTTACTTTTCTAAATTATTTACGAAATGTAACGTATTCCGTAATTGAGAAAACCTCTCATGGGACATAGCTTCCGTAACCGTTTGAATCGAGATGTATTTATTAAAATACATTCGAATTCTAGGCATTTTTAGGGTCCCCATTAAAATTTGAATGCCAAAAAATTTATACAGTTCACTTGTTGTAGTCGGTCGGTAGTTTGCAGAATTTTGCTGGGTGGCATAAAGATTTGTAAAGAAAACCATGCTAGAAAATAATTCCGGCGGAACATATCTCGCGAAAATAGAATATGGAGATGTATTCAATTCTTCTTCATGTTGGGCATGCTCAAATATCAAACGGTTCGAATTCATGTGCCGTTTCCTCCATTCAATTTTCGATTTCTCAGTAGTTTTAAATTTTTGGTTTTCATCAATAAATTCAAACTCGACGTTATCCTCAACTACAATCTCATTGTAATCTTCATTTCCTACCGCTAATAGTGTAGCTTTCTCGTCGACCAAATTTTCTGTATCATCTATGGTTTCCTCTACCATTACACCAGGTATCATTATTTCGTCAAATAAGTCAGTGGCTTTTGCTTTACTAGCGGTCACAATATCATTTCTTAAATTTTCATTAATAAGGTGTTTAAAATTGTTTGTTTCAACCGAAGGGTCAATTTCATCATCAGATAAATCTAATTCCGAATCATCTGCGTTAATTAACAATGCAGCTTCCTCTAATGTCAATTTGGCTTGTCTATTTTTAGCCAAAATACGTTTAATGGCCTCTTTATCACTCATTTCCTAAAATACAATTAAAATATATTTCCATAATTTACAACCATACAGTCCACATGTCTACAATCGAGCACACATTTATTTATGTGCCCATTTGAAGACACAACCTTTGGATTGAAATGTGCCCATTTTAGGACACATATTTAAATTACATTTTAATTATAAATAATTTTAAATTTACTTACGATTGAGTTGTTTTATGAAAATTAAACACTTACACATACAAAAATATTTTTTTTGCCCAATTTTAACAAGTTTTTACTGTTAAAAATGATTGTTTATTTGGAGACAAAATGACTTGTACTTCTCATACAACCAACCTTCACCAAAACTGTCATAATACTAATATAATATATACAAAAAATTATATAAAGGCACTAGAAAACATAACGGATATTATTCCATTTATACACAATTCAGATCAGTGCGATGTTGCAAATTTTAAAAACAATACACTGTTTTGAAGTCGATGTATACAAATGAGCACACCATGACCGAAAGGGTTAAAGCTTTAGCGTTTCGATCGGGAGGTGCCGGGTTCGAATCCCTATAGGGATGCAAAATGGAATTTACATCAACAGATCACGATATGTGATGAAATGGAACACAACTATAATCCTCTGTCGGGGTTCAAAGCTCATGGCACGGAGCTTTGCAATGTGCAGATGGTGATAAATTCGGACCTATAGCCGTACGTCCTCGATTTGATAGGCGACTGAGTATGGCAAGGGCGTGAAAAGCGAACTGCGAAAGAGTTGAAGTGCTTCGGCCCAGAACAGATTCCAAAGATTAAAATAATTTAAAAAAAACATCCGAATAATCGCTTTCACTACCGCCGGTGGAAGCACTTGATTTGGACAATATTGTGAAAGCCCAACCCCTGCGTTAGGTAAGACGATTCATTTGGGAGTGCCCAGCTAAATCCTGGTTTTCAAAAGCCTGGCTTTTCATAAAGCCTAGTTTTGAATTGCCTAGTTTTGAAATGATTCTTTTTAAAAGGCCTGGTCTTTTACCAAAATAAGCCAGGCTTTTTAATATTTTTTTTTTATATTTTGTTAATAATACATTTAATATTAAATTATTTTGAGGCCGTTCTGAAAGGTACGTATAACAATTCAAAATTATAAAAAAATTATACGTTTTTAATTCAATTCATAATGATAATGACTAAAAGATTTCAAATAAATAAATAAATAGTTTATGTACGGGTCCTATTTGAAACGTGATATTTTAAAATGCGATACGGTACAAAACGCGAAATGGAACAAAACGTGATATTTTAAAATTTAGTGGGGGAGAGTGGGGTATTAGCGTGCCCTTAAGGCAAACCCCATAAAGAAGCGATTTTTAAATGCATATTGAAATATCTTGCACTGTTTTCTGAGAGTTAATTATGTAAGCATCTAAACTGCATACATAGATTATCTTATAATTTTTTCGTTAGAGGGTGGGGCGGGTTAAACGAAAAGTCCACAAAAAATGGTATTACGCGGGTAATTTCGTGCAGCAAATAGTTTAATTGTAGATCAGTAGAAAACAACGATCCTTTTTAGTTAACTTTATTGTATTCAAATTATAAATATAAAAAACATTTCTTTAAATCCTTAAAACAATAAAAACAAAAAAATCACAACTCAAGAGAAATAAAGGTACTAATGAAGTATCACCGGAGGCAAATCGTTTTCATTTATCTTAAATTATAGTTTTTACAAAAATCACACTCATAATTTTCTGCATTGTCTACACCAGAGCAACTAGCATGACTCCATGTGCCACACGAGACACACCTATACCACAGTTATCCATTTTTACCGAATTCCGAACAAATGAGGCATATCTCGTCATTGTTGTCGAATGGATCAACATCGTCAAGTTCATCGTCATCATCGTACAAAACTATCTCATCGACTTCATTGTCCGTATCAGACGAAGAGAAGTTGAATTTTTGCTGAATTAGCTGAACTAACCTTTTATGTCCTTTTTTTGGTATTTTTCGAGGCTGGTTTGTTTGATTTTTGCTCTTTATTTAATTTTATTTTTAATTCAGCTATTTTTTTTCCTTTTAGCGGCGACAATTTCCAGTTCTTTCTTTACGGGAGTTGCAGTAAATATCACTGATTTTTGCTAAGGAGGTCCAGTCCGTTTTAATTGTTACCGATTAATAACTTTGTCGACAAATCTCGCTGGCGAGACATTTTCAATACTAATCCCGCTTGTTACTGTGGCAGATCCTGTAAACAAAATTTGTTTTTGATGTCAAAACGTTTCAAAGAAACGAAAACATGTACCTACGTACAACATTTTAGTGGTGAAACATATGAAGAATTAGTCGGAACTGTTGAGTTACCTGCAATGAAATGTCAATAAAATGTAAGTAGGTAGGTAATCAAATAAAAATAAAACCAGAAAAGTTCCAATGTACCTACTTTGGTCAAACTCCACTGCATCGTTAGTTTTCATACAATTTTGAGGAATTTCATTGCATGAAGCTGGCAAAAAGTCTTCTTCCGCAAATATATTGGGATTAAAAGAATAAATTCCTGTTATTTTTTAAACCTGATATGCCTTTTTCCAATGTAGCAACACGAATATAAGCCTTATTAAATAGTGCAGCCAGGTCATACGGAGTAATCTTTTCATAAGCATTTGTTTTCATAAAAACATCACATTCAATGCCATTTTGAGGCCACCAAAAAAAGTAACATCTTACCGTGGTGGTAATGATACCACCACAACATTGTGCTTCCTGCATAATTCGTAAGCAGCGAGAGTTTTATGTGAACCTTGATTGTCGAGAATTAATAAAACAGGATCAGCCTCAGTTGGTTTAGCAAATTTAATAAAATTGTGCAGCCACTCAATGAAAAGGTCGTCGTTTATCCATCCGTTTTTTGAACAACAATATATTGCTCCAGGATAGCCGTCTTTACTGAGTTGTGGTGATAATCGGGATCGCGGAAAAATGAACAATGGTGGTACAAAACCACCACCGGCACTCATCGCGCAACAAACAGTAACATTTTTACCTCGTTCCCAGCTCACAGCTTGGCCAACTTCTTTTTGTGCCTTAGCGCCAATTATTCTTGTAGGTTTTTGTACAGTTGAAATTCCTGTTTCATCTACATTAAAAATTCGTCCTGCTTTAAATCGGAATTTGTTGAAAACATTCTCTAGGTTTGAGTAAAAAAGCTTCACATCAGTTTCATTAAAAGCTGTTATGCGGTTAATACTTGTTGCTTCTGATTTACGTAAACTTAATTCAGGATTCCTCTTTAAGAAATGTTCGTAAAAATCCACACCAGCTAACCGAGTGGATTTATTAAATCGGTTTGGAATGGCATTTTTGTTCGGCATAATCAAATACCATTCGACGGAATCCATTTAGCGTGATACCATAAAACTTTTTTGATGCATCTAGGAGATGGTCACGGATTTCGTTTTCCTGTACTACAGTAAATGTTCGTTTTCTTCCATTATTGGTAATTAGTAATGATGAAACCCCACTTCGGTAGTCGCTTAAAGTTGAAGTCGGTATTTCATACTTTCTGGAAACATATCGAATTTTATTTTCTTCACTTATTTCAGACAAGGCTGTTTTCATGAATTCATCCGACCAACTACGTTTGGTAGTTTCTTTAATATATTTTCGTGGCATCTAAAAACAAATGATTTTCTCTTTCTTAAAATTACAACATAGATTTTTATAAGGGGTAACTCCGTGGAGGCACGTTTTTACCCCGACAAATAAATCGGTATTTCTCCACAATGACGAAAGAATACAAATATAATAAAAACTAACCTCACATAAATCTACCCGCGCTATTGTTTGTTTGTGATTCTTCTGAAAAAAAACACTTAAAATAATATATATACACAATATTTGTTTAAAATTATTATTTTACGACTTCCCGTTAATTTAATGATTCACATTTTTAATAATCAAACAACTAAAATTTGTTGCATTCTTCCATTCAATAAGACTTAATTCCTTTGACTGAGGCTCCGATTAAATAACATTCCGTGAATATTGTGTGACAATGAATTTGTGACAGATTGAAATATTTCAGGGCTACGTATATGGTTTAGAAATGTCGATATTTTGAGGCGCGGTGTTACCCACACGCATGGAATTAACCTACTCTCCCCTATAGAATCGGGTTATATCAGGCAGTTCGCTGCGCTCCCGTCGCTTCGCAATGCACATTATGTACCATATCGCGTTTTGCACTATATCGCGTTTTGAAATATCGCGTATTAAAATATCACGTTTTGTACCATATTGCGTTTTGTTGAAACATCGCGTTTCGAGCAGATCCCTTTATGTACTGAGCCCAACATTATAGGTAATCTTTTTGAGACATTATCTTTTGCTCAGAATTTGGAATTCGGTGGATGGGATATTGTGTGGGTGGTGGGCGTGTGTGGGAGTGGGTATGGAGGTGTTAAAGGGTGTTGATATGGGTTTTTCGGTATAGGTGCGGGAGCGATAGGTTTTGGGAGTTTGAATAGGATAGTGGGTGGGGGTGGTAATAATGTTTAGGTGTGATGGTTTGAAGTTAATTAGGATCAGTTGAGTTATGGTGGATTGGGGTCGTTGGGCTGGGTGTAGATGGAGTTAGGTAAGTGTGGTTGGATGTGGGTGGGTGTGATGTTTGAAATACGCAAATCACACTACATAGAACCTTCCTTTCTTGCACATGGAATTATAGGCAACAAAAATGCTTATAGAGTTCGGCTCCGAAATTTTCCCGCCTTTTTTTAGTAGAGCGCGTATTCCATCAAATATTTTATAGTTTTTTGGTTGATTTTTGTTCAAAATGGAATTATAATGTAATATTGGATAATAAAATAGTAAAATATGTTATTTTGTCAGTTTATTTTTATTTTTTTAATTACAAAAACGTTCGAGCTACATCGTTTCTTATTGATCTGCCAAGAGAAAGAATTCTTGCCGGATCTATATTACTGGTTTCTTCTCCTTGCAAAGCAAAGTTCCATTTGGGTTCATTTCAGCTGCTACGTCTTTCTCTGGTGGTAACGGATGCCGATTTAAAATTAATGCGTGGTGCAAAATTGCACAACAATTTATTATTAAACCGGGTTTTTGTAGAGTGTACATTAATATGTGTTGCCGACATAATTTTCAAATTTGCATCACAAATATAATTTGAACGATTTTCGTATGAACCGACTTGAGGAGTAATATACGTGTTCAACATCATTGCTAGGCTATTTAACTGAAATGTGTGTTGTGTCAATTCGTTCTCCAGGAAATTGGTACATATTGTAAAATTGCTGCTTACGTTCTGTTATTTCTGATGGGTTTAGCTGGAACTGAACAAATTCTCTGACAAAATTATCTTCGACCACATGACATATTTCCACAACACATCGAGATACGGATGTTTGCGACCACGCTATCAAAAGTCTTGTCCCATAGGCCGTTGGTAGCAACCAACAGAGAGGAAGCACATAAAAATTGCAGCGTACAATTTAAACCGTCTGTTTGAGCCCGAGATTGCATATGCGGTTTTATAAAGTTTATTAATATTCTGCATATCAGTTTGTTTAACTGAAACAACAATTGAAATTCACCATCCGTTGTTGCTTCAATGGGTCACTAACATTTCTGATGTTTCAACGGATTTTGACAAGCCGAAATCTAATATAAATTATTTAACTTATTTATTGATATTGCTATATTTTAGATGTTTATTTAGTTCTCCGAGCTGTTCGAGCCCTCAAAAGTCAAAATAATATAGTCCATATTATAAATATTTTTTATTATTACTATTTATATTTTAATTTAATAATTCGTTCGTCGAATAACTTGAAAGTTTAGAAAAATATTATTATTATTTGAAAATGTCAAAACCTCCCGATAAGCAAAAAGCTCATGCTATAAAAATTACAGCAAGTTAAAACTCAGTAGTAGTACGGGACTCAGAATTGTGGTGATAATGAGAATTGAATCTGGGTTCGCGGTAAATTATACGTTAAATTGTAAGTGCCGCTTTTGCTTTATTGGATATATTTCCAATCAGGTTGTCCTTCTCGAACCATTGACATATCTTTCGAGCATCAGGATCGAATATTTGTTTTATTTCATTAAAATATGTTATAATCTCCTCCGACATTTGTATTTATCCAAAGAATTTGCCAAAAATGAAATATTTGTTTTAATGCCGCCACATTCGTCTTTTCAAAATTAATTTAACTAATTTTGGTTGAAGCTTTATACTCCATTCGCAAACAACTCGAAGTATGCGACCTCTGTTTTTGCACTCATAACCCCGAATACCAGCGGAACAATTTCGTTCCCAATTTTGCCGTGGATAGTGTAAAGTTGGCGTATGAACCCTGTAACCACCTCTAAAGTCCCGCCCATTAGCCAACAATCAGCTTCAGCAAATAATGAAAGGCTTGAATGTGTTTCTAACACTATCACGCATTGCTGGTTAAAACATTTTTCGAAAGATCAAATTGTTTAAATGCTATCCGGCTCGTTCAATGCTGTGCGTCTCGTTTCGTTGATAAAAAAATAAAAAATAAAATACAACGGTGCGATTCACAATCAACAACAGTACTACGTAATATTTGTGATGGTTTTAAGGCAGTTGTTTTAACCTCCGCTTTTAAATTAGCATTCGCTTTGCTAATTGCCTTACTAAAAACTAGGATTTTGATACCAGGATTTTGATAAACCAGGCTTTTAAAAACCACACGTTAGAGAACCATTAGTACACCCATTTATTCAGATTAAAGTAAAATTGACTTATGTTCGGGTCTGGTAGGTAATCTCAGATTACAAAAGCCTTGTTTTAGAAAATCTGATTGTCAAATAAATGCTTTTCAAAAGCCTGGTTTCAAAATCCTAGTTAGTCGATACCAATTTATTTTTATAAATTCATGCGGCCTAAATTTGTAAAAATAAAGTGATTTCCAAAATCAAGGATTTTGAGAGCGTTGTTTGATAAAGGCTTTCGAAATAACATCAATAGAGCGGAAAGAAGAGTAAATATCCGAAATTATATTCCTCTTAACGTTAGAATATGTCATTCGTCAGCTTAGCATAGCACAGCACAGTTACAAATAAGTATGACACAATTGGTCTTAATATTAACGAGACGAGAACCAAATACTTCTCTTGTGTGGCGACACACAATACGAAAAGATGAATGAGTTGGTAAATGTGCAAACTCGTTCTCTGCAGACATATAACCGAGAAACGCAGAAGGTTGCCGAGTATTTTACGCTAACATTAAAAAATTTGAGTCTCGCAATAACGCGAACAACACGGGATACCCAAAAGCTTACGGCTTTTGACTGAAAATTAAATCGTATGATGCTTAGGTACCGGATGCCTTGAATTCTGAGATCATAAACATATACTGATCAACATCGATATATTTAGAAAAATTAAATCGTCAATGCCTATATGGCTTGGACATTTCACGTTCCCAAAACCTTACACTTCTTAAAGAGAAAAAGAAAACATCACTTGTGGTGAGTTTCCTGATTATTGACGTAAGACAAGCGGTAATATCGGGTTATCATTCTCCACGGCTACAAGAAGAAACTTGGTTTCATTCAACTTTTATTGAAAAGTTACTGTTTAACGTGGAAGAAATTGTTTCTCATTTTTCATTTGAAAACTTTATTTGACGGGAGACGAGAGCTCACGTTGGAGGAATATGCTGTAATGGATATACATATACGAATAATAAATACAACTTTAGTTATTTTCTTGAACAAAATAAATAGGTCCAATAAGAATAATAATATGTGGTCCAATAAGACTAGAATTGTGGTGATGTTCTATGTGTTATCCATGCAAATGCAGCTTATCACGACTCACGATGGATATCACACAAATCCCACACAAAGAGTTTGCAGAAGCCTGCGCAATTGAGACTGGTGAGGTGCACTTCTGTGTAATCGAATGTCACAGTTTTTCATTTAAACTATGTTTGTTGTTTGAAAACTTTTATCCAAAAATCCACTGAATATGAATTTTCATTAAAGCAAAACTCGGCAGTTGGTAGTGGGTATGTTGGATGATGCGCTGATGGTCCCTACTTGTGCAATTTTTAGATCGGAGTTTGCTGCAAATACTCTAGGTGTGTTGGTTTATGAATACATTCAAAAGGCATGATCTTAGGACTTGCCTCGACACACCAACATTCGCTTAATTGTCACTCGTCATATTGCCGTCATTTAGGACGAGAATACTGCCTTCAGATAAAACAAATATTGTTTTCGAGTTCCAGTATTAAAGTGATGTGTATGTGTGTGCGCAAAATTCTCTGTAGAAGGATCACAGCCCCCTCACAGATAACCTACCTACCTTCGTTACGTTGAGTTACCGCTGGTCATCGCGTAGATGCAGTGTGACCACTTGCTTGACACTGGAGATGAGTCCTGACATTATCTTGAACTGTCCCGCCTGGGTTATTTTACCCCAAAAGACGATAGATGATTCAAATATCGCGATCGTCGTGATCACTTTCTGCTACTCGTTTAACTATTTAATTATAGCTTTTTTGGTTTCTGTTCGTTGATACTGTTTGCTAGTTCATACAAGTCATGCATAGATGGCAATGACACAAAACAAACCATGTCTGATTAAATTCAAAATTGAACGCATAAAGGCGTCACTCGAAATTTCATTTCTCAGCGTCGTAATACTGGGTGTCTCAAAAAAATGTACTATCACTTCGAATGACGAGAAAAACTTTATTTATGAACATAGAGAGAAGTTGAAAGGCTTCAAGTACAGAAGACAAATGTAATTGAAGAATCATGTTCGCAAATATTCAAATTGATGACCGTTATTGTCCAGACAACACTGGTGACGCGCACCAAGTGATTCGTAAACGTCACCAAACAGGTCATTTGGAATATCGCGACATTGTCTTTCAATTTTCAATTTCAATGCATCAATTGTTCTCGGTTTGGTGAAGAAGTCAGGGGCCTGAGGTTTAGGGAATGTGCAGGGTATTCAATGAAAAAAGAATTCCCTTCTGAACTGTTTTTGAACTTCAAGGCAAACTTCCTTCCTCTCTTCCAAGCTAAGTTGATTTTTTTCCATGCTGTAACATTAATTACACGTGCAAAAACACAAAAGGCAGCATTTTAGACACAGTCAAAGTGTTAGTACATTTTTTGAGACACCCCGTATTTTGTAGTTAAACAAATAAAGTAGCGAGGAGCCAGTAGTCCTCTTCAGTTGCAGAAGAAGAAAAAATTCGAGCTTTAAAATTACATAACCTATTAAAACGATTTGAAAACGAGCTGCATGTCAAGTGAAATTTTATCAAATTTCTCATATCCCGCTCGTGCTTTGGTTAAAATTGTTGAGTATCTGAACACAAACCAGTCAGAATATTGAGTCAAAATATGCAAAAATCTCTTTTTTAAATTGTTCATGTATTAATAATGTATGTACTACCAAATTAATAAATCGCACAATTATGTGCAATTTACGCGAGTATAATCCCAAAACTAAAAGTCACATCCAAACGATAAATGTACTAAATATATTTTAATGTTATTATTCTGTTTGTTTACTTCTTTAGAATTTCGGCATTTCCATTTGAACCCACTAGCAACAACAACAACATGATAACAACGATACGGCAGCGGCAAAATGTAAACAAAAATTCTCCGTATAAAATTGACTATAGTCTATGAATGAAATTATTAAAGAATTTCTATCATGATATGAGGGAACACAAAAAATAACCGCCACTCGTGAAAGAGAATCTTTGAGCATACAAGTCGACTTCAACTTACGTCGTTAAATTGTGTATTCTATTAAAAAGATAATTAAAGAGTGCGGATTTTAAAGTTCTTAGAAATCCTAATCATAAAAAGGATAAATTTATAGTTGTTACCTGGTGACTACGGTCCTATTCAAATCATGGATTAAATTTAAAAATAAGAATATTGCACTAAAGTTACAGCAAACCAACTTCTGCGGAATTTAATTCTATAGGATAAACTCTTTGAAATCTATCTATCGAAGGGGAAGGAGTGGATTAAATTGAACTGTCTATGGCTAAACTTATTATTGGAGAAGTTCCTTCTAAGAAAGAATATTTTAATATGCTCTAATCTGTTTTACGCTCAACTAAGCAGAACTTTGTTAAGTAGATGATAGTGATCCCTGATCACAATTTTTTGAAATATTTATGACCATTATCCATTTCCAGTCGGTCGATTGATTTATAATTGTATAAACTGTGGTAATAGACGCAAAAACTGTGCAAATAATACCTCTAAGCAAACCGTTGCTCATGAAATAGTTTTCCTTACTCTCGAAGTAAATAATAGCTCAGAACTAAATCGGCCGATCATTTTAAGTAGTTTGCAACTTCTCTATGAAAAGCATAAAAAGAGTAAAATTGAATTACTTTACGTGCACAGAAAAACTCGAATATTGCAATAAAAAAATTGAGCTTGATACTGAAGTGTTTCGGTATCAATCGAATAATTGCCCCGCAATGATGCATTTAACTAAAATGAGATATACAATATATCTTAGCAGTGTTGAAATTCAAAGCATGGCGGCAATTTTAAATATTACATAACTCAGAAATTAACAAAGAAGACATCAATAATTGCTAGTTTGACTGGGAAATGAGTTCATCATCAATCAGGAGTAACTCTAAGATAAAGATTTGGTAGAATATATGAACTAATTAATCCTACTCTGCAAAATGGTGAAAAATTAATGTTAAGAATAACTCAATTATCACTTTGACTACATCAACTAGAATGGAAGTACTTTTGGAAGTGATTTGCCATAAAACTTTAAATTAAATTATGTTCTATCCCAATGAGTCTAAAGGAATCTAACCCACGTGTTCTCTGGTCTCGTGTTCTTCACAAAAAACTTCCAATATGTTCAATAACTCCAACATATACAATCAAACAGCAAACACTTCATGTCGATTACAACACTAGGAACCTTTGAGGAAGTCGAATTACTAGCAATAATTTGGAGGTGGTTTTGGCCCATGAAGAAAAATTTGCTTTCTTTTTTTCGTCTTTTCTTCAACATTTTAGTAAGACCCAATTACGCTAGTCGTGTCACAATGCGTTTTAATTGGTTTAAATACCGCATAAAAAGTAAAAAATTGAGGTTAATAAAAATATCAAACTTTTTATCTGCTTCAAGAGCTGATAAAACTTTTATATGCGGAACATTTGGCTGACACAAAATAGTTGTTTGTAAATAGAAGTTTGCATTTGATAAAAATCGTAATTTTTAATTACAAACTGACCGAAATTGAAAGATATATTTTGAAATAGTATTAATTTTAGTTATTTCCCATTTTTATCTTTTATACGTTCATAATTACATTAATAGCAACCACACAACTGTCAAAAATTTTAAACCAACTGAAACAGATAAAAAGTTAAAACAAAATCTACCACGAATAAATTTTTAACTTTGTAACTTTTTATGCGGCATTTAAATCAATTGAAACACACTCTTAATATGAAACCGTAGTCATCTGCCTTGTCAGACGGTCTAATTTATTTATTATCGTAGTCAATTCAAAGTATGTATTTATGTTTTTATAATCGCTTCAAAATTTTAGAAGACTCGAAATGACAGTTTTTAATTGTTTCCTTCGTCTCAAATTACTTATAGGAACTGGCTAATTTTTCGTAGAAATTGCAGATTTTTATAGTCACTTGAAACGATAATCGACTCGACTAGCATAATCGAGGTGTAAGTAAAGGTGTTTTCCCTACTAAATTAAAAATGTCGAATTAACGTTTACAGAGCATATAGAGGTAGAGCAACCAAATCATCAAAATTAAAAATATTAGCATCCAGCTAAAATGAAAATTAATTCCCTGGTATAAAACTTACTTTACCAACTACTTAGCTTCACTAACAAATTCATTCTCATTCATCACCTAAAACACAAAAAAGTTACCGGCCCAAATTAATAATAATATAATATAAATAAATATTTACCCACATCTCATTGATAATTATTCCCCGAATAATTTAATAAATTCAGAGATTAATTGTTATTTAAATTTACCAAACTACCGCAAATTAAGATCAGCCTGACATCTACTAGAATTGAAATGTATTAAAATATGTCCCAATTGAGGCAAGTATTGACAACTGTATGTAGATCTGGTGGGAAAAAATTAAAACTCTTACCAGATATAAAAAGTGACATTTGAGTTTTCTATTGAGAACTATAAAGGTCGATTTATATTATCGGCGCGGCACAGCACAGCTCATACCACAAAAATATTGTTACATGCATTTACTATGAGAGTATTTATATTATTAGTGCATCTCGGTGCGGTACAGTACAGCGCATATCGTATAATCCAAAAAGAATATTTGAATACGAATAGATGCAAAAGAAAAACAAAATACATACAAATAAAATAAATAAATACAACTCAAATATTTCATCGTAGAATGATAGATACGAAAGCACATCGAAATAAATACGAACCCAATATATGAGCTGAACCGAGCTGATAATATAAATTGTTGATGCATGAGACGATGCATGACTGTGCTGAGCCGCGCCGATAATATAAATCAACCTTAAATGTCCGGGGTAGTGACATCTGGCGCATTAAAAATAAGCTGATTGGTTCTTTTTTTATATGAAATTTTAGCTCGGCATACTTTATGAAAATAAAAATTAACATACAAAAAAAGACCCAATCAGGTTAATTTTTTGCCGTCAGATCTACAACATAAAGCAAAATATATATAAGAGGAACCATGTAGAGATTCCGAGGTTAATCTATTTTACTTTTGGCAATCTGTATAGGCCTAACAAGAACAATAAACTATAAAATAACTATGCCGATATGTTTATAAGATACGTATATATAGGTTAAATATAGAAAAAGATTAAATTTGTGTATATAAATATATTAAAACTATAAAATAAGATTAACCTCGGAAAAACCTGCCCATAAAATTTGCACTACTTGATTTCTCTTATATATTTATTGCTCGATGTCTACAAACAGTTCTCTATATGTAATGTCTAGTAGATTACTGGAAAAACTCATCAGATTATAATAATTTTTCGTGAATTAAAATTAATGTTAATTGGTCAAATACTACGTGCTTTAAATTAATAAACATATAACACCTACAAAAAAGGCGATCCTGTAACTTGTGCAGCTTCAATATTTACAAAAGCTTAATCTAAATTTTTTGATTTATGTGTACAAGTCATAACGTCAGTTCAATTGTACTAAAAGCGACTGGTAAGTAGGTAATTTATATTTTTTGATTAAATTATTAGGTGAACAAATAAATTTCCGACCTTTTTAGATAGGTGTAGTTAGTATCACTGCTTGCATAGTATCATCGAGCAATAAATATATAAGAGAAATCAAGTAGTGCAAATTTTATGGGCAGGTTTTTCCGAGGTTAATCTTATTTTATAGTTTTAATATATTTATATACACAAATTTAATCTTTTTCTATATTTAATCCATATATACGTATCTTATAAACATATCGGCATAGTTATTTTATAGTTTATTGTTCTTGTTAGGCCTATACAGATTGCTAAAAGTAAAATAGATTAACCTCGGAATCTCTTCATGGTTCCTCTTATATATATTTTGCTTTATGATATTATTCAATCGAGCAATACATGTTTTTTGGAAGTTAGATGTTAAGCTTGAATAATTACTAGTGACATTTGTTCAAAGCATAAACAACAATTATATTCATGTAATTGAAGATGTCGAATTTTGTGCCAAAAAAACAACATTTGCGGGAAATTTTACTTCATTATTTTTTGTTGCAGCGGAAACAAATCGTTTGCTTGTGGAAGTTTACGGTGAACATGCGCCATCAAAAACAACATGCAAAGAGTGGTTTCAACGATTCAAAGTTGGTGATTTTGACGTAAGAGACAAAGAACGTGAAGGCAGACCAATTGGCAGAAGAGTTGAATATTACCCAACAATGTGTTTCGCAACGTATACATACAATAGGATTGGTTCAGAAGCTGGGAAATTGGGTGCCACACAAATTGAAAGAAAGGGACATGGAACGTTGGAAAACCATGTGCGAATTGTTGCTTCAACGACAACAAAGGAAGGAGTTTTTGCATCGGGTCATCACTGGGGATGAAAAATGGATCCATTATGACAATCCAAAGCGCAAACCAGCGTGGGTCAAGCCAGGTGAACCAGGCCCGTCAACGCCAAAAGCAAATATCCATGGTTCGAAGGCGACGCTTTGTAGTTGGTGCGATATGAAGGGTGTCGTCTATTATGAGCTGCTGAAAGAGCGTGAAACCATTACGGGACAAGTTTATCGACAACAACTGATGGCTTTAAAGCAAGCTCTAGCTGAAAAACGACCGGAATGGGACAAAAGGCACAATAAGATTATTTTACAACATGACAACGCTAGGCCAAATGTTGCTATATCTGTCAAAAATTACTTGGACAGGCAGAACTGGGAAATTCTACCCCACCCGCTATATTCACCAGACATTGCTCCCTTTGATTACCACTTGTTTCGGTCGATGCAATCAGCCCTGGCACAGCAGCACTTCACTTCATATGAAAGCGTCAAAAAATGGGTCGATGACTGGATCGCCTCGAAACCACCAGACTTCTTTCTTTGGAGAATCCGTTTATTGCCTGAACGATGGGCGAAGGTTATAGCTTCCGAAGGAGCATACTTTGAATAAAACATTCTTTCATTCTCTACAAAATCTAATCTCTTTTATTTCAGAAAAAAAGGTCGGAAATTTATTTGTAGACCCAATAGGTGAGAGGTTAGGTGTATTTTTTTTATTGACATGATTTATTTTTGAAAATTTTAGATTTCTTTATTAAATGGGCTGCTATTCTCAGAATGGGATAAAAGTTTCCGGAATATTTCAGCATTTGTAGTGAGCATTCTGAGAAACGCCATATATTAATATCAATGGTTAGTGGTAAAACCGCTTTGGCGAATGGGGCTATTACAGCACGAAATTTACCAGCAGAGAAACAGATGGAGCGTGAGAATGGAGGTTAAAATCTCGTTCAGCAAAAAAGCAATTATATAGGCACTGAGGAGTAAGAAATTAAATATTTACGCATATAAAATAATATTTATAATAAAATTGTATTTTTAGGATAAACAACATAGAAATGTTGTTCATCACCAACGAAGAGCAAACTGAAACATCAAGTGTAGAAAGTGCAGTTCAATGAAATCCGATACCGAGGAAAAAGTAGTCAAGCCAGTCTAACAATATTTATCGATGTCACTCCATCGTGGGATAACGACAGTAAATTGTACACAATGACAGGAATACCATCCATGAAGGTGTAACATGCAATGGTCAAGATGTTTAATATTGTTAGACCCAACAACAGTTTTGTTATGGAAATTAAACAAAGAATATTACTGACTATGCAGAAATTAAAAAATAATTGCTCTTTTGTTGAAATTGAAATATGGCACCAAATTTCTGACGCAACAGCAAAACGCTATTTCTGCGATACAATTCAACTGTTAGCTTTAGGAATGAAAAGATTCATTTACTGGCAAGTGGCAATCTCAGGAGTAAAACATGAAAAATTTGCCGAAATGTTTTCAAATGTATCCTAACGTTTGAATTTGAACGTTCGAACAATTGTTTCATTTTTCACTGCTTTTATGAGTGCCTTAAGTTTGATGCACAAGTTGTTTAAGGTGGTTTTATATCTTGCGACGCACGCCATTTTTTCGTGCTTTTCGTTTTTCCTGCACTAGTTCTCTTACTTCTATTGGGTAAATAACTGAATTTTTGTTCCTGGAAGAAAATTTGAGGGTGCATTCCCAAATCGACTATTGTATGACATGAAGGAGTTTGTCTAGTTCCTCTTCTATTTTATTTTCACATTTGATTGGCACTTGAAGTTCTACTTTTTCTTTACTTAAACAATTCCCAATTTGTTTTGTTGTATGTGAGCCGTGGTGAATTTGTTTTTTCTATTACATTTTGACTAGCCATCATAATAACAGGAGAAGAAAATGTAGCGTTCCAACATGCCTTTAGTGATGTAGAAATCTATAAGATCGGGAATTTTGTTAGGATCAGTTAACCAGTACGATGGTTTCCCTCCAGAGTAAAATTCACATTCTGAGCATTGGCCAGCTGCAAGTAATTCTTTGGCTTTTGAAGAGATTAATCTTGAACCCCAGAAGGTGTTTTTGCATTAATGAAATTACTTCCTAATTTCTGGAACAAGTTAATGTAATCTTCTTTCTTTAGGTTATACGTTGAATATAGCTATTCTTAATTTGTTTTGATGTCTGCTCTCTGTTCCGGAATTATGAATTGAACTATGTACTGCAGACATTATTTAGTTTTAGTTATTTTGGAACTTCGTATTTCCAGCAGATTGAGTCGATCTAGAATTAACTTATTTAGTTTATTCTGTTCCTCAAGCCTATTTAAAATTGCTTGGACAGTGTTTTTGAAATTTTCGGTACCGTTGGTCTCATTTTCTTTCGAGTTTGAAGAGACCTGCGCATATGTATAATTCTTTATTTCTTGCTCGATCCTTGTTTGGATGACTTAGAGGGGGTTTGCGTGCCTGATCCCTCATTTTCTATAGCTGCTTCTCCACCTCTCGTCCTCGGTAGCTGGCTGGATGCTGCCCATTACAATTTTTAATTTTTGCTGGTTCTTCTTTAGATAGTTTGCATGTTTGTGTTGGGTGCTTTCCAGCACATTTGACACATCTTGGTTCGCGCGCGTAATATGGTTGCATATGGTTTTAGCAGAGACAACTTAATAGAGATATTTCATCCTATATAACCGTAAAAATTTAAACTGCGATTTCATTTTCTGTAAATAGCCGCATACAATCAAACATATTTTGTTTTTTTGCGTATACGTATACGCAGTTTAACGAAAAATCACAGATACAACGATGACCTTGAAATTATCAGAAGTTTGTTTTGTTTTCATTTTCTAGTTTAAATGAAAAATCTAATTTGATTGTCTGAGGGTATAGCCTGGACAATTTTTACATTGAACTATTCTTGTACTGCCTCTTTTAACAGCTTCGATCTTTACTCGCATGCTGAGTATGGAAGTTATATTGTAAATTTTTTTCTATTTGCTCGGATTTATCAAACGTTAGCCCGAACAGAGGAAGCCCTCTTTATGAAACTGCTTCTAGTCGGTTCTCTTCGCTACGTGTCTCGTTTTTTAATAAAGTTCACGGCATCAAGGATTTTAAATCCTTTATTTTCTAGGTCTTCCATTATCGAATTACTTTCACAGGTTGGTTGTAGGCTTCTAGCCATGGACCTTGATGGGACGATCATTTTTATTTTCGTGCGTGTACCACTGATATTTTTCCGTATTCAGCTTCATTGACAAGTTTCTGTATGCGTTTGGATTCAGAGCAGTGATTTTGTACTCTAGATCCGTAACAGTACTCATTACATTTTGGATTTCTGAGTAGTTGGTTACTCCTACTATAAAAATCGGTGGTAGGGCTTTTATCTTTGCCTGTGCTTCATTTTGAAGAGCTGGTTGCTGTTCGGGTAATTTTCGCCGTTCGGGTCCATTGCATTGTGTTGGATTGTTTGCTATATTAATCCACTAATACGAAGGGATTGGTTACCACAACCCTTCGTGTTAAAATACAATACCCAGGGAGCGCCCGTATCCGAAATTACTTTGTGGAGGCTATCAATCATTTGCACCCCAAAATCCTGTTTGACGTATATTCTGATACTCAAATGATACTCTCAACTAGGGAGTCTTCTTACAAATACATTTCCGTGTAAAGTGTATTATGATTTTGTACCTGAATCGCTATGTTCTGAAAATCCGCCAAAATTCTTATTCAACTACAGAAGTACCGATTAAATGGCACAGTAGTTAAAGCATTGGCGTTTGGATCGGAAGATACCAGGTTCAAATCCCGATGGGGGCTGGATGCATTCCCGATAGGGGAATAAGCAAAAACCGCCAAAAAGAAGGACGAGCTTTGTGCCCCAAAACAGATTGCATTGATAATAATAAAAAAAAACTACAAAGTGCCATTAAGCAAATCACTAATCCAAAAAACGACGTTAGTCGAAATCAACTTGTATACTAAAAATATAACAACAGTGTTTGAAGAATGAGAAGCACATATCTCTCTTAAAATAATGTTGAACATATTCTATGCTCGGTTATTTCTGTTTTATTATTAGGGAGATCATTGCGGTAACGTGCATATCATATAGTTTTTCCACGTTTTTCCATATATGTGGCTCTCTTTAAAAATTCTTTGATTTATGAATCTTACCGCCATATACAATTCATGAATAGTTAGAACTAAAGTTTATATGAATTGAGAGGGAATGTAAGATTTGAGATGTTAGTACATTTTGATACTCAAATTTTGTATTTGGACGTGACGGTAACCATCAACAATGTAAATGTTTTTATTTTTATGAACCCAAAACATAAAGTTAAGCCGTTCATATAATAATACCAACATCATTATTATGGTTTTTGGTATTCCCCACTACTCGTATTCCTCTCGCAATGTATATCCATTCATGCTGTATATACAAAACAAACTCGATTCTATTTTAAACATACAGAAAACATAATTTACGGCAAATCGTTATCCTGCCTTTTCGTAATATCATAAATATTGTGTTTTTATAACCAAACAACAACATAAATTCCACCAACACTTGCGCATTTTCAATTTTCAGCATAATAATGGGAAAATGTTATGTCGAGTATCGCATATCGCGTACAAACCAACACATTGATATGGGACGAAAGAAGTGCAATAAAATCATATGCATGCGAACATAAATTTTGCACCGATTGCCGAGTGCGATGGAAATTTATTGGCGAAATCACGATACATATAATCTGTTCAACATTATGTATGCAACCTAGGCGCGTATCAATAAGCTCATAAAAATATGTTTATGTATATGCTATTTGTTTTACCATTAATTTCTTGCATTCAACATACAACATTCCTTTTGTTTCAAAAAAACGGTAATTACTACCTTGCCATCTTATAAAATACAAATTGTACCTCGAATTTCTAAAGAACATTGTTCTGCGTTCCCTTCTTTTAATTTTTTTTTGTGAATATAAGCTTTCAAAAAAAAATTATGCATCTAATAGGTAAGTATGATAACAAAACATACAATGAACATCAAGTTTATTTAATGAAAATGGATCGCATTCAAATGAAGTTTCCATTTTATTATGATACGAGGATTTTTTTTATATCCACTCGAAAATGGAAAATTCGTCTCATTCGAAATTGTGTGGGTGTGTAGCAAGCAGCATAGAATTACATTAAAATTTTCATAATTTTTACCCTTTTATTACGTATTTAAAAATAAATTGTCGGTGATATCTATACACGTTCATAAAAAATACTGATATATGTATTATAAGATCATCTTCAGTTACCGCAAGCGCCCCACATCCAAATCTCATACATCTCATGAACAAAAGCCTTATTAAACCTGTCTAGATTTATTTAGAAATAAGTTGCAATGTCTGTGGTTGCATTATGAAATGTTCAAACTATCGAGTATATTAAGGCAATATAAAGCAACACTCCAAGTAGTACGACAGTAGAGATGTTTCTGAATTCACCTAATTTGCAGTAGGCAGCCCACCGAGACGACATTCAAAACTACCAAGATCATTAGAAACTACATATTATGTATATTATACCTCTAAACGGTAACATTCGGACAATGATTACTTCAATGTGCTAAATACTAGATGCCAGTGCAATACACTATAACCATAGTGGTTAGCCATAGAAACAACTTTTATGGAAGAGTATACGCCAGATGACATCATAAAAATACTAAGGAAAATCTATCTTAAGATACTGTTAAGGTTAGTCTAAAGTCTTAAGCCTCAGTATTCCGGTAATGCAGATTAGGTTAAAGCAAGCAAAAATGAAATGTCGATGCTGCAGAGACAAATGGCCAAAGTCGATAAAGAGGATTAACTTCAGATTCGGCCGATCAATGTCGATAATACAGTATTAAATGTAAGAAATCAAAACATAAATATTCCAACAAAAAATATGAATGACACGCATCTGTACTACAGGCAATAGTCACGTTTTACTGATGCAAGGTTTGGATATCAAGATTTTGCCAAATGAGCATTCACTTTATATGAGAGAAATTTTAATGTTCCGCCAGCTTTTCCGTTAAAATTGTTCGTCATTCGAGAATTAGCCAAATAGACACAAATTTGCCTATGCCAAACCGATACCCCTAAACGAAAGAAAGATTTTTATTATAGATTTGCGATGAGCCTGATGAGGTTATAGTGGTGAATTTTAGATTTTTCCAACTTTTGTTGATAAAATCGTTTGTCATTTGAGATTTTTCCGAATAAACACCAATCTGACTGCCAATTCGATGGCCCATAGCTATTGGTAAATTTTGATTAAAGGTTTGTTGCAGCATCGAACCTATCTAGAGAGGTGATAGGAGTGAAATTTTGATGTTTCCAAAGACACCAAACTAAATATGTCAATTCGATGACCCATGACCATAACTAGATTTTAAGTATAGATTTGAGGGATGAGGTTATAGGGATGGAATTTAGATTTTCGCATGAGCCAACGAATTTGCATAGTAGGATTAGTGCCTATCTGGCACGACAAAACATAGACAACATACAAATTTCTCCCCTATAACCTCATCAGACCCATCCCAAGCGGCCATCGAATTGACATAGTCAGATTGGAGTCTATCTGGTAAAATCACGAATCACGAACGATTTGATCTATCTGGCAAAACCTGGAATGTCGAACGAATTTATCGACAAAATATGGGGAAAATCGAAATTTCTCGCGATCTTTGGATTGATAACAGTTTGTGGTGTATACCTTAACCACTCGACCACCAAGGGATATGCTTGTGTAGAGTAGAATTTTTTATTTTATTTTATTTTTTTATTTATACTTATATCATTAATTTTTAAATATAATCCTCATACAATAATCATATAATAATCATCATAATTCGTTAATCGAATTGGTTCAATCAGATCGGCGTTCATCTGACAAAATCTTGATATACAAACTACTCATCAGTTAAACGAGACTATTGCTTGACAATTGTATAGATCTCTGTTATGACCATTTTTCGACTGGAATATTTTCAGTTGTTTAATTTAAATCTGTACTGCTGGGTATTTTCGGTTGAATATTTAAATTAATCTTCTGTATTGACGCAATCTGGTTTATAAGCCTTTTTCGACTGATTTTCTCGTGTTGATCTTTTAAATCTGCATTATCTACATATTATGTTGGGCCGAATCCGCAATATTGACATTTTCGACTTAATACAATTGGCTAACAGGGTTCATCAAACCCACCCCAAACTAATAATCAAAATCTTCCTATGGTCATCATGGACCATCGAATTGCCATAGTCAGGTTGATGTCTATCTGGCAAAATCTCGAAAAACGAACGATTTTATCGACCAAACATGTGGAAAATCGAAAAACTCACCCGTATAACCCCATCAGACCCACTGGCAACTGCAAACCTGTTATGTATTTTATTACCGGCCTTCGACTGTAATAAATATCGGGCAATACTTCTCTGTCCTTTGTACAGATATATAAAATAAACATGGCAGCATTCTAAAATGGACTATATAATAAAGCACACCATGTAGAATATCATTAACAATAAATGTATATAATAATTACTGTGTGGTTTCATTAAGTATATAATATGTGTGGTTTCATTAAGTATATAATAATTGGCGACGAGGATGGGATATTACGCGTGTGTCGAAATATATATACGCATATATAAAAGTGAATAAAATAATAAAAATTAATTACCGCATATTACAATATGGCGGATGAAAACCAAATCGATGTGGCGGCGTTGTTAAAGTTGCTACAAGAATTACAAAATGGCAATCGAGATACAAATATACAATTCGGTACATTTAATGAAAATGAGGAAACATTTTCAATTTACAAGCAGCGTTTGGAAAATTATTTACAAATGCGATCTGTTACAACAGAGGAACGCAAAGTACAAATATTAATTAATTGCATCGGCACTAAGCATTATCAATTGCTTAGTAGTTTAACTGCGCCGGACTTACCAAATACAAAATGTTGGAGAATCATTTGTGCCCGAAACCAAATGAAATTACAGAGCAGCATAAATTCCTGCTCAGAACACAACACGAAGGTGAATCAGTGGCAACATACGTGTCAGAGTTGAAACGTTTAACTGTTTTCTGCAATTTTACATGTACATCCTGCAATAAGAGTACAGCAGAAACTCGTTTAAGATCTCAGTTTATACCGGGCATTAGTGACGCGGATACTCGCCAGCGTTTGCTAGAAGAAATTTAACCCAGTATGGATAGAATTATGAAAACGGCATCAGCAATGGAAGCATCAAAAATTCAAAGTCAATCAATGCAGAAGGTACACCAAGTCAAGGAGAGCGCCGAGATATATCAGAATGAACGGGGGCCAAAACGAAATGAAAATACGTCGAAGAGTTTTAACGATGATGGCTCAGGCAAGGGCGACAGCAACAATAGACAATTAACTTGCTATAGATGTGGAAAACCAGGGCACAAAGCGAATGAATGCAGAAGCAAGGATAAATTATACTGCAATCAGTGTAAATTAGCGGGTCATGCTTCAAATGTATGCATGAAGAAATACAAAAAAAGTTCCAGCACAAATTATACGAATTCAATAAAAATCATTGATAATGATAATTGTCAAGAAATAAATGCACTGCAACTGATTACAGAGCCTGGTGAGAGGAGCAAATTCCTGATACGGGTTTCAATTGAAGGCAAACCATTTGAAATGGAATTTGACACGGGATAAGTCATATCGACAATCAACGAGAAATTATTGCACAGTAAACTACCAAAGGTCAACATATGGCCAACTAATACGAAGTTAAAGGCATACAATGGTAGTATCTTCCCAGCGTTGGGGGTAGCAAAGGTATCAGTTAGCCATGACGGTAAATCTATACGAGGAAATTTATATATTATGGATGACAGATTCGATAGTATCCTTGGTCGGGAATGGATAAAAGCATTACAACTATTACCCCCATCGGATGTCAAAAGCATTACAACCGTGAACGTAGACGTCAACAAACTGGAGAAAGAGATCTTTGAAAGCAATGACGATTTATTCAAAAAAACAATTGGTACAATTCCACAGTTTAAAGGTCAATTGACACTTCGTGAAGGGGTTTCTCCAATCTACATTAAACCAAGGCCAGTTCCGTACGCTATACGTCATTTGATTGAAGACGAAATTGAAAGACTGGAAAAATCTGGAACATTAGAAAAGGTTGAACATTCGGACTGGGGAACACCAGTTGTGCCAATAATTAAGTCGGAAAATCAGGTCAGATTGTGTGCAGATTACAAAGTGACACTAAATAAGGTAATAATGGATGACAAATACCCAATTCGTAAAATCGGAGACATGATGCACAAGTTGGCCAATGGTAAATATTATTGCGTGTTCGATGTGCATAAAGCCTATTTACACATGGCAATGAATGAAGAAAGTGCACTAATGCAAACAATAAGCACGCATAAAGGCCTTTACAAGGTTCATAAACTAATGTTCGAAGTAAAAACGGCACCCAATATCTGGCAACGCTTTATGGATGAAAAAATAACAAATGATCTCAGTGGAACACAATGTTTCTTTGACGACATTATTGTCGCCGGTCGTACATTGCCGGAGACGATGGAAGGAGTACAGGCCCTATTACAAAAATTACGCCGATATAATATGCATCTAAATAAAGAAAAGTGTAAATTATTCAGAGAAGAAATTACATACTTGGGCTATACAATAAGTGAGGCCGGCATACAGAAGAATTCGGATAAAACTAAAGCAATCGCTGAAATTGCACAACTGAAGGACGTGTCGGAATTGCGTCAACTCATTGGGATGGTAACATATTATAATAATTGTATCCCCGATATGGCAACAAGGCTAAATCCGCTTTACAAATTATTACGAAATGATGTGGAATTCAGGTGGGATGAAGGGTGCCAACGAGCATTTGCTGACATTAAGACGGAATTACAAAGCGAATCAGTATTGATGCCGTATGAAGAAAAACTCCCGTTGATTTTGGCAACTGATGCTTCCCCTTGTGGGAATTTCTCCAATATTATCACATAAAATACCAACTGGGGAACGACCAATTGCGTATGCGTCTCGAACGTTATCAAGAAGTGAGTCAAATTATAGCCAGCTTCATAAGGAAGCGACAGCTATTTACTGGGCGCTTCTAAAATTTTTCAATTATTGTTATGGACGCGAATTCACTTTGATTACGGATAATAAACCTTTAGCAATGATATTGAGCCAAGATAAAAGCCTACTGGCATTAGATAAAAGCCTACCGACATTAACATCACAACGACTACTAAGTTACGCGCAGTTCCTATCCGGTTTTAAATACAAAATTGTACACAGGGAGGCAAAAACCACATGAATGTAGATTTTCTATCTCGGCATCCGGTGGTGGAAACCTATCAACCAAGGCAATGAAAAGTGATAACATTCTATGTGATCTATACAACCGTCTACATATTGGAAGTAATTTAGAAGGTACACCATTTAAGGGGCAAGAAGGTGAACTAACACTACAAAATGGATGCATTTATAAAGGTATCCGGATCTTAATTCCAATCACACTACATAAACAAATCCTTAATGAGTTACATATGGCACATATTGGTATCGTCAAAATGAAAGCACTAGCACGGAGCTATTGTTATTGGACAGGCATAGACTCCGATATTGATGCAATGGTGAAGAGTTGTAGAAAATGCGCGAGAGTTGCAAAAGAACCATCGAAGGCGCCTATACATACGTGGGAACTTCCAACTATGCCTTGGCAACGAATACATATTGATTTTGCGGGGCCATTTATGGAACATTATTTTATGGTGGTAGTGGATGCAAGAACAAGATGGTTAGAGGTGGTGCCCATGAAAAATATCACAAGCTTCCGCACCATTAGATCATTACGCGAAATTTTTGCACGTTTTGGCTTGCCACCAATAGTGGTAACGGACAATGGTACTAATTTTACGTCTAAGGAATTCCAAGATTTCTTATGAAGCAACGGTATCACACATAAGCGAACGGCTCCAGCACACCCATCCACCAATGGACAGGCAGAAAGAAGTGTCCAAACATTAAAATTAGCATTACGGGCCGCAATGAATGATCCAGGAGATCTTCATTTGAAACTACATCGATTCTTACTACAATACAGGAAAATAATTAATTCAACAACAGGGAAAAGCCCAGCTGAACAAATACTACGATTTAATTTACGATCGATCATCGATTTAATTAAGCCGACAGAGAGGGTAAATGATTATACGAATATCAACCCATCAAAGTGTACAAGACGGGAGCTGAGCATAGGCGATACAGTTCAAATCCGTTGGTACCAAAATAAAACGATCAAATGGAAATTTGGTAAGGTAACTCAGAAAGAGGGTTTCTTACACTATCTGATTGAAGTCGAAGGAAAATTTCATCGCCGACATATTGACCAAATACGTGCAACGGGGGTTGAAGGAAATACAGAGGGTTACTCGAATATATTAAAAAAGTATCCAAATGCAGATGAACCGATGGTTACAACAGATGGCGTTTACTCTACGAAGAACAACGATGATGAAACGAATACAACCGGAATGGAAAGTAAAGAACTTACAAATGAATTAATTAATCGGCAATCAAGGGAGTCGCAACCGGTGGAAGTTGCTTCATCAACGTCAACCTCAGGGCAAGCAACGGGTAGTATACAAAAAGAGGTTGAAATTAAATCTGGGCATATACGAGTGGATGAACCAGATCGTCTTATAGTCCGACGGTCAAGCCGAGTGTGTCGACCCCCTAATAGGATGGATTTATAATGGGTGAAATTCCTTTCGCCGGGAAGACTGTTATGTATTGGATTACCGACCTTCGACTGTAATAAATATCGGGTAATACTTCTCTGTCCTTTGTACAGATATATAAAATAAACATGGCAGCATTCTAAAATGGACTATATAATAAAGCACACCATGTAGAATATAATTAACAATAAATGTATATAATAATTACTGTGTGGTTTCATTAAGTACATAATAAAACCTTTAATCAAAATCGACCTTTGATCATGGGTTATCGAATTGGCAATGAAACAGATATGGCATTCTTTTTGGTTATCATCATATTTCTAAAGCTATTAAAAAAATATTATTTTGAATCCAGGCCATAAGCTCCAGGCATTTTATTTTCCACATCTGCTTATACATACATCTATTAAAAATTTTGCAGGGTCGAAATACATCTTAAATTATAAGAAACATCATTGATAAAATATTGGTCTATTCAGAAATACATTCCATAACCATTTCAAACTCACACAGAGCTAGATTCACATACTGATAAAGTTAGCCGACTCACTCCAGCCAAAAATGTCGATAATGCAGAATCGGCTGTAATAACTAAAATATATCAGCCGAAAAATGTCAATAATTTAGATTCAAAAACAACTTACATTAGCTGTATTTTGTTGAGAAATAAAACATTTTTTACTTTATCTGTTTCAACGCTATTCAGCTATTTCAACTAATTCAAGTCTGCATTATCTTCAGCTAAAGCAAAATTTTAAACTGCTTTAGTTTTTGCTTTAGCCGTGGTGGAGTTGTTGTAATTGTCTCAACAAAATATAGCTATTATTCGCCTGTAAAAGTCGGTAAAGCTAAAGCGATAAATAGCCAGCCAAAAATGTCGATAAAGCAGATAATGGTTTAGATGTTAAACAGATACTGTTAAAGTAAACCGAAAGTTTCCAGTCGAAAGATAATGCAGATAGTGTCTTGAATACAGCAAAAAGCAGTCATGAACTCTAATTTAGGATCGGGTTATATCATTCGGGTGCACGGGAAATTATTTCAGTTTATAGGAATTTAAAAATCGAAAGGAGCGAGAGTATAAAAAGAGTTTAACTTTCGGCTGAAATAGTCAAGGCAATATCTGCATTATCTTTCGGCTGGCAACTTTCGGCTAACTTTAACAAGGTGTTAAACAGTAATTTCTTTTTAAATCAAAAATGTTCATTTTGATTCATCTACGTATATTATTCAAATTAAACTTTTTTGCATTACATGCATTAAAACAATAATAAAAAAAACTATTTTAATACTGAGAAAACTCAATGGCATATATCAAGCAAAACATCAAAAATTTTCATATGAAGAGTCCGAAAATTTGTATTTTCGTTGGGAGTTCGGGATAACTCGATTGAATATATCGCACACACAAAATTTGAAAATTTCTAAAAATTGACTGTTTAAAGTGTCATGACTGGAAATAAATTCAAACGAAAGGTCTTATTGATACTCACACCTGAAAAAAATTTCAGGTCGATTTCCATTTTAGGAGTCCGGGAAAACTTGATATAGTATATCACACACACACACACACACACACACACACACACACACACACACAAAATTTGAAAATTTCTTAAAATTGACCGTTTAAAGTGTTATAATTGCATACTGGACTTATGGCTGGAAATAGATTCAAACGAGGTCTTAATGATGCTCACACCTGGAAAAAATTTCAATTCAATTTTCATGTTGGAAGTTCGGGAAAACTCGATTGAATATATCACACACACAAAATTTGAGAATTTTTAAAATTGATTGTTTAAAGGTTCGTGGCTGGGCTGGAAATTCAATTGAAAGGTCTTCCCGGATTCCTAACATGGAAATCGACCTGATTTTTTAAATGATAATTATTAAACAACACTTCATTTAAAATATTTTCCAAACATGTAACAATAGATGCATTTCCCGTCTTAGCTCCCCAAACATCTAATACAGCCCTTAGAGAAATTTGGTTTTGTATATTAGTTTTAATTGTTTCGAATGAAAACTTTTTATTTTAAATTTTTTAGTTGGTTTTTAGGAAGAACAAAATAATAATATAAATAATTTTTCCCGGCATAAAATATGTATCTGCATTATCGACATTTTCCGGCTAGGATATTACCGCAAAAAAACGGTTGTCATTTTTTGTTTGATGAGTTGGAATCTGTATAATCGACATTTTTCAGCTGGAGTCGGCTAACTTTATTAGGGTTAATTTCAACCCCGTAACATCATAAGACGTACCCCTAACTTATTTCACTCCTCTCTATTTTCCCGAAGTCCCAACATGGAATTTGACCTTAAAATTTTTTCAGCGATAACCACCAGCAAACCGCTTTGGATGAGACCTTTTCCAGACTTAACACTTTAAACGCTAAATTTTCACAATTTTTCATATTTGGCCATATGCTAATTAATATATATGGCGCATATGAAACTAATAAATGAATGTCGGCATTTCAATTGTATTTTTTGTTTGTTGATATATGTTTTATTTTCGACTATTTTTGTAGGTTAGTTACTTCTGGCTGGGGCATTTCAATTTAATATAAAAAATAATTAATTTCGGCTGAAGTAGTCGAGACACTATCTGCATTATCGTTTTTTCACTTTTGGCTGGCAATTTTGTAACTTTCATTTATTTGTGTTTTCATCGTGTAAAGGGAAGCATTCGAGGTCAAATCATTCGAGCTGAAATCTTTCTTGGGGCTCGAAACCAAATAATGACGAAATGGATCGTTTCGTGAGAATCAGTAAGTACTCAACCGATTTGGAATGGCGAAATTCAATGCAGTGTAGCAACTCCATCGGGCAGTGTACAGAATCTTGGCGATTTTAAAGCGATTGGAGAAATCAATTTTCCGTAACGTGAGTTAATCGGTAGCTTAATGTATTTGGCCGTAGCAATACGACAATACATCGACCGTTTTATTGTTGCCAAGTCAATATTTGAAGAAGCCACCAGCAGCGCATGTGAATGCGATAAAACGTATTTATGAAATCCATGGACAACGGATATGGGAATTCGATTTGAAAGTAGTATCAATTTGTGTGTGTGTGTGTGTGTGTGTGTGTGTATGTGTGTATGTGTGTATGTGTGTGTGTGTGTATGTGTGTGTGTGTGTATGTGTGTGTGTGTGTGTGTGTGTGTGTGTGTGTGTGTGTGTGTGTGTGTGTGTGTGTGTGTGTGTGTGTGTATGTGTGTGTGTGTGTGTGTATGTGTGTGTGTATGTGTGTATGTGTGTGTGTATGTGTGTGTGTATGTGTGTGTGTGTGTGTGTATGTGTGTGTGTATGTGTGTGTGTATGTGTGTGTGTGTGTGTGTATGTGTGTGTGTATGTGTGTGTGTGTGTGTGTGTGTGTGTGTGTGTGTGTGTGTGTGTGTGTGTGTGTGTGTGTGTGTGTGTGTGTGTGTGTGTGTGTGTGTGTGTGTGTGTGTGTGTGTGTGTGTGTGTGTGTGTGTGTGTGTGTGTGTGTGTGTGTGTGTGTGTGTGTGTGTGTGTGTGTGTGTGTGTGTGTGTGTGTGTGTGTGTGTGTGTGTGTGTGTGTGTGTGTGTGTGTGTGTGTGTGTGTGTGTGTGTGTGTGTGTGTGTGTGTGTGTGTGTGTGTGTGTGTGTGTGTGTGTGTGTGTGTGTGTGTGTGTGTGTGTGTGTGTGTGTGTGTGTGTGTGTGTGTGTGTGTGTGTGTGTGTGTGTGTGTGTGTGTGTGTGTGTGTGTGTGTGTGTGTGTGTGTGTGTGTGTGTGTGTGTGTGTGTGTGTGTGTGTGTGTGTGTGTGTGTGTGTGTGTGTGTGTGTGTGTGTGTGTGTGTGTGTGTGTGTGTGTGTGTGTGTGTGTGTGTGTGTGTGTGTGTGTGTGTGTGTGTGTGTGTGTGTGTGTGTGTGTGTGTGTGTGTGTGTGTGTGTGTGTGTGTGTGTGTGTGTGTGTGTGTGTGTGTGTGTGTGTGTGTGTGTGTGTGTGTGTGTGTGTGTGTGTGTGTGTGTGTGTGTGTGTGTGTGTGTGTGTGTGTGTGTGTGTGTGTGTGTGTGTGTGTGTGTGTGTGTGTGTGTGTGTGTGTGTGTGTGTGGTGTGTGTGTGTGTGTGTGTGTGTGTGTGTGTGTGTGTGTGTGTGTGTGTGTGTGTGTGTGTGTGTGTGTGTGTGTGTGTGTGTGTGTGTGGTGTGTGTGTGTGTGTGTGTGTGTGTGTGTGTGTGTGTGTGTGTGTGTGTGTGTGTGTGTGTGGTGTGTGTGTGTGTGTGTGTGTGTGTGGTGTGTGTGTGTGTGTGTGTGTGTGTGTGTGTGTGTGTGTGTGTGTGTGTGTGTGTGTGTGTGTGTGTGTGGTGTGTGTGTGTGTGTGTGTGTGTGTGTGTGTGGTGTGTGTGTGTGTGTGTGGTGTGTGTGTGGTGTGTGTGTGTGTGTGTGTGTGTGTGTGTGTGTGTGTGTGTGTGTGTGTGTGTGTGTGTGTGTGTGTGTGTGTGTGTGTGTGTGTGTGTGTGTGTGTGTGTGTGTGTGTGTGTGTGTGTGTGTGTGTGTGTGTGTGTGTGTGTGTGTGTGTGTGTGTGTGTGTGTGTGTGTGTGTGTGTGTGTGTGTGTGTGTGTGTGTGTGTGTGTGTGTGTGTGTGTGTGTGTGTGTGTGTGTGTGTGTGTGTGTGTGTGTGTGTGTGTGTGTGTGTGTGTGTGTGTGTGTGTGTGTGTGTGTGTGTGTGTGTGTGTGTGTGTGTGTGTGTG